>JXCR01145397.1:96583-135588 GCA_002079205.1 Phalaenopsis hybrid cultivar | reverse complement strand
GAGACAATGGCTCCTACTTCATTAAACAGAAAAAGGTGGGTACAAGAGAAGGGAGCATAAAAGTCCCTTCTCAAACACTTTAAACAGAAGAAACTCTAATGAAAGGGAGAGCTATAGTGTCTCCTTTCAACAATAATTCTAATTGGGGGGTAGTAGAAGTACCTACCCCAGGGAGCTCAGAATGAAGACCAACCTTAGCTAGCCAATTGACAGGCCTATTACCTTCTCTCAATATATGGAAGTATGAGGATCTAATACCCTCTCCCAAGGAGTGAATCATTTCAATCCACTGCAACAGGTACCAAGGAGTAGGTAACCTCCCTTCAATAATATCAATAAGGCCCTAGAGTCAGATTCTAAGATAAGTGAGGCGAGGCTACACTTTTGGGCCATAAACATAGCCCAATAAATAGCCACTGTCTCTACCTCCAGAGGGTCCTTAGCAATAACAGGAGAATGAAAGTAGAGTAAACACTTTCCATTATTATTTCTGAACACCCCTCCAATACCAGCATAAGGAGTAGAAAAGCTACCTTCTGTGTTAACTTTAATTCCCCCTTTCGGTGGAGGATCCCAATGGATGAGTGCATACTAAATTTTTCTGGGAAGACTATGGGATGTAATGTGAAGGATATCAGCAAGCTTCCCATGACAATATAATTTCTGCAGGTAGCTGATGCAGTTGGTAGCAATGGTAGCAGCTGCCACCCAGATGTCTTCATATTTAATCTTGTTCCTAGCCATCCATATAAACTAAGCAGTGATACAAGGAAATGGGGGTAAGTCTTGGTCCTGCCAATCCTTCCAGCTGAGGGAGAAGCCATTCCAGGAGAATTGAACAGTTTCTAACTTCAGTTTTGGAATTAAACAGTTCCAAACCTTTTTAACTGTGGAACATTGGAAAAATAAGTGCTTAATGGTTTCCTCATGGGATTTACATAACGCACATCTAAAAGGACCTCTCAAACCTTTTAACTTCAGTATATCATCTGTGGGAAAAAATCCATGGAGTAATCTCCAAGAGAAAAATGACATTGAAGGGGATAGGAATTTATTTNTACAACTTATAGTCATTCTTGAAATGAATAGAAGACTAGAACTCCTAAACTTGATGACTAGATAATCTTGTAGCTACAGAGTTAAATTAATTACTTGAATTTTTTCTGAAAATCTCACTATGATATTTATTTAAATCAAACTTATAGTATTTCTAAATTAAAACTTTACTACCATAAATCATAACTTTTATATAGTACTAAAATTACTTGAGGACAAGTAATAGTTAAGTTAGGGGGATTTTGACCAAAAAAAATATATTCAGATTTTCATACCTATTTTACATTATTTTTTGATGATATTACACTTTAAAGAAAGGTATTTTTGATTTTTTGTTGTGGGAATGATAAATTAGAGTCATTGGAGCAAAAAAATGCAAAAAGGAGTGAATTTGGAGCGAAAAAGACCAAAATATGAAGATTTGAACTAGAGCGCCGACGGCCAGCCCAACGGCGCCGACGGCAAGAAATTCTTGAGACTCTAAATTAAATGATTTAGAAAGCCCACCGACGGCGCCCTCGAGGCCGCCGACGGCATGACCAGCGGTTATGTCCAACAATGCATTGGATGAGGACGAATTTTGGAGGGATGCTTAGGTAACTCTTGGGAAAACTCATCCACATCTTAAAAAAGAGGCTTTAGCAGGCTCTGACTAGGCTCGAGAGGCTCTATAGAGGGGAAGTTAAGTGTTGGGAAAGTGTAGAGAGTCTAATTGTGAGGAATTCTTTGAGAAATTGTAAGAGTGGAGGGAAAGTGAGAGATTTCTTCCTTCTTGCCGCTTTGAAGAGGAATTCTGTGTGCTGTAAAGAAAGGAAGAGATTCAGAGGAACTTTGAGGGGTTTGCTTAGGGAGAAATTAGAGATAAGTGTTATTTAATTGTTGTAGTTGTATGACTTTTCTTTTATATATGAATTCTGAGTTTTGTTGTGGCTTCCCCATGCGTTTTGAGTAGTTTTCTCTATCTTTCTCCTTGTCTTGAGATTTGTGAAATGGTGATTTGAATTGATTGAGCCATGAAAATGTTAAAAAGAGTTGTGATGATCTTTTCACTTTGATCTTAATTTACTTTCAATCTGGCCAATTGATTTGTTAAAATATGTTGAGTTTTACTACTAAAGTGAAGATTACATCCAAGATTCAGGAAGGTCAAAGCCCTTGGAAGTTGCGTGCAAGTAAATAAGATAAATTATCGGGCATAGAATTGGAGATTTTAGAGTGACAGACTAAAATCCCCAATTTGGTCCTATCATTTTGGTGCTGAAGTGTAGATGTTAGCCTCACGTGAGAGGAACGTGGGAGCTCCGCAGTGAGAGCCAGTATCCTCCCATCCTAGTCGTAGATTGAGTAAACAAGCGTAGGATTAGTCAATATTCTTTATGCCTGAACCAAAAGATAAAGAATATTTAGCCGCAGAATCAGTAACCAAGCATAGGATTAGTCAATGTTCTTTATGCCTGGACCAAATGATTAGTCAATGTTTTTTATGCCCGGACCAAAGGGTAAAGAATAGGTATGCTCCTATTTGGCGCAATATAATTTGAACTGATTCACTTTATCCATTCACTATAATTTCTTGACAAGGAGAATGATTCTCAATGTTCTTTATGTCTGGACAAAAGGGTAAAGAATAGGTATGCTCCTATTTGGCAATGTTCTTTATGCCTGGACCCAAGGGTAAAGAATAGGTATGCTCCTATTTGACACAATATACATTTGAACTAATTCACTTATCCATTCACTATAATTTCTTGACAAGGAGAAGGATGATTTCTTATATATTGAATATCACAGTCCATTCACTATAATTTCTTGACAAGGAGAAGGATGTTTTCTTATATATTGAATATCACATTAAAAACCTCAATCCATTCAATATAATTTCTTGACAAGGAGAAGGATGCTTTCTTAGATATTGAATATCACAAATTAAACCTCCATTCACTATAATTTCTTGACAAGGAGAATGATGTTTTCTTATATATTGAATATCACATTTGAACTTCACTATAATTTCTTGACAAGGAGAAAGATGCTTTCTTATATATTGAATATCACATTAAAAACCTCATTAGCTATAATTTCTTGACAAGGAGAATGATGTTTTTTCGTATTGAACTCACATTAGATCATTCACTATAATTTCTTGACAAGGAGAAGGATGCTTTCTTATATATTGAATATCACATTAAAATTTTTTAAGTATAATTAGTTATTTAAGAGTTATTAAAATTACATATTTATTTCAATTGCTTATTAGTGATAGGTATAATTAGTTATTTAAGAGTTATTAAAATTACATATTTATTTCAATTGCCTATTAGTGACTCATAAGCGACAAGGAGAAGGATGCTTTCTTATATATTGAATATCACATTAAAAACCTTATCAGTATAATGTGGTTATTTAAGAGTTATTAAAATTACATATTTATTTTAATTGCCTATTAGTGACAGATAAGCAATTTGAGTTCCATTGTTGCGTTTAAGTATTGCTTTTCTAAAATCTTAGTTCGTAGTTCTAATATTACTCCCTGTGGGATTAATATCTAGGACTCTATTAGAGCCCTATAGTACTTGAGCGATACGTATACTTGCGTTGATAAGTGTGACTTTACAATTATTGAATATTTATTTCGTCCATATTTATCTTATATTTTGAGCGATACATATACTTGCGTTGATAAGTGTGACTTTACAATTATTGAATATTTTATACATAATTCTAATATTACTCCCTGTGGGATCGATATCTAGGACTCCATTAGAGCCCTATATTACTTGATTTCTAAACCACTTCCTGTGGGATCGATATCTAGGACTCCATTAGAGCCCTATATTACTTGAGCTAGTTCTAAACCACTCCCTGTGGGATTGATATCTAGTACTCCATTAGAGCCCTATATTACTTGTGCGATATTATTACTCCCTGTGGGATTGATATCTAAGACTCCATTAGAGCCCTATATTACTTGAGTGATACGTATACTTGCATTGATAAGTGTGACTTTACCATTATTGAATATTTTATATATACATCTTTATCGAATCTATAACAGTTATTAGATTTTTGGTACCGTTGCTGAGGAATTAAATCTTTTGGCAGTAGTATTAAATACTTATAATTTTAAACATATATAAAGGCACTGTCAAGTGTTTGGCGCCGTTACCAGGGAGTAAACAAGAATCATAATTAGAGTAACGGGCAAATTAGGACTATTATAAAATTTTACTTGAATTACAACTTATTTTCATATTTAGTTAACTGTTTTTAGTGTACTGATTTCAAATTGTATGCATAAATTTGGACCTAAAAATCTTAAACCCTACGATTTAGAATTAGAACGCACTGTTAGAAAAATTAGAAGATTGAGAAGAGAACCTAGAAATTATGATACAAGGTAAAACAACGTGAACAATCAAGGAATAGAAAATGAACACCAACCTAGACCCCTACGAGATTATGCAAATCCTACAACAGATGAAATTCACTTATCTATCCAAAATTATGATGAATTTATTATCGTTATTAAGTTTTTGGTGTTGTTGCTGAGGAATTAAATATTTTAGAAGCAGTACTAAATACATATATAAAGTCATTGTCACCTTACACCTATCTCAAAGATATAGGTAGAGAATTGGATGCCATGGAGGGGGTATTATACCAATCTTAAAAGGTATAGGTAGAGAATTGAATTCCATCGAGGGGACCTTATATAAATCTCAATGATATAGGTAGAGATTTGGATGCCATGGAGGGGGCCTTCTACCAATCATTAAGATATAGGTAGAGAATTGGATGCCATGGAGGGGGCCTTCTACCAATCTAAAAGATATAGGTGATGCCATCGAGGGGGCCTTATACCAATCTCAAAGATATAGGTAGAGATTTGGATGCCATGGAGGGGACCTTACACCAATCTCAAAGATATTGGTAGAGAATTGAATGTCATGGAGGGGGCCTTATGCCAATCTAAAAGATATAGGTAGAGATTTGGATGTCATTGAGGGGGTCTTACACCAATCTGAAAAGGTTGTGAAAAGGAAAATAGTGTTTTGGTACTAGCCTCGAGGGCAGGAATGTAGTGCAGAAAGTTATGGTGGTGAAATCATAAATGTGTGTCATGCAAAAAGATTGACATTGGTGAGAAAGAAGTGAAAAATTTTGTAAAGTTTTATGCAAAATGTGGAATTCCATAAGGATATGAAGAGAATTAGTGCAGACAAGGATAGTTGTGTTGCGCGAGCAAAGAGTAAGAAATCTCAAAATTAAGAGAATCAAATCAACACATTTATTTTCTTTTCTTGTTATTTTTATCAGATTTAATTATCAAAATATGTTTTCAAATTTTAGTTTTAGTTGGTTGATGTTTTTTTCAAAAGAGAGTTTTTTTATATTATTGAATTTTATTATCATAAAAAAATTTTGGTTATTTTATTCGTTGTTCATTGTAGTTTGAACCAAAGTATGGATCTGTGGCTTTTATCCATCGTACAAAAAGGGCAACTGAACAAATAGATAAAATCTTGAAAGAGATTTCATTAATCTGCTCTAATAAATGTTACAGATTGAGTGCAGGCCAAAGCCTCAAAAAGTATAATTATGCATGATTGTATCAAAGTACATTAAAAAATATCCTATGTTGAGTACATGTCATATGCTGAGCATGTCTAATATATATTGTATCTGCTGTGATGAGATGCAGTAAAAAGGAATCCTTTGAGTGTCTGTGTATGGCTGGGCAAGCTCCTGATCTAGCAGACCTACTAAGCCATGCTCCAGGACAAGAGTTCTTTTTGCATGTGATTAGAGGTGCAACTCATTGCTTGTAAGGCAGTGGTTCTTCCAGCTCCGGGTCTAGTCAAAATCCATATGACATTTTGCTGTCATCTATCCTCCAGAAAGTCACGGACACCCTACGGTGTCGCACCTTTGGAATGTAGTGTTTGGTGATGTCTGCTCTGTTTCCTTTAAGAACCAGCACTGAAACCACTGGTAGCAGGATCTCCATGAATCTCTTAAATTCATTAGGGCTGACGACATCTATCTCTTTTAAAAATATAATATTACTCTTGCTCATGAAAGAAACCATGCAGAAAGATCTCACAAATTCATGATGGTCAATGTGCGGGGGTATGCAGTCGCCTTCATCATATATGTTGATAATACAGCTGTTAGGAATACAGTCAGCTGGCAACATGCTCCATCGGACCATTCTCTTAATCATCCACATGGGGGTAGTGGATCCACATGATCATGTCTCAAAATCCCAGGAGGATTTCCTTGTCTATCGTTAGTGAAGTTGTAACAGCAACCACATTGTATGGTGATATTGCACTTTCCACGCATCCATTTTCGTGGCTCGGAATAGGTTCTTTCCATTAGGACGCCTACTCAACCTCTGTCTCTCAGATCAAAGATGTAGTCAAGAATATTTCTTTCATCACTTTCAGATAAGACACTAGTTTATAACTCCAAGCCTTCTAAGAAATTAATGAACCTTCCTTAAACTTCTTTATAGAATTCAACCCTTTTGTTTACTTTACACATTTTATAGTATTCTATCATACTGATGATCAGAAGCTGTCAAGGATGTTCCCTTATTTCAACGTCGATGGGTATCCAGGTAGGTGCTATCTCTGTCTGTAGTGGAATGTATGACTTTACGTCCAACGGGATGTATGGCTCTATACCAGACATATGGTTCTGCATTCATCGGGTAATCTGCCGTCTGAAATCCATCATCAGAGGATACGTACTCCTCTAAAGTACTGTAGCACTACAGGTGGAGGACATTCAGTCCTAGCACTCCATAAATGCTCCTGTAGCTAATGTACGTGCAAGTATCTCTGCTTTGCATGTCGGGCAACCCGTACAAAGAACATCTGAAACTGATGGTATCTCCGAGTTTGTAACAAATCTGAACTCATCGTCTGTAGCAGGTAAACTGGAAGAGGTCTCTCTCATGCCTGGATGATATATGATCTCGTTAGGAATAGGGGTGAGCAAAATTTTCGCCGCTTTCTGACGTCTTCTATCTTCGGATAAGAAAGCCCTATGCTTTCGATGGTTAGCATTCCTTCGTTGAGTTCTCCATAGTGGTGCATCTGGAAGTCTTTTATCATTGGCAACAACTAGACGAGCAGTTCGTGTAGCTATCATAGAAGGTAGGCGACTAGTCCCCTCTATCAGGTCTTGTTGTATTATCACATTTTTCCCCTTCAGTGAGGAATTGTCTCTGGTGTCGAACCTTAGCAGCGATGATAGCCCTTCTTTCCTGACGGCTAACCCCATTCATTAGAGGATCCTCATAGTCCATGTCGACTTGACTGAACTCCATATCGAAGTCTATGGTGTCACCCTGTGGCGCCCTTTTCTTGTTGAGTGGGAGGTTCCAACCATCTTTAAATGCAAAGATCAGCCTTTGGCTTTACGTTTTTTTGCAGACGACAAGAAAAATATCAGTGAGCTGAAACTTAGCGTGAATAAGAATAAAATAAAGTATTTGTTAAGGAAAATTTTAGTTTATGTTGTTAAGAAAATTATTTATTTATGTATTTATCTCATTTAATTTAGTAGAATATCAAATTTAAAGGTTGAAAAGAATAAATTGAAATGTGTAATTTCAAAAATTTTCATTATATTGAGGTTAATTTTACTACAAAATTTTTGGACCTAGACACAGACGTTTGCCCAAATAGATAACCCCAGAACAATAAAAATTTCAAATCAAGCGATGTCGAGCAATGTTAGGCCGCGTAGTATGTCTTCAACCATCATCCATTGATTGGCAGCACGGGTCTTTCAACTCAAAAATCTTCTAGCTGGTAGGCTCCTCTTATGTAGACCTTTTCTATGACAAATGGTCGCTTAGAAGTTAGCTCAAATGTTCCACCTATCTTGCGGCATGCGAGAATGGGTCTTTTGAGCATGAGGACAAGGTCACCAACTTTGAATGTCTTTGGGTGGACCAATTTGTCATGAGCTTGTACCATCTTCGCTTGGTAAAGCTCCAAATGTTGTTGTGCTTCTAGTCATTTTCCCTCAAGACTATCTAATTCTTCAAGTCTGAGTTTTACACTTTCTTCTGATGTAAGTTGATTAGTCATAGCAACTATGAGAGATGGCATTTGGACTTCTAACAGTAGTATGGTCTCAGACCCGTACACCATCATGTAGGGTGTGCAATGAGTGGGAATCCTAAATGTCGTCCAGTAGGCCCACAAAGCTTCTAATAATTTGTTGTGCCAATCTCTTTTTTTTCATCCAGTGTTTTCTTTTAAATATGTACCAACTTCTTGTTGAAGGCCTCAGCTAGGCCATTTACCCCAGGATAGTAAATTGCAGAATATCTCCAATCTATCCCATGTCGTTTGAAGAAATTGTTGATTTTGTTACTTTTAAAGGTTGTCCCATTATCAGAAATTAGTTTTCGCAGTACTCCAAAATGGTAGACAATTTGACTTTTGAAGAGCTGAAGGACGTGTTGTGCTGTAACCTCTCGTAACAGTACTGCCTCTACTCTCTTGGAGAAGTAATCTGTAGAGACGAGTATGAATCTATGTCCTTTAGAAGATGGAGGGTCTATCGAACCTATTATGTTTGTGCCTCAACACTCGAATGGCCACGAGGCAATGGTTGGGTGTAGCACTTTCGGAGGTTGGTGCAAGACCACCCCATGAACTTCTTACTGGTGACATCTTCTGGTTGTATCCACGCAGTCAAATATCATTGCAGGTCAATAATATTTGAGTCTTTTGATCTTCATTTTCATCTTTGGCCCTGACTGGTGAGCGTCACACAGTCCGACATGTACTTCTTTGACTATATTTTGTACCTCGGCTCTGCTCAAACATTGTAGCCACATCTAGTAGAATGATCTTCTATAAGGACGTCACCCACTAGAGCGTAATACATAGCCCTTTTTGTGATATGGTGTGCTGTTGATCTGTCCTCTCGCAGCTTTCCAGTATACAAATATTCTATTAATAGCTTGCACTAATCTTCTTTATTATCTATAATCGTAACCATCATTTCTTTTTTTTCCAATCTTGTGTATATTTTCGAGGTCAACTTGAGACAAAACTTGTCTTCCTTGTACTGTGATATCAATGGAATCCTCCGGGGGACATACCAATTTTTTTGTAAGTTTTGCTAGAGTGTCAGCATGGGCATTATCTCCCCTAAGAATTTGGTAGAAAGTTACACTGGGAATCCGTTCTAGCAGCTTCATGGTGTACCGGTGGTATCTGTTAGTCTTGGCTTTAAAATCTTGTATTGTCTGGTGATTAGCTAGATGACGAGTTGAGAGTCATCATAAATGACAATATCTGTTATGTCCATTGAGATTGCAAACTCCAACCCAGTAATTAGTGCTTTATATTTTTCTTCATTGTTGGTGCATGACTTTGTCAGGTGGTACGAGAACCGCAACATACCCTTATCTGGTGTGAAAAAGATCAAAATAATTCTTGCTTTGCCTGGTATAACTGTGCCTGATCCTTTGTCTTTTTTTTACTGACGAAGCTCCATCAAATTACATCTCCTAGCATTGCATACTGAAGAATTCCATTTATAATACTTGTTCGTCTAGTAACTCAACTGGAAGTGGGTGTGCAGTGAGGAAGTCTGCTAAAATCTGTCCATTGATAGCATGGAGGGGAACACAAATTATATCAAATTGCAATAAAATCATCAACCATCTTGCTAGACGTCCGGAGTGTGTTAGTCAGGTCATCAAATATTGTAATGGATTAACTTTCAAGATTAGGGTAATCATATGAGAAAGCATGTAATGTCTGAGCTTCTGGTCAGTGAAAGTCAAAGCTAGGCAATGCTTCTCAATAGGTGGATACCTTATCTCCGTCAGTATTAGGCAGTGACTCAAATAGTATAATGTGTTTTCTTACCCTCATCATTGACTTGGGCTAAGCGGGCTCCAAGAGAGTCATCTAAGGCCAAGGTATAAAGTATCAAAGGTTTCCCTTAGATAGGGATTGCCAAAACAGAAGGTGTCATTAAATATTGCTTAACGTTCTCAAATGCCCGCTTGCATTTCTCTACTCAAACAAATTTGGTGTCCTTTTTAATTAATGCTGAGAAGGGCTGACACCTACCTGAGAGATTATAAATAAAGCGTCTCAGATATGCCAACTTTCCTTCGAAGGAACGTAGCTGCTTTAAGTTTTTAGGTGGAGGCATTTCCATGATAGTTTTAATCTTATCTAGGTCGATCTTGATTCCTCGATGACGGACAATAAATCCTAGAAAATTCCCAGAGGTAATGCCAAATGCACACTCTAAGGGATTCATTTTAAGGTCATATCATCGTAACCATTCAAACACGATCCTCAAATCGTACAAATGGTCTATTTTCACTTACTCTTGATAACCAAATCATCCACGTAGCATTCCACTTGATTGTGAATGAGATCATCAAAAATCTTCGTCACTGCACGTTGATATGTTGCTCCAGCATTCTTCAACCTAAATGGCATCACTATGTGGCAGAAAATCCCGATAGGTGTTCTGAAGACTGTAAGTGATGCATCCTCAGGAGCCATCTTGATTTGGTTTTACCCCGACGATCCATCCATGAAGTATAAAATCTCATATGTCTAAGCGATGTCCACCATCATTTGTGGTGTTAGTAACGGGAATTCTTCTTTTGGGGACATACTTTATTTAAATCTCTTAAGTCGACACAAACACATAATTGTTCATTTTTCTTTTTGACTGGAATAATGTTGGCTAACCATGTGGGGTATTGCTCTTCTTTTACAAAGTTAGCATCTATTAATTTCTTCACGTCAGCGATGACTTGCTGGTCTATTTTGAGGCGCATTCTTATGGGAGCTTATTTTGCTGGGGTAATATCTTTGTCCACCCCGAGTTTATGAACTGCAACCTCTACTGACAATCTTGACATTTCATCATAACTCCATATGAAGCAATCTTTAAACTCTGTTAACAGCTTGATCAATTCTAAAGATTCTTCATCATTGAGTAGAGAACTTATAAATATAGGTCGAGGTCGTTCTTCAGCCCAGAGGTTAATTTCCTTCAATTCATCAATAGTTGATTTAGTTTCATACTCAAATTCGGGCGGAGCATCTTCTATCAGCTGATCAGTAGAGTCATCCTCCATATCAAGGCAATCCTCTTCTGATTCACTAGAAACAATCATGCAAAACTTTAAATCATCGACTTATCTGACTGTACCAAATCTGAGACCCTCTTTTGAGTTGAGAGTTTCGACTTTTAATATCCCATACATTTTCAAAAGTTGTAATTTATCTTTCAGCATTTGTTTTGGCAAATGTCCCTACTAAATCAACATTTGTACACAAGGAAAAAAGTAACCAAAAGATAATTCCATTAATTCATTAGGATCATCATCCAAATTTATGTGATATTCAAGATTAGTAGAGGTAGAAGCATGATAGAATTTGATTGGCTTTGAACCAGCGCTACGAACTTTCTTGACCTCTAAACTCTCGACCTTTTGAGGGAGAATCAGAATAAGGGTCATGGTGTTCACATAGTGGTTTATGTGATCATACATCGTCTCATATTTGCTTTGCTCTATATCTTCTAAGTATTTCTCGTACTGAGGTTTCTTCTATTTGGTCATCATTATTTCATCTTCAGAACTATCTTTATTACCAATTTTGATGGTCGGCCTTGTCCGCTCAACAACTAAATTGGTTCTTCATCATCCACGTCCCCTGCCTTGACCTCAGGTGCGTGAACTAAAAGAAACCCCACCAATTTATTGTGAAAGAGTGGTGGAAGATCGCTGAGGCAGAGTTGAATGGCTTCCTCTTTGTGATTTTTCAAAATCTTCACTTTTTTTGTCACAGTTTCACAAGAGAATCTAGTTTTTTTTGGAGGCGTGTAGTAGGCGGCATCTTCATGAATACAAACTTCATGCACTGAAAATGGTTGTAGATCTCCTTTGATGCAATGTTATTATCCTTCTTTGTAGTACTTGATGCATTGATATAGAGATGATGGAACCATGTTGTGTTTGTGAATTTATGGTCGGCCAAGTAGAGCTTTGAAAGAGATCTCGGCGTCGATGATATGAAACATAGCGGCTTCATAAGTAATGTAATTGATCCAAGGGCTCTCTCTTCCTTTTGGTTAAATCATTTTAACATCATTTTATAAGTCGTAAGCTCTTGAGATTCAATGTTTAAATAGGTCAATGTCGGTAGACTCATCAAGTTGAGTGATGCTTGAGGATCTACTAAAACTCTGGACAACACAAATCTACCAATGTTAACGGAGATGTAGAGTGGATGATTGTGTTCGGCGGTACCGAGCAACAAGTATTCATATGTGAAGGTTACCTCAGACTGTTCTTTCAATAGAAAACTTCATTTGAGGATGTGCTGGCCAACTGGGCTAAACAAATCTCTGGGTCAAGCAAAGCTGTAATCAGAGACTCTTTCGTCTCCTTTGATAGGATCAGAATATCATAGATGCTTAATCTGGCATGCAACTTCCTAACATGAGCTAGCACATTGTTATCCACTTTGTATGATCCTCCAATTTTCTCTTGATTATGTGTTTCTTCTACTGGCGGAGATGCAGGTAGCTCTTCTTGAGTTACTATCTATTTTCCTTTATCTGTCGGAGCTTTTCTCGGGGGTAATACTCTCCCGCTCCTTAAATTCACCTATGTAATTTTTTCTTCTTGAGACACCATTGTCAAATCTTTGAGTATTTCTTCTTTGTCAAAAATATCTAATTTAATGGCGAGTGGGCACCGTGGCACTCAAGGATTGGTTCTTCACTCCCGACACTGTCATAGGCGGCATTATAAATTTCTTCTTCAGTCTTGTTAGCAAATTCATCGGACTCGAGTACGAATTGAGGATCATTTTGGGAATCGAGATCGAAGTTAGATTGGTCATAATCGATTATATTATCACCAGAAATAGTTAAAACATGCCAAAATCATAATCATTATATTCATAAGACCCAGAGGGGTAAAAAGATAATCATAAAGAGTCAGGGATTCAAGGATTTTCTTATCCAAATCTGAGATAACCAATCTAGTAGAGGCAGCCCCTATCCTACCCCTCGTGCTATCAATCTTCGTGGTGGTGTTCTTCTTCTTCTCTGTCTTTGATGATGATGGATCTCCTGATGACATCTTCATCTCAAGCTTGGCAGGCTGAAGACTCTGAACAGAGGCTTGTTTTGAAGTGCTCTAAATCGTGTTCAATAATTTCTTGGATGATTTGCTCTAGACTGTACTCCATTTGTCTTTTACAGTATACATGTCAACCGAAGAGAATGGCTTAGCCAAAATCATATTTATTGAAACTTTTTCAGGTTCTTTTAAATATTCTTTGAGGATCATTATATTCCCTTCTTTAAGGTTTCTCTCGAGCCAATCCTTGAAGACGAAATAATCTTCTATAGTGCGCCCTAGTAATCTGTTATACGGACAATAATTTGGTTGATCTTTCTTGTTGACTTCTTCGGGTTTCTTTGGATCTGGTAGTCTGAACTCAGGCTTCTTCATCAGACTTCTGAACATCTTTGGTACTACTTCATCTTTGAAGGAATATAACACTTCCCTACGTTATGCAATGGTCATTTTCTTATTCTCTAGTCGGTATGATCCTCCCTGAGATAGTTGTTGGCTAGACTGGCCATACTGTTGTGTTTGTTGTTGAGTGTGTTGTGATGACGTTTGACGAGGATTTTCTACGTGTATCTTCATTGGTTGTTTTCCTTTATCGACAATTGCCACTATTTCCGACTTCTTTTCAAATATTCTGGTTGCTTTGGAATTCTTGTGAGAATTCATATGTTTAATTTCTTCTTGGAGACTGCTGGCTTTACTGAGTAGCTTCTCAAAAGATTTAATGGTGAGTCCCTTAAGCATGAAAGCGACTGGCCCATGGATACTTTTGAGTAAGATCTGAATCGCGTGATGTTCTTGTAGCTGAGTTTCACATTTCATGCCAAGGTTTCTCCACCTCAAAATGTACCACTAAAGTTTCATTGGACTTTTGCTTTTCCATCATGAGATCTCCAATAGACACATGATGTTGCGCTCTGACAAATATTTTCCTAAATAATTGTTCCAGCTCAGTGAATGTTTTAACTGATCCGTTGGGCAAATCAACATACCAATTGAAAGCAATCCCTGACAGGCTGCTGACAAACAGTTGGAAGAGTAAGGCTTTGTTACCTCTTATGTTGCCACAACTGGCTCAAAAATGTGTTATGTGCTGTCAAGGATTTTCAGTCCCATCAAATATCTTAAAGTTTGGGGACAGAAAACCTTTAGGGAAGCGTATAACAACGAATTCTTCTGGGTAAGGTCTACCTTTTAAAACCAATACAACACCCTTAGATTGGGTTAAGGCCTCCCTAACTTGCTCGACCATTTGCTTAAACTCCTTCTCCGATATAGCTCTTGATGGAGAATCCTTCTTTGGTTGCTCATCCCTGTTTGTTGAAGCAACTTCCCTTCTTTCATCTATGATATGTATAATCTCTGGTTGGTTTACCTCTGGAGAGGCTAACTGTGGTACTTGAGATTGTCCTTGAATTGTGGCCATGGCGGTCATGGCGGCGGCCATCTCTTCTATCCTTTTCTCCAGCTGGCTGACTTGCTCATCCCTTAGGAGGATAGACTCACACAGCTCATCTACGGTGTTCTCTTCGATGAGAGGTTAATCCTCAAACGCAGATGTAGTGGCTCTGGTTTCAATGACATGAACATCCATGAAATCTTCTTCGAGGTTATCATTGAAGTCAAAATTTTCATCATCTCCATGGAAACTCAATGTTCCTAAGCCAACTCGGAAATCTTGACCTTGAGCTTTTCGAACTTTTCCTTGATTATTGATTCTTGGATTGTCTTAAAATCTAGAGGACCCTGTCGGACCTTCTCCACTTGTTCTTCCATCTCGCTGACAATTGCTGCGATGATATCAGATATTTTAGACCCTCACTTCATTCCGTGATCTCACTCTGCGGGCTTACTAGACTGTATCAGTATGACAACCTTGGGTATCCATACCCTTTTCATTGACGGTGATGTCTTGAGATGGAGCTTCTTGGTAAGAACATTGGTATGTTGAAGAAAAGTATGCTCCTCATGATGCAGACCAGATACAGTACTAGGCAACTTCTTCATCTTTTTCCTTAGGAATTTAGGAACATCCTTTTAGTGGGTGATTGGTAGAAATCTTGGACCCAGATGTGACTTAACTGGTTGACGACCTGTGGTCCTAGTAACTGTAGAATCAGTGGGAACAATACTGGTATCAACTCTACTCTCCAAACGAAACCAGACAAGAATGTGAGCAACTAAAGTTTCAATTGACTTCTGAGAGCGTATGACAGATTTGACATCCTTTAAGATTTCTTTCTTCATGAGAGGGGATACTGCATGTCCCACTCGTTTAAGTAGTTCACAAACTGCACAACCTTCCTTGGCAGCTAGCCTCTGAAAAACTGAACCCACTCGGGTGATCAGAGCAGGCTTCTTCCTCTCTTGACTATATCCATGAAGTGATGGTAATGCAACTGCGATCTTTTGTATACTTTCTTACCTGTTGGTATCCATTAATGGATGGAACCTACTCCTTTGTAGAAGTGGATTGGTCTTCGGTAATCTTGACTCGTCTTGGTGAGGATCTTCATCAACAGATACTTCTTTAGGGGTACATGCTTTAGAAGCTCTCTGAACCTTCCTGTTGTGATTTCTCCTTTGGGTTCAGGTTAATGGTGCAGTATTCGAACTTGATCCAATTTCAAACACTGATGGGAGGACAGCCAACCCTTCAGAGGTCTTCAAAGATCATAACTTATTTTTCCTTAGCATCAGCGGAAACAACAGGCTTGGTAGGTGTCGTGATGACAGTGGTCTTTACATCCGTATGAGAAGGAAAGTCCTGAAGGCAGTTCAAGTTGAATTGAGAGCAGATGGCTCCTGGAATTCTGGAGCAGAAACTTTCATCACGACGAACGGAGCTTTCCAGAGGATGACCTCAAGATCTTCAAATTTGGGTCAGAACTTGATGGTGGGAACGACATTATGAGCGTTGCGGCTCGTCGATAGGTCACAGAAAAAGTTAGCGTTGGGCACGCCATTGCAGCAGCTTCAAAAGAGAAAGCTATGGGGTTAGCTATTTGGCCAGAACTTCGTAGTCTTTGAGTGAGCACTAAAAATTAACAGAGGTCGATCTGTTGACCGAGTAAGTTTTTATTTAGTTTTTTGGGATTTTAAAATTTTAGTAAAAATAGTTTAAAAGTAGAAAATTTTTATTAATATAAGGAAATTTTAAAGCGCACGCAGCATGACACAATTCGATTTAATTTACAAATCAGTAAATCAAACTCGAAAAGGAGACGTGAAGTGTTTAGGACCCAGTATGAGGCCAAATTATCAATGCACAATGCCCAAGTGGAACTAGTCCACCAACACACCTATTGGGGGTCCAACCCCACACGAAGATTTAAAAGTCCTTAATGGCCTCCTGAACCTCTCTATTCAAAGGTGGTTGAACAGACGGTCTTGAAGTCCGAAGAGTTGACCGTACTTTCCTAAAATAGAAATGGGTAAAACATGCCAATGAAAGAAGGGTAATTTGGTTTGTGAGGGACATGAACACATTACTAATGTATGAAGATAAGATGCCCTGATTTAAATGGGGAGAAAAGTTATTCTCCAGCGGAGTCGCCAGAAACTGTCGGCACTATTTTTGGTTGGAAGAGTTGCCTGTTGGAAGTTGTTAGTCACCGGAATTGAAATCTCATCGCCCGCTTCAGAATGACATTTTAATATTCACACACACACACACACACNTTAAATTGAGGGTTAGATGAAGTGTTGATTAAACCCTCACCAGTCCAATTATCCAGACAAATATTAAGCTTGCCCTCTTACTTTTAGCATGTTGGTCTAGGCCCTGAAATCCCCAAGTCTTTTATTAACAAGGGAGGGGTGCATCTCTCTACAGTATTTGCCCTTCAAAAATTTAGCCCAAAGAGAAATATGAGCTCTGAACATCAACCAAAGCTTACAAAAATTGATTTGAGAGATTTGTATAAGACTTTTGAAACCCAGCCCACCAGAACTTGTGCTTCCGTGCTTCCACACAGCTTTTGCCAACTGGTCCAATGCATTTGCTTCCTTTGACCTGCCCACAGAAATCTGTTAAACATTTTCTCCGAAGTTAACTGTGTTGACTTTTTCATTACAGAAACCTGGGAGATATAGGATGGAAGAGCTGTCAAGACACTTTATAGAAGAGTAACTCTACCCCCATTAGGAAGGAATGAATTTGCCAAGCAATTTAGTTTATCCTGAATTTTGGTGATACAGTAATCAAATTGAACTTGTCTTGTTTTCCCCTTCACAAGCAAAGTACCTAGGTATTTTAAAGGCAAAGAGCTGGTCTTAAAGCCACTAATGTCAGTAGTCCAATGCTTAATTTCAGGTTTAAATTTTTTGCTAAACACCAAAAAACATTTCTTGGTATGGAATTGCATACCAGAACATTTCTGAAAATTCTCCAGGCATTGAAGAACAAATTTAACAGCTGGTTTGGTTGCTTTGGCAAACATAATAACATCATCAGCAAAAGCTAAATGATTTACAACAATGTTGGATCTATGACTGTAGAGTGTATGTGGGGATGAAACCATGAGCTGATTCAACATTTTAGAGAAGTAATCAAAAGCAATGATGAAGATAGTTGGAGACAGCGGGTCACCTTGCTTAATTCCTCTAGATGAGGTGAAGAAACCATGAGATTTATCATTTATAAACACATATTAAGAGTTGTTTCTTAGCCATCTATGTATCAGCAAGATAAATTGTTCATTAAATCCCTTAGCATACACCACTTCCTCAATGAAATCCCAGCTGATGGTGTCATATGCCTTCCTAATATCCAATTTCATTATTAGGTTCCCCCCTCTGCATTGCTTGTCCAGATCCAACACCAGTTCTTGGGCTAGCAGAACATTCTCTACAATGCTTCTCCCTTTAATAAAAGCTGACTGGTTCTCACAAATAAGCTTGGGATGGAGGGGTTGGAGTCTGTTTTAGATCACTTTACTAATCATTTTAGATAACACATCTGTGAGGTTAATGGGCCTGAAAAGATCCCAAGAGATAGCAGAAGAAGATTTGGGAATTAGAGTTATGTTGGAGCATTTAAAATAGTTGGGAAGATCCAAACCTCTGAAAAAACCTTGGACAACCTTTATAATAGCATCTTTAATGATCTTCAATAATTTCTTATAGAAATTAGCAAAAAAATCCTTCAGAACCAACAACTTTGGAGCTATCAATGGAAGCCAGAGCAGACCAAATTTCCTCTTCCCCAGGAATAGATGTTAGATCCAGTCCCCTCATGAAGTTCTCATCCCTGCAAAACATATCCTGCTGGATGGTGGGCCTAAGAGCATAAGGTTTTTTAAAGAGTGTTTGGTAGTAGTTAAGAGCACTAGAAGCAATCAAGTCATCATAATGGAGCCACTTGCCATCAGTCTCCTTAACCTTATGAATTGTGTTGCACTTTCTTCTAAACTTGATACAGACATGAAAATATTTTGAGTTTCTATCCCCTTCACAAAATCTGGTCTTAGCAACCTTTTGGGCAAAAAAATCCTCCTGCATACAGATGGCATTCATCAACTTTTCATTTGCGATCAATAGATCCTTCTCCACATCAGGGTTAATCTCTAATTCAGCTTCTAAAATAGCAACTCTTTTCAGCCTCCACTACATTTAAGTTCATGTATCCCACTGTTTTCCAATTCCAGTTAGATAAGTGACTGCCTAACTTCTTTTGCAGTTACCATAACTTAATCAAAGGGTTGGAATGGTGACAATCCCTCCAAACCAATGAGACATAATTAAGGAAGTCTTTGTGGGAAGACCACATGTTGAGGTATCTAAAACTTGGGTTGTGCTTGACATTTGATGCAGAAATTTTCATAAGCAGTGGTCTATGATTTTAGAAAAATATGAAATCAACCTGACCCCATGTTTTTCATAGTTTAAATGTAAGAGCACTATACCTCAAACCCTGTATCTATCTTGAAGCATAAACACAAGACTTGAGAATGAGGCTCGATCAAATAAACTAAGAAATATATGACATTTGTTTGGTCTGTGAAAATAATTTATTTGCTGACAATTTTTCCTATTTAATATGAAAAATTAAATAGGGTTTATTTTAAACTGGGTTCGGACAAGCTTCTTAGAAGGGCAATCCTTTATAGTTAATTACATCTTAAATGACTGAAGTCATCTAAAAAAACTCTTGATAAAAATCAGAAAACATTAACTTCAAAGAGTTCAAAAGAATTAGGAATTTACAACGAAATCGGACAAAGAGGTGTGAAATGGGAATGACTCAAATTTGGAATATTTTATTATAGAATCCAAAGGAGGAAGAACTAGGAGATGTCATAGATCCGAAGGGGAACCTCGATGACTTCTTAGTTTATCATACTGTTTGGCTTCCATTTTAAGGGGAAATTTTTAAATGTTTCATCCTGCAAATTTTAATAGTTTCGGGCTTATATTTGTGTGGAAGAATCACACAAATAGCCTGGAAGATGTGAGGATTTAGGTCACGACAAACGACAACCTTGAAATCCTAAGACGAGTTAGGGCTTATACTATATAACAGAGCTATACAAAATGACTAATGATAAGGTAAGGGTTTACATTGCATAAGCAAACAATCTCAAAATTCTATGAAAGAATTTGGTTTAGCTGAGGAATACAAGTTTTGCTGTTGAAGATGGCCGTGCTACCTACCATGCTAGCTCCATGTTCCTTATCGTGAGGAGTTTATGTTTTTTAGCGTGTCAAGTTATGATGTCAAATCAGATGCCCCTATGCTTGTAGTTATTTAAATGTTATGGGGCATGTTAAAGTTGATTAGAGTGACACCGGTTAGGATCCTACGGTTCCCTCATTTCGGTACCGCTATTTTCTATTGGATTCACTTAGTCCAAATAAATTTACTAAACTCAACTTAAAGAGTTCCATACTTTCATTAAGATCGTGCGAAGCCTCGTTAGCCACCGTATGTTACCTCCTCTGATGGATTCCTGATCATTCGGTAGAGACGTCTTAATTTAGTTGCAATTGTTATTTTGTGATGTTTTTTTATTAAATTTTGAGTTATTTTATATTTTGAATGTTGTGGTGGAGAATTTTATCCTAGTTGATTTTAGTTTTGGTTTTGGTTTTGCGGCTATCCTAGTAGTTTTAATTTTCATGCAGGGTGACATCATTGTTTAACATGCAGGTTTATGTTTTTTTTTCATACATGCAGGTGAGTAAGTACAGTAACGTACTGAAAATTAAAGTACGGGAGACTATAAATGCCAGTAAAACCGATTACAATAAAAGCTTTCCTGGATGGTCTTCCCGTCATCTTCAACTGAAACTCAAAATACATGTGAGAGCATTTATATGTTAAAAGCATTTTATGTAAAGCGGGGAAATAAAATTTTGGTGATCTACCAAATCCTAAATCATATCTTGGTGAGCCCCTATTAATTCATTTGAGAATGATTTCATTAAGCAAGACATACTAAGTTTAGTAGACCTCTGAGGTATCCAAAAGGTCGGGAGGAAGAAGGAGGTCCATGCTTCCCTCTCATCGCCTTGTGAAAAGTCTCGAGCTCATTTAAATTTATCATGTTGCTTACTAATCCATCCTGTAAATACCTCTAGTGTTCAGTGAACATCAATGCTTTAATGATATCTAAGGGTAGGGTAATTATCATTTGTCATTTAATTTGAGAATTATGTGGGTGAAGACCTTTAAAAGGGGAAAGTTAATGTTATTAAGATACTTAGCCAGTTTCAGCTTTAACTAAGTCTTGTATTGTTTTAAAGGTGTTCAATTGCTAGTTTCGTTCACTTTCTAATCCTCATTTAAGCATATTTGATTTAGCCTAGGTCACTACTAAGCCCTTATGACATTGTTGGACACATTAGTAATTTTTCAAAGAAATTGAATTTTGAGTGATAATAATTCATTATCAAAACATTTGAATGTCATTTGAACACCAAATAGGGGTATTAAATAAGTGAGTTATTAACATCCAAAACCATACCCCTAAGTCTAGGTTCATTTAATTTACTAGACTTCCAAATTTTAATGATTTAAAAAATTTAGGAAATTGCAAATTTATCCTTTAATTAAGAGAAGTGAAATTTGTTTCTACCAATTAACTCCTTATGCTTCAATCATCTGAATATGTTAATTAAGATCAAAGATTACCCATTTCCCTTTCTTGAATTAAGCATAAATGTTAATTAGGGCTAAATTTCCAAAATTGCACTTTTGTCCATAAGGCTCTATCACTTCATAATTAATCAAATTTAATTCAAGAAATTTTAGAATTTTTATCCCACCTCACTCACGAGTCAATTAAAACATCAAAGGTGAAAATGTGATTTTTCAAAATTTAATTTAATTTACATGATTATTTACATACAAAAATAGGATTTTTCAAAGAAAATTTAATAATTTGACCAAGGCAAAGCCTAATAATTTGAAATTTTACTCAAAGTAGACCAACACCACAGAACCACTTGGAGTTTCATGATTTTTTGAGTTTTATTTGAATTATTAGAATTATATTAATTTTTTGAGTATTAATTAATTATAAAATATTTCAAATGTGGAAAATTAAGTTCTTTCATTTTCTATTTAATCTCCCTAAGGTCAAAGAAATTAGAGAAACAAATTTCATATTTTTATGATTTTTCTTTGAATTATCAAAATTATTTTATTGAGAAATTAAGGAAAATCCCTTTTTAACCTTTGAAAATTATTTTTAAGGTTGAAAACTCAAAGTCTTCACTTAGAAAATTAGGAAAAATATTACACTTGCTCTTAAGTGCTTAGGAAACAATTTAGAACATTTTCTTGATTTTTATTAATTTTATGATTTTTAACAATTTTTATCTTTTGAATATTCAAAATATGATTAAAAAATGAATTTTTTATTTTAATTACAATTTTATTTTTAGAAAATCCCTCCGATCATAGAGAATGCCTAAAACCAATTTTATATTTTTTTATGTTATATTTTGATTGTTAAAAAATCATTTTAGTGTCACAAATGCTATTTCACTTAGAAAATCATATTAGGTTGCCAAATGAACTCTAAATGTTTTGAAATTTTTATGGGGAGCCCACTGAACTTTAAATCACGGTGGAGAATCAAAATCAATCATTTATATATTTACTTTCCCTAAATTAATTTTCTTTATATCTTAGGATTTTATGAAAATTAGATGTATTCTTGATGACTTTGCTCATGAAAAATTATTCCTAGGGTTCTCTGGACACAGTGAACCTACCAAAATTTTCTTGGATTTTTCTAAGTAACATGCTAATTACCATGATTAATTTATGCAAATGATAGACATAAACTTGAAAAATATGGATCTCTGTCTAGGGGTCTCCTCTGACTTTGGAAAAATTAGAGAATATCCCCCATGACAAAGGCAACAACATGCCAAAATATCAAGCCATGGTGAAATGTCTACATGCATGGAGAGTTAAAATACTCAAAATAGTATTTAATTATCTAAAAATAAAATAAGCATCAAACAAGCTTCAAACCATTTCCACATTGTTCTCCTCTGTTCACTGAGTACTAGGATGTTTTTATTTTACTTTTATGATTTTTCTATGCAAAGATATGATTTTTCAAAATTATGAGCATTTAAATAAATAGAAAAATTCCTATTTTTCTATTCAAACACGCGGCGCAGCCTCAACCTTCAATGGCTCCGAAGCTCCACGCGACGTGCTCTGGTTGGACGCCGCCATCCATGTAGCTGCTGACTCGGCTCACACTTTATGCATCAAGCTCCCATCTAATGCAATCCTAGCCATCCGTCCAACACACGTGCCATCTAACGACTCCACGTCATCGTCCCTGATAGCCAAAACCTGTGACAGTTAACCCCAAAACCTTAAGATCTCCCTCATTTATTATCCAAATGACCTCGGGTTTGATCCTATAGACTCGGTTAAGTGAGACGAACATATCTATACGGTAAATATGCCATTAAAATAACTCTAATCACATGGAGAATCAAAATAGGCTCAGGATGAGGGGAAGTTAAATACCTTTGCTCTGAGAAGGGAAGCTTCAATCAGAGGTGCTTGGCACGTTCGTGGAGGTCCAATGAGGCTAGGGAATGGGCCTCTAGTTGAGGTGAAAATTCTAGACCCAAATTCAATCAAGGCCAAATTTGGGTGTTGATCAAAGTCTAGTGTGGAGGCTCTCTGTGAAGGGGCTTTGATTGTGGTGAAGCTGTGGGTAAGTTTAATTGAGATTTGGTGCACTATGGAGGCATCGTGGAGAATGTCCTGTCTTCGACAAGGATTTGAGCTCAATATTTGAGCTCCGACAAGGGGAATGAGATAAAAGAGGTGGTTGGATTGACTGAGGAGGTCTCAAGGAGGCTATGAGAGCAATTTGGAAGGGTCTTCTTGAGAAAATTTTAGCACCCTTCCTTTGGCGTGAAGAGGCCATTTATAGCCATGGCTGGAGAGTGGAGCTTTGGGCTTGGCCTTGGGTGCAAAAGTCTGTTGAGGTAGTGGGCAAAGAGTCTCTAAAGCTTCATCAAGGTGAGCTGGCCCCTAAGGTTGAGATTGAGTTTGATTTAGGGATGGTGACCCTCAATTTTGAGGTGCTCCAGTGACTAAGCCAGCTGGTAGGGCCACGGGAGGTGGCTAGGATGTCAGGTGAGCCAGAGGAATCTGTCACAACCATTAATTTAGGCTGGTGATGGGTTTTGGCAAAGATCTATTTGGCTTAAGAAATTTAGGAAACAAATCCCTCTGTTTAGGGGACCTTTGCTCCATGGCTCATTTAGGGTGGATTAAGTGAGTCTATCTTGGTCACTAGGGTCCAAAAATTGGTTGTAGAAGTCTTGTCTTAGTCAATTTGACATGGCTAGGTCAATTTTGGTGCATGGGTTCAATGTGGGTCTAAATGGCCAAAAGTTGGGTTTGGGTTAGGCTGGCCATGATTTTGAGCTCAATTGATTGATCAACATTATGTAGATGATTGCAATGAAGATTTTTTTATGAACGATTGGAATGATTTTTAGTCCAATTGGGGTTTAATTTGAAGGACTTTGGAATTTTGGTCAATTTGGGAATGTTGGGCTAAACTGGGGTCTAGGTTGGGCTAAGGTTGGGCAAAGTTCAAATTGATTATTGAGAATGGTTTGAAGGAACATAATGAAAAGTTTTCAACATCAATTGGGTGTCAATTTTGAGGTTAGAAAATTCAATTTGGTTAATTTAGAGGTATGACCAATTTGGGGTAAATTTGGGAATTTTTAGACTTAGGCTAAAATTAAATGTAATTGAGGCTTCACCAAGGCCAATTTAAGGCCAAGTTTGGTGTGTAGAATTGTTATTAAGAGTTTAGGATTCAAATTAGGGCAAATAAAGTAAGTTATGGGGTTCAATTTGGTGGGATTAAATCGTAGGGCCAAATTTGAGGGTTTGACTTAGATCAAAATTAGGCTCGAATCATGGGACAATTAAGCTTATATTTGGTTTAGATTAATCATTTGAAATGTGAATTTGAGTTTAAGATTGAAATTATGGGAAGTTTGGGCAAAATTGATGGACATTTAAGGTGAATTTGGAGAAATTGGGACTTTAAAGGCAATTTGGGTTTTGATGAAAATGATCAAATTGGCCAAATTAGGATTAGTTGAAGGGTCCAAACTATTTTTGAGACATTTGGAGTGATTTTGGAGGTTTTGGGAAAGTTTAGGGTGTCAAGGGTATTTTTGTAATTTTGGCCATTTTAGGGATATTTTGGTAAATTTAGAATTTTGAGGTAGTTTTAGGTAACTTGGGTATTTTGAAAAGGTTTGAAGTGATTTTTGGACAATTTGATTATCAGTTCACTTTCTATCAATAACTACAAGATCAATATTTTGCATCAATAATATCCATCTAATCAACCTTGGTTTGACATCTTTCTTTTGCATCAGATATTAAATAGCTGAATGATCAGTGCGCACAACACATTTAGCTCCAATTAAATAAGATCGAAATTTATCTAAAGCATATATGATAGCTAGTAGCTCTTTTTCAGTAACAGTATAATTAATTTGAGCATCATTAGGATTGGCTAGTAACTCTTTTTTAGTAACAGTATAATTAATTTGTGCATCATTAAGAGTTTTACTAGATAGTATATCACCTTAAAAATCTTTTCATACCTTTGTCCAAGAACAACTCCAATAACATAATCACTAGCATCACACATCAGTATAATATAGTTAATTTGTGCATCATTAAGAGTTTTACTAGCGTAGTATATAACTTTAAAAAAAATTCAGTAAGAGTATAGTTAATTTGTGCATCATTAAGAGTTTTACTAGCGTAGTATATAACTTTAATAATCTTTTCCTTTGTCCAAGGACAGCTCCAATAGCATAATCACTAGCATCACACATCAATTCAAATGGTTTTTTGTCCAAGAACAGCTCCAATAGCATAATCACTAGCATCACACATCAGTTCAAATGATTTCTTTGCATCATTAAGAGTTTTACTAGCGTCGTATATAACTTTAAAAATCTTTTCATACCTTTGTCCAAGGCAGCCTCGAGTTTTACTAGCGTACTATATAACTTTAAAAATCTTTTCATACTTTTGTCCAAGAACAGCTCCAATAACATAGATCACTAGCATCACACATCAGTTCAAATGGTTTCTCCCAGTTAGGTGAAACTATAATTGGGGTCGTGATTAATTTTTCTTTTAATAACTCAAAGGCATTTAAACATCATTCAGTAAACTCAAATTTCTTGTCCTTTTCTAAAAGTTGGCATAAAAGTTTAGTAACTTTTGCAAAATCTTTAATAAAAAGCCTGTAAAAACCAACATGTTCCACAAAACTTTTAACTTCTCTTACACTAGTAGGAGGTGTTAGTTTAGATATAACTTGGATTTTTGTAGGGTCCGTTTTCATACCATTTTCTGAAATTTTATGACCTAACACAATTCCTCCTGCAACCATAAATTGATATTTCTCCCAATTTAGAACTAAAATAGTTCTTTCGCATAACTCTAAAACTTTTACAAGATAAATTAAGCATGCATCAAATGATGTCCCAAATACAGAGAAATCATCCATAAATATTTCCAGCCCATCGTTAATTAACTTACTAAATATGGACATCATACATCTCTGGAATGTTACAGGTGCATTACATAGTCCAAAAGGCAATCTTCGAAACGCAAAAGTTCTAAAAGGACGAGTAAATGTTGCCATTTCTTGATCCTCAGGAGCAATAGGAATTTGATGGTAACCGGTATATCCATCTAAAAAACACAAATATTTGTGCCCAACAAGTTTATCTATTATTTANTGTAAATCATTTAATTCTGAAGATATAATAATAGGTAATGTAGATGAGTCTCCCAAAAATACATACTTCAAGGAGTTAGGTAATGTTTTCAACTCAATTTCAGGTGGTTTAATAATTGATGGAATTATATTTTCTGTAATATCCAACATTTCAAATCTTTCCTGAACATAATCTAATTCTTCATTTTCTAATTCGTCAAGAATAATTTCATCATTTTCTTTGAATTGTTCTTCAAAATAGTTTTTATCTTCGAAATGCTCTTTAAATCGTTCATTCAGTAGATGTTCAACAATTTCCATGCGAAAACATTCATTATCTTATTCAACAGCAAGTATTTCATAGATTTCGCAATGTTAAAAGTCACTTCTTGATCATTAACTCTCATAGTTAATTATATTTCGTAGATTTCGGATGTTCACTAATTTCCATGCGAAAACATTCATTATCTCTTTCAATAGCAGAGTATTTCATAGATTTCAAATGTTAAAAGTCACTTCTTGATCATTAACTCTCATAGTTAATTCTCCTTTTTGAACATCTACTTCAGTAGATGTTCAATAATTTTCATGCGAAAACATTCAATATCTCTTTCAACAGCAGGGTATTTCATAGATTTTGCAATGTTAAAAGCCACTTCTTGATCATTAACTCTCATAGTTAATTCTCCTTTTTGAACATCTATCATAGCTTTTCGAGTACTTCTTGATCATTAACTCTCATAGTTAATTCTCCTTTTTGAACATCTATCATAGCTTTTCCGGCTTCTTGATCATTAACTCTCATAGTTAATTCTCCTTTTTGAACATCTATCATAGCTTTTCCAATTCTTGATCGTTAACTCTCATAGTTAATTCTCCTTTTTGAACATCTATCATAGCTTTTCCATGATCATTAACTCTCATAGTTAATTCTCCTTTTTAAACATCTATCATAGCTTTTCCAGTAGCTAAAAATGATCTCCCTCTCATAGTTAACTCTCCTTTTTGAACATCTATCATAGCTTTTCCAGTAGCTAAAAATGGTGTTCATAGTTAATTCTCCTTTTTGAACATCTATCATAGCTTTTCCAGTAGCTAAAAATGGTCTTTTTATCTCTTTCAACAGCAAGGTATTTCATAGATTTTACAATATTAAAAGTCACTTCTTGATCGTTTACTCTCATTAATTCTCCTTTTTGAACATCTATCATAGCTTTTCCAGTAGCTAAAAATGGTCTCCCTAAAACGATTCTTCTTTTTGAACATCTATCATAGCTTTTCCAGTAGCTAAAAATGGTCTCTCTAAAATAATAGGTATTTCTTTATCTTCCTCCATATCTAAGACGATGAAATCCACATGAAAGATAAATTTGTCAACTTTTACTAACACATCTTCTATAACTCCCTTAGGATATGTAACTGATCGATCTGCCAATTGAAGAGTTACATAAGTAGGTGAGACTTCTCCTAATCCTAGTCTTTTGAAAATTGATAGAGGCATAAGGTTAAGGCTGGCTCCCAAATCACATAAAGCTCTTCCATAGAATTTTTCACCGATAGCACACGGTATAGTGAAACTACCAGGATCTTTTAATTTTTCTGGAAGCTTTTTCTGAATAATTGCACTACACTCTTCGCTAAGTGCAACAGTTTCATTATCTGAGAACTTCCTCTTCTTATTTAGAATATCTTTCATAAACTTCACATAATTGGGCATTTGCTCTAAAACTTCTACGAAGGGAATATTCACCGTTAACTTATTAATAATTTCCAAAAAATTTGAAAAATTTTTATTTTGTTTATGTTGCTTCAGTCTTTGAGGAAATGGTGGTGGAGGTTTCTTCATGGTAACTTTCATTGGCGTCAATGGATGCTCCAAATCTGGGTATTCGTGATCCTTTTCTTTTTCTGTATCCACTTTTTTCTTTTTCAGTTTCTATTTATTTTTGTACTCTTGTCTCTAATTCTTTTCCACTTCGTAATTGAATCGCCTTGATTTGTTCTTTTCCTTGTTCTTTAGGATTTGGTTCCACAGTACTCGAAAAAGTTCCTATTGTTCGGTTACTAAGTGCAGTAGCGATATGCCCTAATTGGTTCTCAATATTCTTAATAGCATTTCCTTGATTTTGTAATTGATTTCCTTGATTCTCTAATTTTTGACCCATGTTTAATATCAACTCTTCTATAGATAACTTCTTCTCCTTAATTTGAGTATTACTGTTAAATCCTTGAGGATAAGAAGGTCTATAGTTAATATTTCCTTGGTTGGATGAATTTCCTAATGGGTTCACTGGGTTGTTTGCCCGTTGTAGATTTGTCGAGGAATTGTTATTCCAATTGAAATTTGGATGATTCTTCCAACCTGAATAGTTTGAATATGGGTTGTTGGGTCCATCAATAGCATTTAAGGTTTCATATGAAGGTTGAACATCCACAAATTGCCCAGATGAACTTTCTTCCATCATAGGAGGTGTTGTAGAATAATTCATCCCACAATGATCTAATTTCTTTGATATTGAAGCAATCTGTGAAGCAAACATAGATATTACATCAGGATTTCGGATAGATAAGTGAATTTCATCTGCTGTAGGATTTGCATAATCTCTTAAGGGTCTAGGTTGGTGTTCATTCATAATGTTTTCCATCGTATCACAATTTCTAGGTTTTCTTTTTGATTTTCTGATTTTTCTAACAGTTTGTTCTCATTCCAAATCGTATGGTATAAGATTTTTAGGTCCAAATTTACACATAAAATTTAAAATTAGTACTCAATAATATAAATAAAATAAAATAAATATATAGATAAGTTGCAATTTAAATAACAAATTTTTAATAATTCTAATATGTCCGTTACTCCTAAAATTTTTCCCCGGCAACGGCGCCAAAAACTTGACCGACCTTTTTTGTAAGTCAACAATTACAAGAAATTGATAACTCTACTAGAAGATTTAAATTCTAGCGTTGATGCCAAAAACTTGACTGCGACTTTATATATATATGTTTGATTTAATAAAGATGTATAGATATAATATTTAAAAATGTTAAAGTCGAATTGTCAATGCAAGTATATGTATCGCTCAAGTAATATAGGGCACTAATATGGAGCCTAGATATCGATCCCACAGGGAGAAATAGAATACTACGGACTAAGATTTAGTAAAAAGTAACACTTCAACTACAACGGCGTTCAAGTTGCTTATCTGTCACTAATAGGCAATTGAAATAAGTAGATAATTTGAATAATAACTAATTATAAGGAATAATGTTTAATTGTGATATTCAATATATAAGAAAGCATCCTTCTCCTTGCCAAGAAATTGTAGTGAATGGATAAAATGAATTAGTTCAATTTATAGTGTGCCAAATAGGAGCATAGCTATTGTTTACCCTTTGGTCCAGGCATAAAGAACATTGACTAATCATATGCTTGGTTATTGATTTTGCGGCTAGGCTGGGAGGATACCGGCTCTCACTTCGGAGCTCCCACGTTCCCCTCACCTGAGGGCTAACATGTACACATCAGCACCCAAACGATAGGACCGAATTGGAGATTTTAGTCTGTCACTCTAAAATTTCCAATTCTACGCCCGATAGTATTATTTCCCTATTTATTTGCAACCAACTTTCAAGGGCTTTGACCTCCCTGAATCTTGGATGTAATCTTCACTATAGTTGCAAAACTCAACATATTTCAACAAATCAACTGGTAAGATTGAAATTAAATTAAGATCGAAGTGAAAAGATCATCACAATTTCTTAAACATTTTTTATGGATTTACCAATTCAAATCACCATTTCACAAATCTCGAGACAAGGAGAAAGATAGAGAAAATTACTCAGAACTCATGGGGAAAGCACAGCACAACTTGGAATTCATATATAAAATCAAAGCCATACAAAATATAACAAGTAAATAACCACAACTTGAAATTCATATATAAAATCAAAGCCATACAAACTATAACAAGTAAATAACTTTTCTCTAATTTCTCCCCAAGAACACTCCTCGAAGTTCCTCTAAATCTCTTCCTTTCTTTACAGCACACATAATTCCTCTTCAAAGTAGCAAGGAGGAAGAAATCTCTCACTTTCCATCCACTCTTAAAATCTCTCGAAGAATTCCTCACAATATTTACACACTATTGGAACATTTTGATAGCTTCCAAGCTTCCAAAAGTCTCTCCCCCCACTCTTAATTTTTGGCCAAAATGTTTTCTTTAAAGATGTGGATGATTTTTCCCAAGTGTCGCTTACGCACCCCTCCAAAATCCCGCCTTATCCATTGTACATGTCACATAATCGTCGATCCCGCCGTCGACGGCCTCAATGGCGCTATCGGCGCCCTTCTGGAGAATTTGTCCTGTAGCCTAGGGAAAATCTCGTCGTCGGCGGCCTCGATGGCGCCGTCGGCGCCCTAGTGTAATTCTCCACATTTTTGTCCTTTTTGCACCAAATGCGCTCCTTTTTTGCATCTTTTTGCTCCGTTGATCCTAATTCAACATTCCTGCAACAAAACATCAAAAATACTTTTCTTTAAAGTGCAATATCATTAAAAATAGTATAAAAGAGGTATGAAAATCTCAACCTATTTTCCTTAGGTCAAAATCCCCCAAACTTAACTATTACTTGTCCTCAAGTAATTTTAGTACTATATAAAAGTTATGATCTACTGCAATGATATTTTAATTCAGAAACACTATAAGTTTGATTTAGATAAATATCATAGTGAGATTTTCAGAAAAAATTCAAGTAATTGAATTAACTCTGTATCCATCAGATTATCTAGTCATCAAGTTTTAAGAGTTCTAGTTTTCTATTTATTTCAAGAATGACTATAGATTGCAATATTAAGTCACTTAGAATATCTAAAAGATAATAACTTCTTGAGAACTCTATTAGTAAAAAGATCTATTCCCAATATAAGTTCAGGAATGTATTTAAGTTTTCCCTTTAGGTAGGTCCAGTGAAGCCAATTTTTAATTAGGCATATCCTCAAGCTTCTCCTCACTTTCATTTTTCTTTCTTTTCTTTTTTTATTGGATTATTTTCAATCCTATATATTTTTCTTTTCTCTTCAGAGATTGTTCTCAATCCTTTCTTTTTTCCTTTTTCGAATATATATTTTTCTTTTCTTTTCAAGGATTGTTGTCAATCATTTCTTTTTCCTTTTTCAAGTGAATTTTTCTTTTCTTTTCAGTGATTGTTGTCAATCCTTTCTTTTTCTTTTTCAAGTGAAGATTATTATCTGGATAGTCTTTAATGATTTTGAACTTCACTTTTCTTTCCCTAAATTTGAAACTCAAAAATCTGGATAGCCTTTAATGATTTTGAACTTCACCTTTCTTTCCCTAAATTTGAAACTCAAAGAACTGGATAGCCTTTAATGATTTTGAACTTCACTTTTCTTTCCCTAAATTTGAAACTCAAAACATTGGATAGCCTTTAATGATTTTGAACTTCACTTTTCTTTCCCTAAATTTGAAACTCAAAGCATTTTCAAAGCATTCCAAGCCTTTAATGATTTTGAACTTCACTTTTCTTTCCCTAAATTTGAAACTCAAAGCATTTCTTACCTTATAAGTATTTCACAGTTTTTTACATCATTGAGCCCCCCAATCTTTTCTTCTCAATTGAAATTCCCGATTCTTAATATTTTAAAATATAGTTTCTCTTACTTTAAATAGTTAACTATAATCTTATTCTCTTATACTAAATATCTTAAGTTACAAAATTAATTTTCATTACAAAAATATTTCTTTAAATCTACCATAATATTTAAATAGTTACAAAAATATAGTTACCTGAATTAAATTTACTACATAAAATCATATAAATAATTTTCAAAAAATATTGAAATAGAGGACATCTAATAGTTAATCTTTTTTTCCGTCCCCAAAACTTAAATTTTTAAATATGAAATAAAGGTGGAAATAAAATACTATAAATATAAATCATACCTCAGTATCGTAGGCATCTTTATCATTCTGAAATTTCTGCAGGCCTTCTCCCACTTTTATTTCACCTGGTCTGAAATATTAGCAGCTTTCTACACATATAAATCATTAGAGGAATTTCTAGGAAATGAAATTTTGAAACAAGTATAAAACTAAAACAAACACAACATTTCCTAACACAACCACAATACTAAATAAAAGACAAAAATACTAAAATGAAAATAAACATCACATCACATTACAATCCATAAAGTACACTAAATGAAAGTCCAATTACATACTCATTCATTTTTCTCATAAAAAGATTACAAAACATAAAAATAAACAAAAATACAAACATAAGTACATCAATCTCATTCTAAATATCAAAATCTCAAACTATTTCATCGTCGGCTTGATCAGCAGGTGGATTGGGTTGATATTAAGTATATTGGGGGCATTCAGGAAATGTAACATCAGGCTCTCCTCTGTAGTATCGGGCCTGAGCATCATAATAGGCTATCTCAAAGTCATAATGTCTCTGCAGGTACTCACTATCATAATCATGTCTGCATTCTAAACCTCTAATCCTCTCATTTATTAAATCTATGCTCTTCCGCTGCAAGGTCAACTCATTCATCAAATCTGCTAAGGTAGGGGAGCTAGAAGGAGGAGGGTCATAACTTGTAGAGGGAACGTCTCTACTAGTAGAAGGTTCCTGACTGCTACTTCCAGTTCTCCATTTCTCATGAGATACATAAGTTTTCAAATTTGATTTACTAATGGGTTTCATTGGGTAAACCCACTCTTCATCTCCAGCTTCCATTCCAAAAAGTTGGCAAAGTGCATAAATAAGTCCACGATGTCCTAGACCTCCACTAGTCTCACATCTTGTCGTAGTCAATATATTCTTAAAAATAATCTTCCCCACATTTATAATTTCATTATTCTGAATACAAAAATTCAGAATAGCTCTATCTCTAGTTACCTCATTATGGTGGTAAGTCGGTAACAGAGTATGAGGAAATAAAATAGTGCCACGCCTTAGAGGTGGCATTTAACATGGAAGCAGAAAAGTTTACCCGTTTTCGCTGCTTTATCTTCCACTTTCCTTTCCCATCAGTGAGAAAGTTAATCACATTATTGAGGGGGCCTTCCATTGTACTAAATGATTAATAGTGGAAAATGTAAGAATCGGGGACTTCATAAAAAGTGTTAATGCGGGCGGCGGTAAATTTTACAGGAAGTCTACGCACTTGCATGATTCCATCTTCAGCATAAATCACATTGGCGTAGAACTCCTTCACCACATTTGCATCGGCTTTATTCGTGGTGTAACAAAAGTTCTCCCACTTCCGCTCAGCAATAACCTGTTCAATTTCTCCTCCCGGACTCTCAAAAACTCGATCTTGAATACATTTTTTTCTTGAAGTATTGAAGTAAATCGAGTTTGAGCCATCACATTGACGAAGCGTGAATCGTCACACTCAACTCTTCTCTTTTGGCGTGGAGCCATTTTTAATCTAATCAAATCAAAAAAAATTTCCAAAAATCACTTCTAATATGTAAATAATGGCTTTCAATGGTAATTCAAAGAGTTCAACATTAAGATCCATGAATTTCTTCCAAGATTTTCTTCACATTTTTAATTCAAAGAGTTCAACATTAAGATCCATGAATTTCTTCCAAGATTTTCTTCACATTTTCAATTTTTTGGGTTTCCTCAATGTGAAAGAAATATATGGTAAAAATCAAATATATTTAGCTTGGAGTGAAGCTCTTGCCTAAAGAAGATCAAATCCGGTGTCAAAATGCCTTGAAATAATCTCCCAATCCAAGATCTATCGAGCCCTAATTCGAAAATGCCATTTTTAGGAGGAAGGGGATGATGAATAGTGGCGGTTGACCGGTCAAAATCGCGGTTAAAGAGGTATTTTAGCGATCTCGCCGACGGCGGGGTCGATGGCACCGTCGGCGCGTTCTGTTGTATTTTCAACCCTAGTCTTGGGAAATTCCCGTCGTTGGCGGCGTCGAGGGCGTCGTCGGCGGGCTCTATTGATTTTGTCCAAATTCTGTATTTTTGCGATTTCGATCAATTCTAAGCCTAAATGACATCCGTTTAATCTTTATAAACATAATTTTAAATAGTTAAATGATGTACTTAACACATACAGACTTTCACAAAACAAAACATCACATTTATATATAAATTTCAAGAGATACAATAAACATTACGTAACACACCTAAATTATGTATTTTCTCAACCTTAATACATTAATTCAGCGTCGTAATCCAAGCCACAACACTCAAAACGCTGAAAACAAAACATCTTATGGTTAGTCTCAACTGTCAGAGATCTTTAAGCATAATTCTAAAGCAAAGCAAATATAAAGTTTAAATCTAAACACACAAACATAAATGTAACATATGAGATCTATTACTCGTCAAATTTTGTGCTTGTTTCTCCCCTGAGATCACCCATTGATTGCACATGGACGAAGAGGTTGTAGAAGGGTTGGAATGGAAATTCTTCAGTAGAATCCTCCTCAATTAATTTCATCCTCTTCATTAGTCATATCAAGCTATCTTCCAAACGTCCAGTGTGCGCAAAATGTTCTTTAATCCTCCAATCTAGATGATGAAAGCATTGGTAGATATTATTAATTGCGTTCATCACATTTTGTACATCCTTTTCCAATTTCTTGATTCGACATAGGATCACCAAAGACTTATCAGGGACTAAGGGTTGTACTGTTTCCAATTTCTTGATTCGGCGCAGGATCACCAAAGACTTATTAGGGACTAAGGGTTGTACTGAGTCAGAACTATCATAGCCATGTCATTTTCATCTTCAAATGATGGGAATCTTTCAGTTGGATCCAAAGGTTTCCAAGGTATCAGTACTTTTTCCCGTTTTCATAGGATACTTGGGACTGGCTGCAAAGTGAGAAAATTGTTGAAGGGTGTCCAAGCCCATAAGTTGATCCGTGAACGATCAGGCCTAAGACTAACTTAACAATTATAGATCCAATATCGATCGGCAGTCCCCTCTGGATGCAGTAATTCAAAATGACACTTTCTCTAGAAACCCTACAAACCTTCATTGTCGGTAACAGTTTCGCAGAAATGAAGAAGTGCCAGTGTTTAGAGACGGGATTCAACAGTGTTGAAGAAAAACTAACATACTCGTACTCTCGCATTTCCCAATCATCAGTTTCGTCCGTCAAATACTGGTAAATTTCATTCATCTGGTCTCTCATTGGGACAAAATTGAAATAGTGGCAGACAATAAATTTCATTCATCTGGTTTCTCGTTGGGACGAAATTAGAATAGTGGCAGAAAGGAACATTCTTTCATATATAACTCATTGATCCGTGCAGGAGTGAAAGTGATCCATCTTCTCGCACATAACTCCTTGGTTAATTCCATGTAAATTTGCATAAAATTCCTTTACCACAGGAACTACCACGGCAGTAGTAGTGTAGCACAACACTTCCCATCTTCGCTGCACTATTGTTTCTTCAATATCTGTCGTGGGATTACTCAATCCGCGATTCACGAATCCTCATTCCTTGATTAATCTTTTCTTCATCAGCAACTTGTTGAAGATTCACTGCGCTTCCGCACTAATGAACTTTCGCCGATTGAAAACTCACATTCTAGGATTATGAGGGGAATTGGACGCCATAGGTATGAAATTGACAGAGTTTTTCTTCATTTTTGGGGAGAAAATATGAACTAGAGTTCGAATTTTGAGTTTAAAAAGACTTATCCTGCCCAAAAAACCGTCAAAAACCGCTCATCAGACACAAAAAAGCGCCTCTTACCGGTCTCGCTGTCGGCGGCGTCAAGGGCACCGTCGGGGCGCTTCTGTATTAATTTTTGCCTGGACTCTCGGGAAAATCCCACCCTCGAGGGCGCCGTCGGCACCCAAGGCAAAATTTTCACAGTTTCGCTCTTGTCTGAATGCGTCACAATTTTTATTTATGGATCCAATTTTAAGATATTTGAAGGGTAAATAAGAGTAGTAGAGCTTAATACTACTATAAACTAGCAATAAATTCAAATAAAAATTATATAATCACAATAAAGATAAATATAAATATGGGTTGCCTCCCATAAAGCGCTTGGTTTAACGTCGTCAGCCCGACCTATTCAGGGCTCATTCAGGTTGATTGATCATTAAAACCTCTTTAAAATTTGGTCTTTTACCCTGATAATATGGTTTTAATCTATGTCCATTTACTTTAAATCTATTTCCCATTTTATGATCTTCAATTTCAATAGTTCCGTAAGTGTAAACTTGAGTCACTGTAAATGACTCTAACCAACGAGACTTCAATTTCCCAGGGAATAACTTCAACCTTGTATTGTAAAAGNTTGATGGAAATAGATTCTTATCAGCATTTTCTGTAATATCCAACATTTCAAATCTTTCCTGAACATAATCAAATTCTTCATTTTCTAATTTGTCCAGATTAATTTCATCATTTTCTTTGAATTGTTTTTCAAAATACTTTTTATCTTCGAAATGCTCTTTAAAATGTTCATTCAGTAGATGTTCAATAATTTTTGTACGAAAACATTCATTATCTCTTTCAACAGTAGGGTATTTTATAGATTTTGCAATGTTAAAAGTCACTTCTTGATCATTTACTCTCATAGTTAATTCTCCTTTTTGAACATCTATCATAGCTTTTCTAGTAGCTAAATATGGTCTCCCTAAAATAATAGGTATTTCTTTATCTTTCTCTATATCTAAGACAATGAAATCCACAGGAAAGATAAATTTGTCAACTTTTACTTACACATCTTCTATAGCTCCCTTAGGATATGTAACTGATCGATCTGCCAATTGAAAATTTATCAACTTTTACTAACACATCTTCTATAACTCCCTCACGATAAGTAACTGAACGATGCGCTAACTAACGAGTTACAAAAGTAGGTGAGACTTCTCCTAATCCTAATCTTTTGAAAATTGATAGAGGCATAAGGTTAATGCTGGCTCCCAAATCACATAAAGCTCTTCCATAGAATTTTTCACCGATAGCACACGGTATAGTGAAACTACCAGGATCTTTTAATTTTTCAGGAAGCTTTTTCTGAATAATTGCACTACACTCTTCGCTAAGTGCAACAGTTTCATTATCTGAGAACTTCCTCTTTTTGTTCAGAATATCTTTCATAAACTTCACATAATTGGCATTTGCTATAAAGCTTCTACGAAGAGAATATTCACTGTTAACTTCTTAAGAATTTCCAAAAATTTTGAAAATTGTTTATTCTGTTTTTGTTGCTTCAGTCTTTGAGGAAATGGCGGTGGAGGTTTTTCCACGATAACTTTCATTGGTGTAAATGGATACTCTAAATCTGGGTATTCGTGATCCTTTTTTTTCGATATCCACTTTTTTTTTTTCAGTTTCTATTTCTTTTTGTTCTCTTGTCTCTAATTCTTTTCCACTTCATAATTGAATTGCCTTGAATTATTCTTTTCCTTGTTCTTTAAGATTTGGTTCCACAGTACTCGAAAAAATTCCTATTGTTCGGTTACTAATTGCAGTAGCGATATGCCCTAATTGGTTCTCAATATTCTTAATAGCAGTTCCTTGATTTTATAATTGATTTCCTTGAATCTGTAATTGATTTCCTTNTTTTGCAGGGTCCGTTTTCATACCATTTTCCAAAATTTTATGCCCTAACACAATTCCTCCTATAACCATAAATTTACATTTCTCCCAATTTAGAACTAAATTAGTTCTTTCGCATAACTCTAAAACTTTTTCAAGATAAATTAAGCATGCGTCAAATGATGTCCCAAATATAGAGAAATCATCCATAAATAATTCCAACCCATTGTCAATTAACTTACTAAATATGGACACCATACATCTCTGGAATGTTGTAGGTGCATTACATAGTCCAAAAGGCATTCTTCGAAACGCAAAAGTTCCAAAAAGACTAGTAAATGTTGTCTTTTCTTGATCCTCAAGAGCAATAGAAATTTGATGGTAACTGGTATATCCATCTAAAAAGCAAAAATATTTGTGCCTAACAAGTCTATCTCCTATTTGATCTAGAAATGGTAAAGGAAAATGACTTGTCTGATAGATATCAACTCATTATTTTCTTTTGTTTCAGCAGTCACTTCTCCTTTCTTCGGTACACAACGAATTGGACTTACCCATGCACTATCTGAAATAGGATATATAATTCCAGAGTCCAACCATTTCAAAGTTTTCTTTTTTACTACTTTTTCCATTATAGGGTTTAGTCTCCTTTGTAGATAAACTCTTGGTTTAGAGTATTCATCTAATATAATTGTGTGCATACAAATCGAACGACTGATTCTCTTAATATCTACTAAGGTCCAACTAAAAGCTCTCTTATATCTTTTCAATGTATCTATCAGTCTTTGTTCTTGTAAATCATTTAATTCTAAAGATATAATAACAGGTAATGTAGATGAGTCTCCCAAAAATACATACTTCAAGTAGTTAGGTAATGTTTTCAACTCAAGTTCAAGTGGTTTAATAATTGATGGAAATAGATTCTTATCAGCATTTTCTGTAATATCCAACATTTCAAATCTTTCCTGAAC
>JXCR01145397.1:74730-96139 GCA_002079205.1 Phalaenopsis hybrid cultivar | reverse complement strand
CATGTTTAATATCAGCTCTTCCATAGATAACTTCTTCTCCTTAATTTGAGTATTACTATTAAATCCTTGAGGATAAGAAGGTCTATAGTTAATATTTCCTTGGTTGGATGAATTTCCTAATGGGTTCACTGGGTTGTTTGCCCATTTTTTATTTGTCGAAGAATTGTTATTCCAATTGAAATTTGGATGATTCTTCCAACCTGGGTTATAATAGTTTGAATATTGGTTGTTGGGTCTATTAACAGCATTTAAGGTTTCATATGAAGGTTGAACATCCACAAATTGCCCAGATGAATTTTCTTCCATCATAGGAGGTGTTGTAGAATAATTCATCCAAGAATGATCTAATTTCTTTGATATTGCAACAATTTGTGAAGCTAACATAGATATTGCATCAGAATCATGGATGCTAGGTACTCTTTTAGGATTTACCCGCTCAGAGGGCTATTGAAAATTTTTGGTAGCCATCTCTTCTATTAATGAATAAGCCTCATCAAAAGGTTTTCACCAAGAACCACCAGCCGCATCATCTATAATCGATCTAAGAGATCCCACTAATCCATTATAAAAGTTTTGAAATATTAACCAGTCTGGTAACAAATGATGAGGGCGTTTCCTAAGAAGATCTTTAAATAAAGCTTCATATATTGACTCTCCATCAATCTGATGGGCATTTCCTAAGAAGATATTTAAATCTCTCCCAAGCTTCGTATATTGACTCTCCATCAATTTGATAGAATGTCATTTCTAAGTTTAGCAGTTTTGGATGGAGGAAAATATTTGGATAGAAATTTCAGTGAAAGTTCTCCCCAAATGTTATGTCATTTCTAAGTTTAGTAGTTTTAGATGGAGGGAAATATTTGGATAGAAATTTCTATCTAAGAAGATCTTTAAATCTCTTTCAAGCTTCATATATTGACTCTCCATCAATCTGACAAAATGATGTTATATTCTAATAGATCCAGCGATAGAGGGAAATATTTGGATAGAAATTTCTGTGACAGTTCTCCCCAAGTTCTAATAGATCCAGGATGGAGGGAAATATTTGGATAGAAATTTCTGTGAAAGTTCTCCCCAAGTTCTAATAGATCCTGTTGAGGGAAATATTTGGATAGAAATTTCTGTGAAAGTTCTCCCCAAGTTCTAATAGATCCTGGTACCTCTCCATCAATTTGACAGAATGATGTTATGTCATTTTTCTCAAGCTTCATATATTGACTCTCCATCAATCTGACAGAACGATGTTATGTCATTTCTTAGTCCTAAGAAGATCTTTAAATCTCTCCCAAGCATCATATATTGACTCTCCATCAATCTGACAGAATGATGTTATGTCATTTCTAAGTTCCCCAAGCTTCATATATTGACTCTCCATCAATCTGACATAATGATGTTATGTCATTTCTAAGTTTAAAAGCTTCATAAATTGACTCTCCATCAATCTGACAAAATGATGTTATGTCATTTCTAAGTTTAGTAGCCTTGGATGGAGGGAAATATTTGGATAGAAATTTCTGTGAAAGTTCTCCCCAAGTTCTAATAGATCCATGATAGAGGGAAATATTTGGATAGAAATTTCTGTGACAGTTCTCCCCAAGTTCTAATAGATCCAGGATGGAGGGAAATATTTGGATAGAAATTTCTGTGAAAGTTCTCCCCAAGTTCTAATAGATCCTGTTGAGGGAAATATTTGGATAGAAATTTCTGTGAAAGTTCTCCCCAAGTTCTAATAGATCCTGGTACCTCTCCATCAATTTGACAGAATGATGTTATGTCATTTTTAAGTTTAGCAGTTTTGGATGGAAGATAGAAATTTCTGTGACAGTTCTCCCCAAGTTCTAATAGATCCAGGTGCTAACGAGTTTAACCGCATCTTAGCCTTATCCCTCAGTGAAAAAGGAAAAAGTCTATGTCTAATAGCATTTTCGAAACTCTGTCATATTTAAAAGTAGCACACAGTTCTAAAAAACTAGCGAGGTGTAAGTTCACAACTTAGCTTTATCCCTCAGTGAAAAAGGAAAAAGTCTAAGTCTAATAGCATCGTTTGAGACTCTATCCTAAAAGTAGCACATAGTTCTAAAAAACTAGCGAGGTGTAAGTTAGGATCTTCATTTGGTGTATAGCACATAGTTCTAAAAAACTAGCGAGGTGTAAGTTAGGATCTTCATTTGGTGTGCCTCCATATTGATTATTTTGTACCATTTGGATAATAGCAGGTTTAAGCTTAAATGAATTAGCAGCTACATCAGGATTTTGGATAGATAAGTGAATTTCATCTGCTGTAGGATTTACATAATCTCTTAAGGGTCTAGGTTGGTGTTCATTCATAATGTTTTCCTTTGTATCACAATTTCTTGGTTTTCTTTTTGATTTTATGATTTTTCTAACAGTTCGTTCTAATTCTGAATCATATGGTATAAGATTTTCAGGTCCAAATCTGCGCATAGAATTTAAAATTAGTACTCAATAATATAAATATAAATATATAAATATATATAGATAAGTTGCAATTTAAGTAAAATTTTTTTAATAATTCTAATATGTCTGTTACTCCTAAAATTTTTCCCTAGCAACAACGTCAAAAACTTGACCGATTTTTTTTATAAGTCAACAATTACATGAAATTGATGACGCTGCTAGAAGATTTAAATTCTAACAACGATGCCAAAAACTTGACTGCGACTTTATATATACATGTTTGATTTAATAAAGATGTATAGATATAATACTCAATAATTTTAAAGTCAAATTGTCAACGCAAGTATACGTATCGCTCAAGTAATATAGGGCTCTAATGAAGTCCTAGATATCGATCCCACAGGGAGAAATAGAATACTACGGACTAAGATTTAATAAAAAGTAATACTTCAACTACAACGACGTTCAAGTTGCTTATCTGTCACTAATAGGCAATTAAAATAAGTAGATAATTTGAATAATAACTAATTATAGGGAATAACGTTTAATTGTGATATTCAATATATAAGAAAGCAACATTCTCCTTGCCAAGAAATTAGAGTGAATGGATAAAATGAATTAGTTCAATTTATATTGTGCTAAATAGGAGCATACCTATTATTTACCCTTTGGTCCAGGCATAAAGAACATTGACTATTCCTATGCTTGGTTATTGATTCTGCGGCTAAGCTGGGAGGATACCGGCTCTCACTTTGAAGCTCCCACGTTCCCCTCACCTGAGGGCTAACATCTACACATCAGCATTCAAACGATAGGACCGAATTGAGGAATTATAGTTTGTCACTCTAAAATCTCCAATTCTACGCCCGATAGTAATATTTCCCTATTTATTTGCACCAAACTTCCAAGGGCTTTGACCTCCCTGAATCTTGGATGTAATCTTCACTATAGTTTCAAAACTCAACATATTTTAACAAATCAACTAGCTAGATTGAAGTAAATTAAGATCGAAGTGAAAAGATCATCACAATTTCTTAAACATTTTTTATGGCTTCTCCAATTCAAATCACCATTTTACAAATCTCGAGAAAAGTAGAAAGACATAAAAACTACTCAGAACTCATGGGGAAAGCACAACACAACTTGGAATTCATATATAAAATCAAAGTCACACAAACTATAATAAATAAATAACTTATCTCTAAATTTCTCCCGAAGAACACTCCTCGAAGTTCCTCTGAATCTCTTCCTTTCTTTACTGCACACAGAATTCCTCTTCAAAGTAGCAAGGAGGAAGAAATCTCTCACTTTCCCTCCACTCCTACAATCTCTCGAAGAATTCCTCATAATATTTACACACTATTGGAACCTTTCGATAGCTTCCAAGCTTCCAAAAGTCTCCAAAAGTCTCTCTCCCCCCCCACTCTTAATTTTCGGCCAAAATGTTCTCTTTAAAGATGTGGATGAGTTTTCCCAAGAGTCGCTTACGCAGCCCTCCAAAATTCGGCCTTATCCATTGTACATATCACATAACCGTCGATCCCGCCATCGGCGCCCTTCTGGAGAATTTGTCCTGTAGCTTCGAGAAAATATTGTCGTCGGCGGCCTCGATGGAGCCGTCGGCGCCCTAGTGTAATTCTCCACATTTTGGTCCTTTTTGCTCCAAATTCGCTCCTTTTTTGCATCTTTTTGCTCCATTGAACCTCATTCATCATTCCTGCAACAAAACATCAAAAATATTNATTCCTGCAACAAAACATCAAAAATACCTTTCTTTAAAGTGCAATATCATTAAAAGCAGTATAAAATAGGTACGAAAATCTCAATNTTTAAAGTGCAATATCATTAAAAACAGTATAAAAGAGGTATGAAAATCTCAACCTATTTTCCTTTGGTCACCAACCACCCTATATGAGCCATGGACCAATGGAATCCTCATCTGGGTCCTCTATGTATTGGTCTTAGCTGAACCCTAGCCTAGGGCTAGTGGGTTTAGGGGACCATCTACACGAGTCTCCCGAAAGATCAAGGGATCAAAGTCAACAAATACTGGGTTTAGGGTTGTGAGGGATTGTGAGTGAGAGGAGTGTAGTGAGTGAAAGTGAGTGCCTTAGCCTAGACTAGCACCCAAGGTTAACCCTAAGGTCAAATAGTCCTATAGGAACTCTCCTTGAGCTCCCCCAAAATGACCCCACCTACTGAGTGCTAGATGTTAGGACCAATATGTAGAGCTTCAAGTTGAGTAAAAAAGAGGGTAGAATTTCTAATGGTGAGGGTTCCCTTTCTAGTTTTCTAAGAATAGTCAACAGGAAAGTCCTATGGCTAGACTTTAGACTACTAAAAAGGAAAAACTAAGCCTCAACCAAAAGTGAGGTCAACAAATTTGTAGAGTAAGGAGAAGAATTTGATAATGAAAAAATTGATATTGCAAATGAGGAGTCAATTACAAAGTCAAGGAGCTGCAATTAGAAACATGAAAAATTAATTAGGAGGTATTGCTACCGCATTTAGCAATAGACCTCCATGAACATTGCCTAATAATGTTGAAGTAAATCCTTAATATCAAAAGAAAGAGCAAATAAAGGCTATTCAACTTTGAAGTGCAAAAGAAGTAAAAAATAGAGTTAAAAAAGTAGTGGAAGTTGAAGTTGAAAAAGATGAGGTGGAAAATGAAAAATATGGTGAAGATTTTCATTTTGAGTCAAAGTCTTATTAAATCAATGAAAATTGCTGTAGAAAGGCCACCACCTCCATTTTCTCAAATATTGGAGCAGAAAAATAAAGATAACCAAATTTTAAAATTTTTAGAGATATTGAGAAAATTAATAAAAATAAAGATAACCAATTTTTAAAATTTTCTCAAATATTGGAGCATTCTATTTATTGAAGCTTTGGAAAAAATGCCAAGCTATGTGAAGTTCATGAAAGATATACTTAATAAAAAAAGAAAGTTTGTAGATAATGAGACTGTTGCACTTAGTGGGAGTGTTGCACTATAATTCAGAAAAAGCTTCCTGAAAAACTCAAAGATCCTGGAAGTTTTACAATTCCTTGTTCAATTGGTGAAAGATTTTTCAGAAAATCTTTATGTGATTTAGGAGCCAGTATTAATCTTATGTCATTATAAATTTTCAGAGGGTTAGGCTTAAGAGATATTACACCTACGATTGTAACTCTTCAGTTAGCTGAATTTTTGATTACCTATCCTAATGGAGTTATAGAAGATGTTTTGGTAAAAGTTGATAAATTTATCTTTCCTGTGGACATTATTGTATTAGATATGGAGGAAGTAAATAAATTCATATCATTTTAGGAAGACCATTCCTAGCAACGGGAAGAGTTTTGTATGATGTGCAAAAAGGAGAACTAACTATGAGAGTTAGTGATCAAGAGGTTACATTTAATATTGCAAATTCAATGAGATATCGTGCAAAATAACAGGAGATTGAATGCTTCGGAATGGATATTAATGAGTATCTAAGGCATGAATATTTCAAAAATACATTTGAAAGAAAATTTAAAAAGGAATATATGGAATATCAAGATGAGGCTAAAATTCAAGATGAATCTACGGAAGTGAGTAAAGAAGATTTGGATTGTGTTTAGGAAAAATTTGAAATGTTAGATCCTACAGAAAGTAATAAAAATTTGATTTCATCTATTGAAAAATCTCCTGAATGATAACTGAAAACACTTCCTACGCATTTGAAGTATGTATTTTTAGGGGATTTATCAACATTACCTGCTATAATATCCTCAGAATTAATTGATGGGCAAGAGCAATAGTTGTTGGAAACTTTAAGAAGATATAAAAAAGCCTTTGGATGGACATTAGCTGATATTAAAGGAATCAGTCCTTCAATTTGTATGCATAAAATTTTGTTGGAAGACAAACATAAATGTAGAGTTGATCCTCAAAGGAGATTAAATCCAATGATGAAAGAAGTTGTTAAGAAAGAAAATTTAAAATTGTTAGATGCTGGAATAATATATCCTATTTTAGACAATGCTTGGGTAAGTCTAATTCACTGTGCTCCAAAGAAAGGAGGAGTGACTGTAGAAATGAATGAGAATAACGAATTTATACCAATAAGATAATTCACTGGATGGTGAATCTGCATAGACTATAGAAAATTAAATTCTGCCACCAAGAAGGATCATTTTCCCTTTACCCATTTTAGACTAGATGTTGGATAGGCTGGCAAGGCACATATATTTTTATTTTCTAGATGGATATACCGGTTATCATCAAATACCTATAGCTCGAGAGGATCAAGAGAAAACAACATTTACTAGTCCTTAAGGAAATTTTGCTTTTCGGTGAAAGCCCTTTGTATTATGTAATGCACCTACAATGTTTCAAAGATGTATGATGTTAATTTTTAGTGATTTAATTGTAAATGGGATTGAAGTCCTTATGGACAATTTTTTTGTGTTTGAAACTTCATTTGAAATATGTCTAAATCATTTAGAGAAAGTTCTTAACGACGTGAAAAGACTAATCTTGTATTAAATTGTGAGAAATGTCAATTTATGGTTATAGGAGGAATTGTGCTTGGGCATAAAATTTCAGAAAATGGCATGAAAGTAGATCCTGCAAAAATTTAGGTTATATCAAACTTACCTCCGCATACTAATGTAAGAGGAATTAGGAGCTTTTTAGAACATGCTGGATTTTATAGGAGATATATTAAAGATTTTTCAAAAATTACTAAAACTTTGTTCCAACTTATGGAAAACGATATAAAATTTGATTTCAACCAAGTTTGACTTAAAGCAACTAAAGGTGGAAACTCACATCTTAGGGTTTTAAATCAAAGGAAGGAGAGAAAACTAAGAGGAAAACTTTCTCTCCTCAAAACTCCTTTACTACAGCCTTCAGTTGCCTCTGATGCCCTAAGAGCCGCATCATGAGTTAATTTATAAGAAAAGCTCGACAATTGCAAGAAAATTTATGCCTAAATTGGTTCTGCAAACTGGCGACTACGGTGCAGGTGTGTTGAAGGTTAAACACATGATGGGACGTGGGTGCACATGATCTGGCACAAACACTTTAGACAGGTCAAGGGAGTGTTGAGCACGAGGCATGCATGTTGGTGTTAAGCGTGTGTGTTGTATTGGCGTCTTGGGTGTGCTAGTCCAAAATATTTGTACTGTACTCATATTCATGTTGTTTCACGTCAAATTCCTCATTCACCCTCTCTTCTGCACAACTAGTACAAAAATACATTTCTCAAGCATAATAATAATCAAATATATGTAAAACATGGGGAAATGTGCCACTTAAATATCATATATGTCACTCTTATTAGTTAGCGAACTACAATACATCAAAAACTACCAATGGTATTTTCGAAGATTTAAGTCATCAACCAACCCAAATCATCCAACAGTCGCAATAAACTTGTGCGGTAAGGATAAGATACAAAATAAGCAAGGATAAAATTTTGTTCAAGAGATTTATCTGCTTCTTGATTACATGAAAAACTTATTTACAAATGTTGACTAAGTGACAAATTACAAGTCAGCTTGGAAAGGCCTCAGGAGAGCACTTAAAAATCGAAGGAAACAAGGCGCTAAGAAATGTTGGTTCAAGAGTGTATAATTAAAGCATTCTTATGATTATATTAATTGGATTTTTAAAATCTCTCATTCTTATCGCAACTTCACTTCCATGAAATAAGAGACTTGCGGGGATATTTATGTATGAGCCTAAAGTGCCCACACAGATCTAGAGTAGATCTGATGGTAGTAGAGACCATCCAAAGAGTCTTGTGAAGATATTTATGTATGACCAAAAAGTGCTCGCATAAATCTAGACAAGATCTGATGATAGCAGAGACCAGCCGACCACCTCATTTGGTCGACCCCCTGGTTCATCGGTCGACCATAGTTTGTCGGCCTACAACAACCCATCGGCTGACTACAGTCCATCTGATGACCTTCCGTTCGTCTACTGACTGTAGACCGTCAGCCGAACCAAACGCATCAGCCAATTGATAGTCGTTGCACTACACTCAAATTGTAATGCAATCTAATATTAAATTAGTACATTAATTACATTTATGGCAGCTACCACAACCATTCCTGCCTTTCCAAAATTGTACAATTATTCCTCTATAAATAAGACCTTTTTATGTACAAGGTGAGGGAAGCCATTTTGGCTCTTCCCTTCCCTAGTAACACATATTTCTTATAGAAAAAATTTGTCAGAGAACACGGGGAACACCCCCACTTTGCTTCACTGGGACAACCCATGCGTCAAGTGTTCTTTCTTTTCTCTTTCTTTCTTTCTCTCTCAATTTCATACCACTCTATGCCTTTGGTATGTACCACAGGATAACTTCCTATCCAACGCCTATATATTAACATATCTAACACATACTTTTTACTTTTTATATTTAGACCTGCCATATCTTTATTATCACATCCATAATATCAATATTTGAACTAATAAAATGAAATATAAATTTTTTTCATGAATAACTAAGCTAACATGTACATAAAAATTAATATTTAGGAGTTAGATGTACAAAATGCATAAGTATTGAGTGGTATATATATGTAAAAATCTTATTTTTTCTTAAATCATTTTTTTCTAAGAAAGCTCTCATATGGATAAATTTAGATTCAATAAATTTATTAAAATGATAATTTAATTATTATTTTCAATAATACCATATTAATTACAATGATTTACATATGTAACCTATATTTTTTTTGGTATTTACATACCAAACACCTAAACCTTCATATTCACTTGTATAACACTCAAATTTTTTACTAGTTTCCAAAAATATCCCAATAAAATATTTCTAAAAGTAAAATGCGCTTTTTCCTGCATTGGTTAACAATATTAAAATGTTGTTAATATAAATATCAAACTTTAGTACATAACAATAGGTGGTATGCTTGTAAATTTTTCTAATAATTAATATAAATTTAATCTAGATTTTGTTTGCTCTCTCATAAAGTTAAGGAAAAAACTTGTCTATATTTAATATCGGCCGTTGCTATTGGTTGATAAAATAGTAGATTTGCTAAAGCAAGATGTTAAAAGGTGCTTTTCCTCCTTCATAAATGCGCCCGCTGCACATGCTACTTACATGCCGAGACCAATAAGATGATGTGCTTCCTCTTGTAGACCCAATAAAGTCGCTTCAATTTAAATGAAAAATGGGAAGAGATGGTAAGGTCCACATAATGATTTGAAAGCGGCACTTGTTCTGTTTTATGAATGCGATTACTTTATATTTGTTCTAAAAACAACGCACATTCGCATGTGGAACCAATAATTAGTTTTCTGTTGCACAGTTCGACTTGGCAAGTCTCAAACACTAAAATCTGCTTTATCATTGAGATTATATGCGAGCGTTATACCATGGATATGTTGATGAAAATAAATAATAAAGTATTTTTTTTAACACCATGTATTAAAATGGTTAGAATGCATCATATAATCAACTAAAATGGTTAGAAAAAAAATACCATGCTATATACTTTATAATTAGAAAAATATATTTGAAAGGAAAAAAAAAATTCTTATGCAAAATATATACCACAGAAATTTTGATATTCTTTTACTGAGGGAAATGAATAGTTGGGTTTGGAGTTTGGTGTAAAAGATCGTTAACGAGCTCAATGCTAATTTGCGTTGGACTCGTTTAAAAATTTTTTAATCAAAATAAGCTCGTACTTGGAGTGACTCGTGAATAATATGTTTTTGTTAGAGTTGATTTGAATATTTTTCCGTTGTAGTTCGTGTTCGGCGCAAAATAACTCGATGATTTAATAAAAAAATTAAATTAAAAATTTGTAAATACATGGTAAAAAAAAATATAAAAATATTACAAAAATATTATTTTTATTATTTAATTAACTTGATTTAAAAAAAGCCAAATACTCTCAAGCATAAATTTACTTGTGCCTAGGTTGTTCATAGATTAAGCTGAAAAAAGTTGTTCATATTTTTCTAAGCTTAATAAATAAATCAATTATAAATTACAGAGAAGATTTAATTATTTTTTTGATTTTATATTATAGATATATCAGTTTATTAAAATACTTTTTTGTTTAGCTTAAAAACAGACATTTACATACACAACACTCAATTCTTATGCATTTACCTATTTCACACCCCATTTTTCATTTTTACAGGATCAGTACCTTACCTATACATTTCAAAGAAATTGGGCCAGGCTAAAAAGCAAAAGCGCAGTAGTATCCCCTGTCGTTCGTTCACCTGCATCCTCAATAGAATATTACTAAAAGCATTGCATAGTTTTTTGGTTTTCACGGAAAAGTCTGAAGCAGGCACCTGTGTGGTTTGTCCCATCTGAAATCTGAGTTGATTTTAGCTCGCTCGTGACGCGCGGGGAAAAGCCGCGGATNTATATATATATATATATATATATATATATATATATATAATCTACCTTAAAATTATCTTTTTTAATCACATTCTATGCTCAAATTTTGAGGATATTATGCTTTAATGAAAGATATTTTTATGTTTTTAGTTGCAGGTGCAAGAAAAAGTATTTAATAGAAAAATGAGCAAAAATACATCAGAAAGGAGCAAAATGGGATAAGCTAAAGAAAATTGTCAAACCAGCCGAAGTAGCACCTAGGCGCTAGATGCGGAACTTGGCGGCGCCTAGGCGCGACATTTGGGCGTCTATGTGCGATAGTTGGGCCTTAAACACGATGGTTGGGTGTCTAGGCGCCACAGTTATTTTCCAGAAGATTCATTGAATGAAGTCAAATTTTGAAGAGATATCTGAAGTAACTCTTAGTCATTTTCGAAGCTCTATAAAAAGGGATTAATCTAAATGGCTAAAGGGGTCGGATATATAGAGTCATATAGTGTGTGGGTGTGTTAAGCGTGTGGGTAGCTTTTTTTGTGAATTGTTGTGATTTTTGAGTTTGTGAGTCTTATAAGTGTTCGTTAGAGTCAGAGAAGTCAGAGAAATTCAAAGGAGTGCTTGTGGAAACATTCCAAATAAGTATTTATATCTTTATTTTTAAGTCTTGTACTCTCGATTTCAGTTTTATAAATATGAAATGATTTTAGCTCTATCTGAAACCTGAAATGATTTTAGCTCCCTCATGACGCACAAGGAAAAGTCACAGATGGGAAGTTTGTACACTTATTATTTGATTATAAATTCAAGGTATATATATAAGGTTGATGGGCGAAACCCCTACAGTTAATTACATCTTAAATGACCGAAATCACCTAAGAAGACTCGATAAAAACCAGAAAATATTATCTTCAAGGAGTTTCAAAGGGTAGGACTTTTCAATGAGATCGGAAGTAGAGTTGTGAAAGGCGATTGGTTCAAATTTGGAACATTTTGTTGTAGAGTCCAAAAGAGAAAAAACTAGGGTATGTCATTGATTCAGAGGAGAACCCCGGTGACTTCCCAAGCTATCCTAATGTTTGGCTTCATTTTTGAGGAGAAATATTTAGGTGTTTCATCCTGCTAATTTTATTAGTTAGGGCTTACATTCGTATGAAACTATCACACAAATAGCCAGGAAGATATGAGGGTTTAGGTCGTGACGAACGATGATCTCGGAATCCTAAGACGAGTTAGGGCTTATATTGTATAGTAGGGCTATACAAAGGTCTAAAGATAAGATGAGGATTTACGTTGCATAAGCAAGCAACCTCGAAGTCCTATGGCTCTGACGTTTATATCTAAGGAAGGAAGATTGGTTTAGCAAGAGAAGACAGATTTTGCTGTTGAAGATTGTCGTGATGCCCACTATGCTAGCTCCAAGCTCCTTGTCGCGATGAGTTTGAGTTTTCTAGTGTGTCAAGTTATGATGTCAACTCAGGTGGTCCTATGGTTGAATTTCTTTAAATTTTATGAGGGCATGTTAAAGTTGATTAGAGCAACACCGGTTAGGATCCTACGGTTCCCTCGTTCCGGCACCACTATTTTCTATTAGGTTCGCTTAGTCCAAATGAACTTACTAAACTCAACTTAATCAGTTCCATAATTTCATTTAGACCGTGGGAAGCCTTGTTAGCAACCGTAGGTTAACTCCTCTGAGGAATTCTCGATCATCTGATAGAGACATCTTAATTTAGTTGCAATTGTAGTTTTGTGTGATGTTTGCATTAAAATTTTGAGTTGTTTTATATTTTGAATGTTGTGGCGGTGAATTTTATCTTGATTGATTTTAATTTTTGTTTTGCTTGAGTTGTTTTATATTTTGAATGTTGTGGCGGTGAATTTTATCTTGGTTGATTTTAGTTTTGGTTTCGTTTTATATTTTGAATGTTGTGGCGGTGAATTTTATCTTGGTTGATTTTAGTTTTGGTTCTGGTTATGGTTGTATATTTTGAATGTTGTGGCGGTGAATTTTATCTTGGTTGATTTTTAATTTTGGTTTTGGGATATTTTGAATGTTGTGGCGGTGAATTTTATCTTGGTTGATTTTAGTTTTGGTTTTGGTTTTAATTTTGAATGTTGTGGCGGTGAATTTTATCTTGGTTGATTTTTAATTTTGGTTTTGGTTATGTGGCTGAATGTTGTGGCGGTGAATTTTATCTTGGTTGATTTTAGTTTTGGTTTTGGTTTTGGTTTTCTAAGTTGAAGTTGTGGTTTTTGTGTGATGTTTGTGATTAAATTTTTAGTTGTTTTATATTTTGAATGTTGTGGCGGTGAATTTTATCTTGGTTGATTTTAGTTTTGGTTTCGTTTTATATTTTGAATGTTGTGGCGGTGAATTTTATCTTGGTTGATTTTAGTTTTGGTTCTGGTTATGGTTGTATATTTTGAATGTTGTGGCGGTGAATTTTATCTTGGTTGATTTTTAATTTTGGTTTTGGGATATTTTGAATGTTGTGGCGGTGAATTTTATCTTGGTTGATTTTAGTTTTGGTTTTGGTTTTAATTTTGAATGTTGTGGCGGTGAATTTTATCTTGGTTGATTTTTAATTTTGGTTTTGGTTATGTGGCTGAATGTTGTGGCGGTGAATTTTATCTTGGTTGATTTTAGTTTTGGTTTTGGTTTTGGTTTTCTGTTGTGGCGGTGAATTTTATCTTGGTTGATTTTAGTTTTAGTTTTGGTTTTGGTTTTGTGGCTATCGTGATAGTTTTAGTTTTCATGCAGGGCGACATCATTTTTTAACATAAATTTGTGTAGGCATAAAATTATAGCATAAAAGTACAAGAAAGATGACGCTGAAAACTATAAAAACTTACCTGACGAGTCTTCTCGTTCCACCACCTTAAACTTAAAATGCATGTGAGAGCAGTTCATGTAGAGGCAAAAAAAGTACCCTACTTACTAAGTGCTCGAGGTTAGGACCAATATGTGAAATTGTAAGTTGAGTAGAGAAGAGTTTGAAATTTCTAATGGTGAGGGTTCCTTTTCCAGTTTTCTAAGAATAGTCAATAGGAAAGTCCTATGACTAGACCTTAGGCTACTAAAGCGGAAAAACTAAACCTCAACCAAAAGTGAGGTCAACAGCACCACAGTTATTTTCTAGAAGATTCATTGAATGAGGCCAAATTTTGTAGGGTTGTCTGAAGCAACTCTTGGTCATTTTCAAAACTCTATAAATAGGGATTAATTCCAAGATGCTAGGGGGGTCGAATATATAGAGTCGTATAGTATGTGAATGTGTTAAGAATGTGGATAGCTTTCTTTTTGAGTCTTTATGATTTCTAAAGTTTGTGAGTCCTCTAAATGTTTGTTGGAGTCAAGGAAGTCAGAAAACTTCAAAGGAGTGCTTGGGGAAACATTCCAGATAAGTATTGTTATCTTTGTCTTCAAATCTTGTTCTATGGATTTGAATTTTATAATTAAGTTTTTTTTTTTGTTATTCCCATGCGTTTTGAGTAGTTTACTCTCTTTCTCTTTGCAATATGAATTAATCAAGTAAGTGATTTTGATTTTGTTTAGAACTTCTTTTATTCCTAGAAATTGTCATAATATTTTTACCTGCCCTTCATTTACTTTACAAATTGGCCACCTGTTTTGTTACTTTTTGTTAAGGAAACTTATAGACCCGAGAGGACTAAGATTTCTTGACTTGTAAGTATCACATTTCACTTTGAAAAGTGCAGTTGCGATCATTCGAGGGGGAGTGCAAATAGAAACAGAGATAAGATTTGATGGACGTAGAATTGATGTTTCTAGAGTGATAGGCTGGATTCTTTTATCAATTTGGTCCAGAGATTGGAAATAAGGGTCTCTGGTAGGTCCTATAGAGAGGGCACAGTGGGAAATCTAGGAATGAGAAACTAGAAACCCATCACTATTATACATGTCGACACCAACTTTAGATTAGTCAATGTTCTTTATACATCAAAAGAAGTAATGAATATGTATGCTCCTATTTGTCACAATACCACAGTTAAACTTCTAAACATTTGAAATCCTATACTGATTATAAATTAATTTGCAAGGAGAAAGTATCCTTTTATATATATTTTAAAAACATTGCATTTACTTTTACTTGCATTTGTAGAAATTAGTAAACCTAATTTCATGTTTATTACTTTAGATACTTGTTGCGGTCTTAAGTAAAGTTTTATTAAAGTTAAAATTGTTGAATTTCATTTCTATTCATTTATAGTTCTCTGTGGGATCAAAACTGTGGTTTTCATTGAAAATCATATATAACTTGAAACGATACATATACTTTTGTAGTGCCCCTAGTGAGAAGTCTATTTCTACTAGTTTTATCATATTACATTCGTTCTCACTAGCTGCAAAATATAATTTGGGTCAAGTTTTTGACTTATTATGAAATATAAATTTCAATGTGATTGTGGGTCGGGTCAAGTTTTTGGCGTCGTTGTAGGGGAAACGAAAAAATGAAACTTTAAAAAGGAGATAACTTTTCGAAATTTTCTTTGAAACTTTATTAGAACTATAGAATTATTAAAAATTAATTAGTTTTAATTTATTTCAAATTTTGAAAAAAATAACAAAAATCGATATATATATATATATATATATATATATATATATATATNTATATATATATATATAATATTATTTTATTTAGATTGCTTTAGTATTTTACTTTTTGAATTTTACTTTTTTGTATGCGAAGTTTGAGATCTGAAGGTTTAATACACTAAAATTATGAATTCGAATGAATTATAAGAAGAATTCAAAAGCGAAAACAACTTCATAATTCTCAAGAAATGACAAACATATCACAAAATAACTTCTAAGTTTTATCTACTAAAAAAGAGAATCCAAATTTACAAAGACCCTTAAGGGATTATGCAAACCATACAACATTGTGACACGCCTAAAAATTACCTACTTTTTCATATATATTTTATGCTCAATTTTAATGATTTGTAATGATATTACACTTTAAATGAAGGTATTTTACATATTTTTGGTTTCAGGTACAGGAAAGGGAATTTTGCAGAAAATGAAGCAAACATGGTGCAATTTGAAGTAAAAACGAGCAAGAAAGAAAATTCTGACTTGGCACATTTTAATATGTCTTTCTATGCTTAATCTACTTTACACTTTTCACATGTTTTTGAATGAAATTATACTTTAAAGAAATGTTGTGTTTATGCTTAGTTTGTAGGCATATCTGTTAGGAGCAAAACCTAATTGAAATAGGGCTAATTAGGGCTGAAAAGAAGCCAAACAGAGCAAAACAGTGACGCTGCTGCAAGGTGGTGCATGATGCACCAAACCGGCGCATGATGCGCCAAAATCCAGAGAACTAGGACATGATGCGCCGATTTGGATCCGGATGCACCAAAGATGACTTTTTGCAGATTAAGGTGGTTTAGGATGAGTTTTTGCGCTAATTTTTAAAGGGATACTTGTTCTAAACACCCCTTGGAGTGATTCAATGTATCTAGACACTTTAGAAGGTTTTTAATGAAGGGATATGTCTATTGGATCAATGGACGTGTATTTTGCATTCAAAAGAGTTGACTTTTGGATAGAATTTTGAAGGTAATTTTGAATTTTTTTTGGAGGGAGGCAGCCTTTTATAAAAGAGAGGGAAGTCTAGGGCTTGAAGGGGAGTTATGTGGGCGTGATTTGTGTGTGTGTGTGTGTGTGGTTTGAGAGTGTGAGGAAGGGCTTCGAGATTTTCTTCGAGGATTGTAAAAGGAGATGGAAGGTGTCAGATTTATTCTTCATTACATTTCTAGGAGAGAATAAAGAGTACTTGTAAAGAGGGAATATGCTTGAAGAGAACTTCTAGGGATTTGCTTGGGAAGGATTGTGAGATAAGTTGTGTTCTTTTTATTATTTGTTTTGTAAACTTATTTTTTATATGAAATTTGTGTTTTGTCGTATCCTTCTCATAAATTCTGAGTAGTCTTCTTATCTTTCTCCCTACTTTGAGATATGATTTTGTGAAGAATTGATTTTGTTTTATACGATTTTAAATGGCAATCATTTGTGATGATTCAAACTCAGACCTTCATTTACTTTTTGATATGATCAATTCAAATGTTAAAATGTGCTGAGAAACATATGTTCCGAATGGGTTATGATTTCTACAACAAGGGGAAAATCACATTTGATTTCATGGGAGAGTATGTCATCCATGGAATTGAGTTCAAATAAATAATAAAAAATACTTTGTTGGAAGCAAAATTGGAGATTTTAATGTACCAAATTAAAATCCCCAATTTGTTCCAGTTGATTGGAAACTGATGCTTGATTGTTAGCCCTTAGGTAAGGAAGTAGTGGGAGCTCTGGAGTGGGAGTCGGTATCCTCCCAACCTAACCACAAAATTAGGGACCAAACTCTGGATTAGTCAATGTTTATTATAGCACTCGGAAGAGGGTAAGGAGTAGGATTGCTCCTATTTGACACAAAATAATTTTTATATATTTTTAAATGATTTTAATTTCTTCACAATACATATACTCATTGTAAAGGGGAAGGAGGATTTTTTAAATTTGAACTCTTCCTCACAAAACTTTGTTTAGTCTTAATAAATTTAATTTTAAAGTTTAGTAAATAGATTAGTAAACTTACTTCTTCTAGTTACATATCCATTAGCATTCATTAAACCAATTTTAATTTGTCTTTCTTACTTTAATTTTTATAGTTTGAATATTTTGATTTATGTTATTATAATAAGAATTTCCATCTTCCAAATTAAGACTTCATAGTAGTAGACTAGAATTAGCCTAAAGGATTTCTTACTACGCTTCTCTGTAGGATCGATACTGGGGTTTTTAAAGAAAGCCCAACATTACTTGAAGCGATATGTGCACTTGCATATAACCACTATTGTGTGAACTATTATATATATTTTATATAACATTTCAACTTTGCACATTAACTACTTAATATAAATTGAGTCAAGTTATTGTCCATATTTTTTTAATCTTAATTACTGCGTAATTTTGGGACAAGTCAAGTTTTTGGCATTATACCGGGGATTTAAATTGACATAAAATACGTAGAAAAATAACACACACTAATTGCGCATCAAGTTTTTGGCGTCGTTGTCGAGGAAGCATTGGTAAGAACTTTAGGGGAATTTTAGTTAAACCTGTAAGACTTAGATTTGTAATTTATAATATTATTATATAGTGTGGTTAGTTATTGTGTGTTTATTCTAAAGAAAAACAAAAATACCAAAAATATTTTTGATATATGTCTTGTTAGTTAAGTCATTAGATTTGTATGGGTAGTTCAGGAGCTGCAGAGCTTAAATTTTGCAAGTCAGATTTGGAGAGAACTTTTGGGAAAGATTTGAAAAAACTCCATGAATTTAATGTAGAAATGATGGATCAATGAGATAATGAATATTCAAATTTGGATTATAATGCTAGTAGCTTTGAAAGAGTAAGTCCTAGGAGAGTGGTAAATTTTTAAGAAGATATGCTTACAATTTTAATTTATCAGGTTGCAGATATTGAGGGGAAGTTTGATCAATACATAGAAAGATATACTCAAGGACCCCATTTATTAAGGAAAATTTATTTGGACAATTGAATGAGCCTATCTATTTTGAAAATAGCCATGAGATATACAATCCTTATTCTGATTATTATAATCCAGGTTAGGAAAATCATTTGAGTTTTAACAGGAATAATAATTTTGCAGGAGAATACCAATGTTGGGAAGATAATCATTTTAATCAAACATGTAGTTGGAATAATCATGGCTATTATAATAATGAACTTTTTTTCGTCATAATAAAGATTTATTAGAAGAGGTTGTTATTAAAATGGAGAGTGAGTTGGAGTGTCAAGGGACCGCAACAAGGAACATGGATAACCAACTAGGGCAGATTATTAACTCAATTACTAATAATCCTCAATTTAACTCCAACCCACAAGATGATGAGAAGATGTCAGAAGAGGTTGTGATTCAAATGATGAGATAGTTGAAAATCAAGAGGTCACAAATAGGAATATAGAAAACCAACTGGGGTAGATTATTAATGCAATTAACAATTACCCCCCAGAGATTTTACCTATTAACCCTGAGATAAACCTTAAGGAGATGAATGATGAGCAATTTAAAATTATCGAGCAAATATTTAGAAGAGAATTTGAGGATATGTTTCAAAAGAACTTTGAGTTGAGAGGTGAAGATAAGGAGATTGAAAGACCAATAGAAGAAATTATTAAGTAATTAGAAAATCCTATTTCCTCAACTAGGACAAATAAAGAAAGACAATCTCTACCATTTACTCAGTACCAAGGGGAAGAGTTGAAAGACAACCATGAACAAAAGAGTAACCTAGAAGAATTTGATCCAAAAATTTAATTATATAGAGAGAATCTGATCCCAAATTTGGGAGATCATGAAGTATCTTATAAAGATCCATTTCTTATAAAATTTAAGAATGATATGATATGAAAAGTGAGAAAATTACTAGAGGAATATTGGATCTTGGAAAGAAATATGAGGAACAAGGATATGAATCAATCTAAAAAGGAAGAGCTGAAAGAAAAAATTAAATTCAAGGGTTTTGAATGAATCCCTGGATTTGGAAAAGATTTGGTGATTGATCAAGGATTACTTAAATGGAATTTTAATCCAGGTGGAATCATTTGTCGGGCTGATGATGTTAAACAAAGCGCTTTATGGGAGGCAACTCATAATTATCAGTATGGTTTGATTTAGTGTGCTTGAGAGTTATGATTGTTAGTGTTGTATTGTGCTTGCTTTAGTATGGAGTGTTTAGTTTGATTGATGATTGGTAGATGTTTGGATTGTTAGCGGTTTGATTAGATCTTTTTGTGTTATGAGAGAGGTGATTTATTAACTTCTTAGTATGGTTAAACATGTATGTTCATTTACAGTATTTGGATTGACGAGTCCACAACGACTTGGGTCTCACCCAGACTTGAGTTTTACAAGAGACATTATGAATTTTAATAGTGAAAGTTCCATCTCAATTTTGTTAATTCTTTTCTCTGACTTTATTTTCATTGGATAGGAATAGCTAACCTATTTGATTAATAACATGTGGATGATTTTACACTATTCTTATAACTGTTAGAGGTGCTTAATTAATGGGATATTGTGACACCTAAGGTTGGTTTTCGCGACCCAATGTATCAAGGATAATCTTATCTTTAAGATTATAATCTTTAAAATCCTTTATAAGTACCCAATATATCTTTGTAGTGATTCCATTAGAAATTGAAAGTAAGTTAGTGAGATGCAATGAGTTAAAGGAAGAATTAACCTCATTTATCATGTGTTTTTGTGTTTGTTTTACAATAATATAAAGATTTGGAGAACACACACACACACACACACACACATACATATATATATATATATATATATTCCCATGTCGAGACCTATTTTGCTTGTTAGACCTTTCTTTCCATTTTATTGAGCATGTTTTAGTTTAGACTTACTTTCTATTGCATATTGTTCTGTCCTGATGAATACTTGTAGATGTTTGTGATAGATAGAATTTTTGAACTGTTTTTCTTTCTGCTTATATTTTATATACTAAATACTATACATGTTAAAAATCAAGTTTGACGGTAGGAAAAAAAATAAATTTTAAAGTTAGTATACTTTCTTTTAGTTTAATATTATTGCAAGCATATTTTAGGCTAGATTTACTTTCTCCTGCAATCATTCTATCCTGATTATGCACGTATATGAATTTGATAAGATGTTGTAGTTGTTAGTAAATTTAAATTTCACTTTTTCTTCCTACTACATTTTATGGAATTAAATGTAAAATAATTAAAAATGCAAGCTTGGGGGAAAAGAAAATTTCTTTTGAAAAGAAGTAAACTAAATTTTATTTGTCCTAATTAACTATATTTTTAAAATTAATTTAACATGACCTTGGATATTAGAGTTTAACTTTAAATGACTATATTTATGTTTGTAAATATTATGATAAATTTAGGTAAGAATTTTTAATAACGAATGTTAATTCTAAAGTTAAAGAAATTTGGTATGAAGGGATAAGCCTATGTTTTTCTTTTTAAAGTAAAGAAAATTGTATTTTTGAAGTTTTAATAATTTTAGAGTTTCATGTAAGAAAAAATGAATGAAACTTTATGAAAAATCATAAACTAATATGAATTTTTTAAGTGAAGAAAGGTGAGTTTAAACTTTAAGAAGAGGATAGTAAAGTTCAACATTATTAAATGTTATCTAGATATAGTAATCCTCACTTGAAAAAGAAAAAAAAAAGAAAAAAAAAAGAAAAAAAGAAAGGATTGAAAAGATCCTAAAAGAAAAAAAAATAGAAGAAAAGAAAAGAAAAATGAGTGAGGAGCAGCTTGTTAAGAAGCATATGTTTGAAATGGGCTATGATTTCTACAACATGGAGAGAATTACATTTGATTTCATTGGAGAGTATGTCATCCATGGAATTGAGTTCAAATAAATAGGGAAATATACTTTGTTGGATGCAGAATTGGAGATTTTAAGGTGCCAGATTAAAATCCCCAATTTGGTCCAGTTGATTGGAAACTGTTGCGAGATTGTTAGCCCTCAGGTAAGGGAATAGTGGGAGCTCTTGAGTGGCAG
>JXCR01145397.1:59737-74696 GCA_002079205.1 Phalaenopsis hybrid cultivar | reverse complement strand
GCCAGCCGGTATCCTCCTAGGCTAACCAGAGAATTAGGGACCAAACTCTGGATTAGTCAATGTTCTTTATAGCACTCCGAAGAGTGTAAAAAATATGATTGCTTTTTTTTGGCACAAAATAATTTTTTCATATTTTTAAATGATTTTAATTTCTTCACAATCCATATACTCATTTTAAAGGAGAATGAGGATTTTTTAAATTTGAACTCTTCGTCATAAAACTTAGTTTAGTCTTAATAAATTTAATTTTAAAGTTTAGTAAATAGTTTTGTAAACTTTCTTCTCTTAGTTACATTTCTATTAGCTTTCATTAAACCCATTTTAATTTGTCTTTCTTACTTTAACTTTTATAGCTTGAATATTGTGATTTATGTTATTATCATATAGATTTCCATCTTCCAAATTAAGACTTCATAGCAGTAGACTAGAATTAGCCAAAAAGATTTCTTACTGCGCTTCTCTGTGGGATTGATATTGAGGTATTTAAAGAAAGCCCTATATTACTTGAAGCAATATGTGCACTTGCGTAGAACCACTAGTGTGTGAACTATTTTATATATTTTATATAACATTTCAATTTTATACATTAACTACTTAATATAAATTGGGTCAATTTATTGGCCATATTTTTTAAAACTAAATTACTGCGTAATTTCAGGATGGGTCAAGTTTTTGGCGCTGTACCAGGGATTTAAATTGACATAAAACACACAGAAAAACAATACACACTTGTGGTGCATCAGATATGAAATTCACTTCAAATCCCATCTGTAACATCTAACTAATTTGAACTTAAACCTGGAATAATAAAAACGGTGCAAAATAATCATTTTAGGAGAACACCAATTGAGGATCTAAATTTACATCTTGCAAGTTTTCTAGCATTTTGCGCTACATTCAAATATGATGGTGTATCAAATGACACGATTAGACTTGGACTTTTCTTTTTCCTTAAGGGACAAAGATGAGACGTGGGTAAACTCATTAGCACCTAATTCTATTAGAACTTGGGGAGATATGACACAAAAATTTTTGGTTAAATATTTTTCTCCTTCAAAAATTGTTAAGCTTAGAAATGATATTACATCTTTTATTTAGTAAGAAGGAGATTCAAAATATGAGTCTTGGGAATGATTTAAGGAACTCCTTAGAAAGTGTCCACATCATGCTTTACTTTAAATATTTTATAATGGGCTAATAGGATCCCTTAGATCTATAATTGATGCTGTTGCTGGAGAACCTTTAATGTTAAAATCATTTGATGAAGCTCATGCCTTAATTAAAGAAATGACCACTAATAATTTTCAATGGACCTCTAAAAGGGTAAATCCTAAAAGAGCAGCTAGTATCACGATAATGATGCTTTTAGCATCTTAGTATCTCAAGTTACTGTGATATCTAAGAAGCTAAATAATTATGTTATGAATTTTTCCCAAATACCTCAAGTAAGTGAGGAAAACTTATTAGGACAAATGAATGGTTCTCAATCATTAGAAACTTTACATACAGTTTCTAATAAACCCAATAACCCATATTCTAACTTTTATAACCCAGGCTGGAAAATCACCCCAATTTTAACTGGAACAATTCTATTGGTGGAAATCAGTGATGGGGGAACAATCACGCAAACCTAATAGAAACAACCAGGGTAGTTCTAACTATCGAACTTCATATCCTCCTGTCTTTAATAACTAATAATTTAAGGAAAAGAAGTTTTTTTATAAATGGGTAATCAAATGCAAAGTCAAAGTGCTGCAATAAAAAATATTGAGAATCAACTGGGGCAAATTGCTAACGCACTTAATAATAGCCCTCGGGGAACACTTCCTAGTAATGTTGAAATAAATCCAAAATACAAAGGAATTGAACAAGAACAAATTAAATTTGTTTAACTTAGGAGTGGAAATGATTTAAACGTTGGAATTCAGAAAGAGATTGAAGTTGAGAGAGAGATTGAAGAAACTTGAAAACCTAAAGAAACTGTTTCTAAAGACTAAGAAGAATCTGTCTCTCTAACTAAAAAATGATTTAGAAAGACCACTGCCTCATTTTCCTCAAATACTTGGACAACAAAAGCTTGACCAACAATTTTCAAGATTTATTTAGATATTTAAAAAGCTTACAATCAATATTCTGTTTGTAGAAGCTTTGGAATAAATGTCGAGTTATGCAAAATTTATGAAATATATATTAAACAAAAAGAGGAAGTTTGAAGCTTATGAGACTGTTGCATTTCATGAAGAATGTATTGCAATAATTCAAAAGTAGCTTTGTCAAAATCTTAAAGACCATGTTAGCTTCACTATACCTTTTGTTATTAGAGAAAAAATTTATGGAAAAACCTTATGCGATTTAGGAGCTAGCATTAATCTCACGCTTTTATCCATTTCACTAAGGTTATACTTAGGAGAGATTTCTCCCACTACTGTAACCCTTTAGTTAGTTGATCGATCTATCACTTATCCTAAATGGTTTATAGAAGATTTACTTGTTAAGGTGGATAAATTTATCTTCCCTATGGACTTCATTGTGCTCGACATGGAAGAAGAAAAAGAAATTCCTATTATTTTGGGGAGACCTTTCTTGCTACCAGACGTGCTATGATTGATGTGCAGAAATAAGAATTGAGAATGAGAGTTAATGAACATAAAGTTACATTTGATGTTCCAAAGTCAATGAGGTACACTATTAAAGACAAATGTTATAAAATGGATATTATTAATAATATGATTGGTAAACATTACCAAGGAAAATGTGAAGTCATTTCTGAGAAAAAAGATGAACTGATATTAGATGAAGAAGGATTTGATAGTGAAACTGAAAGTGAATTTGAAGAAAAATCATTAGAAATAAATGTTGAGGATACTAATTATGCTCAAAAAAACTTTGAGATTTTGACTACTACTAAAAATACTTAATCTCTCGTCCCTTCAATTGAAAAACCTCATGAACTTGAGATGAAAGTACTTCTTACACATTTAAAGTATGAATTCATAAAAATTCATTAACTTTACTTGAGATAATATCCTTAGATTTAATTAAAGACCGGGAAGAAAAATTATTTGAGGCACTAAAAAATTATAAAAAAGCTTTTGAATGGACATTAAGTGATATTAAAAGAATTACTCTTTTATTCTAAATGCAAAAAACTTTAATGGAAGATAATTATTAAATTTAGGGCTGATCCTTAAATAAGATTAAATTCAATAATAAAAGAAGTAGTAAAGAAAGAAATTTTAAAGTGGTTAGATGCTGAAATTATTTATCCAATATCTTATAGTGCAAGAGTTAGTCCTTTTCCTTATGTTCCTAAGAAAAGAGGAGTGACTATAGTCGTAATTGAAAAGAATGAATTAATTCCATTAAGACAAGTCATTGGATGGCGAATTTGTGCTTACAGAAAATTAAATACCACCACCTTGAAGGATCACTTTCATTTACTTTTCTTAGACCAAATGCTGGATAAACAAGCTGAACACCAACATTTTTTTATTTTTGGATGGATATTTTGGTTACCACCAAATAACTATTGCTCCAAAGGATCAATAAAAGGCTATATTTATAAGTCCTTATGGGACTTTTGCTTTTAGAAGAATGCCTTTTGGTTTATGAAATACACCTGCAACTTTTGAAAGGTGTATGATGACTATTTTTTGTGACCTAATTGAGAAAGGAATTAAAGTTCTTATGGATGATTTCTCAGTTTTTGGAACATCTTTCGATTCATGTTTAGATCATTTAGTAAAGTTCTTAAAATATCGTGAAGAGACAAATTTAGTTCTCATTTGGGAAAAATGTCAGTTTGTGGTCACAGGAGGGATTGTATTAGGATACGAAATTTCTAAAAGTGGCATGGAAGTTGATGAATCAAAAATTCAAATTATTGTTGAATTGCAAACTCCTACTTCAATAACAAAAGTAAGAAGTTTTCTAGGACATGCTAGTTTTTATGGGAGGTATATTAAAGATTTTTTTAGAATTGCTAAGGCTCTATGCCATCTTTTAGAAAAAAAATATTAATTTTGAATTTAATGATGATTATTTAAAAGCCTTCGAATTATTAAAGGAAAAATTAATTACTGCACCTATCATTATTTCACCTGATTGGGAAAAATTGTTTGAATTAATGTGTGATGCAAGTGAGTATGTTATTAGAGTTGTTCCAGGAAGAAAATATGATAGAATTTTTAAAATTATATATTATGCCAGCAAAACTCTTAATGAAGCTCAACGTATTTACATAACAACTAAAAAAGTGCTTTTAGAAATAGTATATGGTTTTGTTAAATTTAGACCATATTTACTTGGAGCAAAATGCATTATGCATACTTATGATTCAACTATTAAATATCATATATTAAAGAAGGATGCAAAACCAAGATTAATCGGATGGTCCTACTTTGGCAAGAATTTGATTTTCAGATAATATTTAAGAAAGGTGCTGATAATTAAATTACTGATCATATATCAAGATATGAGCATGAAATTGAAAAGAATAATGAGGATGGAATAAATGAAAATTTTCCTGATGAACAACTTTATGCTATTGCTAAGTGGCATATACCGTGGTATGCTGATATAGTTAACTACTAAATAATATTCTACCATACGGACTAACAACCCACCAGAAAAAGATATTTATGTATGATGCAAGATTTTACATTTTGGATGACCCTTATTTATATAAAAGATGTCGAGATTCAATCATTCAAAGATATGTACCAAAATGTTATAAATGGGAATTTTGGGGACACATCGGAATAGATAAGACTGCATTTAAAATTTTACACACTGGATTTTATTGGCTAGCTTTGTTTAAGAATGTTAATAATTATGTGAAAACTTGCAATCGATATCAGAGAGTAGACAATATTTCTAAAAGAGATAAAATGCCCCTAAATTTTACTTTAGAAGTTGAAAATTTTTATGGTGGGGTTTAGATTTTATGGAACCATTTGTACCATCATCATAAAAGATTTATATCTTATTAATTGTGGACTATGTGTCTAAATGGATTGAAATGATAGCTTTGCCTCATTGTGATGCTTCGAGTGTTGCAAAATTTTTAAACAAAAATATTTTGACTAAATTTAGAATGCTAAGGATGATCATTACTGATGGGTAAAGTCGCTTTAAGACTTTTAGAATTGACACATTACTTAAAAAATATGGAAATAAACATAGGATAGCTTAAGGTTATCTCCCTCTGACCAGTGGACTAGGACAAGTATCAAATCATGAAATTAAAATAATTTTAGAGAAAACTATAAATCTTAATTGAACTGATTGGTGTGATATAATTGATTCTGCCGTATGGGCTAATAGGACTGCTTATAGAACTCTAATAGGAATGTCTCCATATAGGTTTATATTTGGAAAAGCTTATCATTTATCAGTTGAGTTAGAGCAAAAAGCTTGTTGTGCGATAAGAGAATTTAATTATAATTTAAAGGATACTGAAAAAAAAAGAATATTGCAATTAAATGAGCTCAAGAAAATTAGGAATGAATCTTATGAAAATGCTATAATTAATAAAGAAAAGATGGAAATTTGGCATGATCGAAGGATTTTAAGAAAGAATTTTGAGCCTCGACAATAAGTTTTATTATATAATACTTGATTGAAATTATTTTCTAAAAAGCTTAAGTCCAGGTGGATGGGACCATTTATTGTGATAAAAGTTTATCCTTATGGGGTTGTGGATATCAAAAATCCAAAAACTGAACGTATAATTAAAGTAAATGTACATAGTTTGAAACCTTACATTAGAGAAAACAAGGTTTATTATAAAGAAACTTTAATGTCAGGTCAGTCCGTGTAAAATATTTGGATATGTCGGGTTGAAGAAGTTAAACAAAGTGCTTAATGGCAGGCAACCTATAATCTATTTGTGTGATTTGATTCATGTTTGTTATTGATGTAGAATCATGAACATCTTTTGCTATAGTAGCATTTTTAAGCACTATTTAAGGTATTAAACTTGATTAGAATTTAAATAAATTTGATGATAGGAGAATCAGTGTTCACTGGGGCACTGATGTCCAGGCGCCAGAATTGGCACGTAAGCATCAAAGTCCTGTGAAGCTGGCACCTAGGCGCCAAAATCTAGCTCCTAGGCGATACAATTTTTGCGTATGGGGAAACTCACCTACAAGCAGTTTTTCCCATTTATTTCCTTCTAAACTGCCCGACCTTCATCCCTAATCATCAAAACTTCAAAAATTAGACCAGAGAGAAGAAATATTAAGGGAGTTTGAGATCTTGCTTCCATTCACTTACTTCCACAAAGAGTAGAAATAATGATAAGGCCATTTGAGATAAGTTTGTTCATAATGATGCCCAAAACTATTTCAATGTGTTTTAGTGCTGAGTATGGAAAGGATGACAAGAAATATGGGGAAGATTGAAGAGGAGTTGTCAATTATTCACAACAAAATGCAAGAAATATATCATCAGTATGAGCACTTGGAGTGACTGATGAAACTTGAATCCCATCACATGGCATGCTGCTATTAGGATTATCAAGTAATTATATATAGCAAGAACAATTGGGCTGACAAAACAATTGCAATGGAATTTCCTCATGCTCCTTTCTTATGTACATTTGATCCAACTATTTGAGATGTGAAAAGGGTGACAAGAATAAGGTCAACCAGGGCTGATCATTAGAAGCATTCTAGTGTTCATGTTTCATGTTTATGTTGACATTAGTAATACATGTTTTGTGTGCTACTTAATCTAGTAGTTGATTGTGTGATTGTGTGTTCTTAATTTCTAGAGTACTAAATTATTTTAGTGTCACTTGGTGGATATTAATGAATATATGTGTTATGAAAAACTTGCGTTAGAATGGTGGACTCAAATTTGGATCGGAAATCATGATTGAATAATTGAAAAATAGAAGATGTTAGAAAGATTATAAATATGAAGTTTGATGATAACTTAAAGGAAAATTTCTATTTAAAGGCTTTATTCTTGCTGTGTTACACTTATAAACAAAAAAATGATAATTTCAATTCTGGAACATAGGTTCCATAACTGGCGCTTAAGTGCTAAACTTCAGCACAACATGGCACCAATGCACTGGAACCAGCGCCTATGCGCCGATTCAACTGAACAAGCCAAAACTCACGATTTTCGCGATTTAAACCAAACCAACACCATTTTTGAAGCCTAAGCTTCATCTTCTATCTCATGTTCATGAAAAATGGTTTAAGGGCTCATCCTTGAGCTCTAATCTTCAAGCTTTTGGACTTAATACTACAATATTTCATCTTCTTGAGGTTACATTTACATTTTGGTTAGTTATTTTATGATTTCACCATGGAATTTTCATACATCGTGTGGAGATCGAAATTTACAAAAAATACTTCATTAAGTGGTGAAAAATCCATGGATTTAAGCTTTTTTTTTTGAAAAAGCTTGTAGGAAGTCTTCTATCTTAATTTAATTTTTATTTACAATTTTCCTCCAATTTTTTAGATGGCCCCTAAGACGAAGTGATGCAACAAAAATATATGCATTTTTAGATCTATATTCTATACTCATTTTTGGTGATATTGTACTTTAAAGGAAAGTATATTTCATGTTTTATTGCACATTGATGATTTTGAGCACTTGGAGCAACAAGGAAGCAAAAGGATGGAATTTGAAGTAAAAATGGCGTTTTAGAGAGAAATACTCAGCACCGACGTCTCCAGCATGGACGCCGAGGGCGCCAACATGAAGGAAGTAGTCCAGAACATCGAGGGTACCAACAAAGAGAAACTGGGGACCGACGACACCATTTTATAGAGAGCACAAATTAATTTTGGGCCACTGGCACTAACGATGCAATCGTGGGCTCCAACAACACTAAAGTCTATGCAAGGTAAAATTCTAGAAGATTCGACAAATTTAGACATTTTTTGAAGAGATATTTAATACACCTATTGGAAAACCAACATTATGCTCTATTTAGAGTGAAAATTGATCAGAAAAAGGAGTCCGCTAGTGTGTCATTGAGTTTTCTTTAGTGTTCCATTGTGTGTATTGTGTAGTGTGGTGAGTTTAAGTGTGATTTCTCCTAAGAGTTGTTGGAGAGGGAGAGAAGTGAGAGATTTCTTCTTCCCTACATATTCAAAGAGAGAATTAAGAGTCTTGTAAAGAGAGAATGAGTCTAAGGGGAGCTAAAAGGAATTTGCTTTGAGAAAGAGTTAAAGGTAAGCGCTGTCTATTCGTTATTGTTGTATTAAATTTCTTTTATATATGAAATTCATATTTTGTCGTATCTTTCTCATGAGGTCCGAGTAGTTTTCTTTGTCTTTTTCCCTACTCTGAGATAAGATGAAATGAAGAGATAATTTGGATGTGCCAATTTTAAAATATGAAATAAATTGTGATGATTTTTTCACTCCGTTCTTAATTTACTTTTTGATTCGGCCAATTGAAATGTTAACATCTGTTGTGAAACTTACTATCCGGGAAATGGAGTATGAGTTTCCCATCAAAGTGAGAATCACATTTGATTCCATTATGGAGTGTTTCTTTCATAGAATTTAGTGCAAACAAATATAAAAATATATATATTACTGGGCGAAGAATTGGAGATTCTAGGGTGACAGACTAAAATCCCCAATTTGGTCTTAGTATTTAGGAACTGAAATAAGAGTTAGCCTTTAAGGGAAGGAAAGTGAGAGCCAGTATCCTCTCAGTCTAACCATGAATTTGGAGACTAAACCTATAATTAGCCAATGATTCTCTATAACACTTGATTGAGGGTAGAGAATTAAAATTTCTCCTATTTGGAACAAGACATATTAAAACCATTTATCTCTTTCATTTAACCAAAAACTCATTATACTGGGAAAGATGCTTTCTCATATTTAATAACTTTGTCACAAAAATATAGTTTGGTGGTTATTTCTTAGCTTTGCTTTACAGTTTCTCTAGTAGTTGCTAATTTAGTTCTGACAGCACCATAAACATTTGAAATTAGTGTAGTAGATTTTCTTTATTGTTGTGAATTTTTTTATTTAAATTTCCATTACAAATTTACACCTTCTTCGTGTGATCGATATTTGGGGTTAAAATAGAAAGTCATGTATTACTTGATAACGATACGTATACTTGCATAGAATCCCAATATAAATTGCTTCAATATCTTATTCATAAATAACAAATCAAGTTTTTGGCATCACTGCAAAGTGGAGTCAACTTTATTAAGTTTACACATTTATAATTTTGGGATCAAGTTTTTAGCGCCATTCTCGGGGAAGGTAACGATAAACTAAATAGATTTGGTAAATTAAAAAATTTAGCGATAAAGTAAATAAAATTAAAAAAATTTCAATATATATATAAAATNTGACATATTTGGACATAGACACAAGACAATTGACTGCTGATAAGATGATGTTAAGAGGCTTTAACCAGAAAGAGGAAAGAGATCTTGGATCAATTACATTACTGATGAAGATTGGAGAATTAGTAACAACTGCAAAATTCCATATCATTGATTCTGAGACTTCGTTCCATGCTCTCTTGGGCCGACCCTAGATTCATGAGAACAATTTAGTTCCTTCATCACTACACCAATGCATAAAGTATTGTTTGAAAGGACAAGAATATTGTATAAAGGGAAATCTACAACCGTTTTTGATTCATGAAATAGGCATTCATGAAGATGCCAATTACTATACTCCTCTGAAAAAGAATGTTACACCTCGAGAGGATATTACAAGAAACATAAAGGGTCCAGAAGATATACAAAGACAAGGTCATCCGATACCGATTCAATAATTTTTTATTACCCGTTTACAACAAGAAGGTGAGAGTTCCTCTAGAACTCGTATCCGAGGTCAAGGCCGGGGAAGAGGTCGCGGAAGGAATGATAAAATTGTTGAACAAACGAGTCCAATCATCAAAATTGGTTTGGAAGACAGTTCTGAAGATTAAAAGATAAGGAAAAGTGCAACAATGATTAACCAGAAGAAACCTCTTTTCAAAATTGATTTAGAAGACGGAGAGAAACGTGATTATGGTTCATTGTACGATAGGATTAATCGCTCTGTACAAACTATGGCCCTCGCCCCGATTTCTACTCATAAAATTCAGGGTCAGATGTTCAAATAAGTACATAGTGTAGGTATGAAAGCAATTAAGTTTCATCGCGGTTCTTCATCCTCTAGTTCTGAAATCAATGTAGAATTAGAAGATGAGCTTTCTTCCGAGTTAATGGAATCACCTGTTGATTGGTACTCGCCTTGTGTTCAAAATCTTGCTCAGTTTTGTCTGGTACCTAAGCAATGGTTGAAAAATCAATCACAATACTTTGTGAAACTTTGGAATAATAATAATCAAGCCTTTAATTCCAAGCAAGGTCTTGGATTCGGCATAGTAGGGCCTATTGATGATACGGAATTCTGCTTAGTTGTTACTAATGAACATGAAGAAGATTGTTTGGAAGTTCTGAACAACTATGAAGAGTCTACAATTGAGGATGCCCCACCAGAATTCGAAGAAGAGATTAAATCAATAGTAGATGAGTTACAAGAAATTAACCTAGGTACCGAAGAGGGACCTAGGCCAATTTTTATTAGCTCTCTGCTTGGTGAAGAAGGATCTATAAATATGATTAAACAGTTGACAGAGTTCAAAGATTATTTCACTTGGAATTATGAGGAAATGCTCAGATTGGCGCCAGAAGTTACAATACACAAACTGGGCCTAGATCCTACCGCTATCCCATTTAAGCAAGCTTCAAGAAGAATGCGTCTTGATATTGAACAACAAGTTATAAATCAAGTCAAGAAATTAATAGATGCTAAATTCATATAGTATAACAATGCCCTACGTGGTTGGCTAGTATAGTACCCGTTAAGAAGAAAAATGAGCAAATTCATATGTGTGGACTTTAGAGATTTGAATAAAGCATGCCCAAAAGATGAGTTTCCTCTTCCAATCCAAGAATTGATGGTGGATATTGCATCATCTCATGAAATTTTTTCTTTCATGGATGGAACGTCTGGGTATGATCAAATAAAAATGGCTCCATAAGATAAAAGATTTACAGCTTTCCGAACGCCAATTGGAGCTTATTGTTGTACAGTAATGCCTTTTAGATTGAAGAATGCTGGTGCAACATATCAACGAGAATTATCTTTGAGCGGTTACAACAATTTAACCTTAAAATGAATCTCCTAAAGTGCGCATTTGGTGTGACTTCTGGGAAATTTTTAGGGTTTGTTGTTCGTCACCGCGGGATTGAAATTGACCCAGGTAAGATTAAAGCTATCTTGGAAATGCCATCCCCTAAAAAATTAAAACAATTACAATCTTTTCAATGGAGGCTGGTGTATTTAAGACGCTTTATCTCTAACTTGTCAGGTAGGTGTCAACCTTTTTCCGTGTTGACTAAAAAGGATGCAAAGTTTACTTGGGATGAGAAATGTCAACGCACTTTGGAGAGCATTAAGCAATATCTAACGACACCTCCTGTCTTGGCAGCGCCCATTTCGGGCAGACCTTTAATACTTTTTACCACAGCTTTGGATGACTCCCTCGGAGCTCTCTTTGCTAAAGTCAACGATGAAGGTAAAGAGAATGCTCTTTATTATTTAAGCCATCATTTAATTCCAACATAAATGAGATATCCTTCGATCGAGAAACATTGTCTGGCTTTAATCTTCACAGTTCAGAAACTCCGTCATTACATGCTTTCTCACAAAGTCAACCTTATCTCAAAGTTTAATCCATTATAATATTTAATGACCCGACCAACGCTTTCTGATAGGTTAGCAAGATGGGCCATGGTATTATTGCAATTTGATATAATTTTTGTTCCACTCCGAGCTGTGGATTTTAGCAGACTTCCTCGCAGCACACCCATTACCGGCTAGTGCCCCTCTCACTGATGATTTGCCAGATGAACAGATAATGGATGTAGAAAATTCCAAGACTCAACGTTGGGAACTATATTTTGATGGGGCTTCTTCAGCACAAAGAGATAAAGAATTGCAAACAACAATACCTGGTAGAGCAGGGATTAGATTGATCTTCATTACACCAGAAAAATGGATGTTAAGGTATTCTTATCATTTGATAGAACCGTGTACGAATAACGAGGTAGAGTATGAAGCGTTGATAACAGGGTTACAATTAGCAATATCAATGGGTATAACTAACATTAATATTTACAGAGATTCACAATTGATCATTCAATAGGTTGCTAGGCAATACAGAATTTTGAAGCCTAAATTGGTACAATATCATCGTTATACAATGAAGTTATTAGAATAGATTCCAGACGTGATAATATGCAAAATCCCAAGGGGAGAAAATACTCTCGCCGATGCTTTGGCTAAACTTGCCAAGAAATTTGCATGTCCACAAGAAGATTCCATTAAGATCACTATTCAAGGACTTCAGGTTTTGTCCCAGATCGATGTAGATACTTTGGACAAATTGGGTAAAGAGGAAACAATAATGAAAACTACCAAAACTGCAGAAGACTGGCGTCAACATTTCACAGAATATTTACAAACAAGAAAGCTGCGAGATGATAAGTCAGTAGCATATCAAATAAAAAAGAGAGCCTTATCATATGCTTTAATAGATAATGTTCTTTACCGAAGATCTTTCGACCAAATGTGGTTGAGATGATTGAATGCTATAGAAGCTCAAGAAATCATTAAAGAGGTACACTCAGGACTTTGTGGCACTCATCAGTCAGGTCCAAAGATGAAAATGAAAATTAAAAGACTAGGATATTACTGGCCCGCGATGATGACCGACTGTATGAAAATTGCCAAAAGTTGTCACCAATGCCAAGTACATGAAGTGGTCTTACATCACCCCCCAAATGTGTTACACCTAACAATTGCATCATGGCCATTTTAATGTTGGGGCACTGATGTGGTGTGTCCTATAGACCCCTCCATCTTCAAAGGGACATCAGTTCATTCTAGCCGCTACCAATTACTTCTTAAAGTAGGCAGAAGCAATACCGTTGAGAGAAGTAAAAGCACAACATGTTTTACATTTCTTCAAGAACCAAATTGTCTATTTTTTTGGAATATCAAGCAGAATTATCTCAGACAACGGGTCTGCATTCAAAAGCACAAAGATTAATAATTTTGTCAGAAGGCACGGAATAGATTGGCGTTATTCTACAATTTATTATCCGAGAACTAATGGATTGGCCGAAGCTTTTAATAAGACTCTCGTCCAAATTCTAAAAAAGACCTTGGACAGAAACAAAAGGAATTGGCACGAGCAGTTATTAGAAGCCTTATGTGCCTATAGAACTACGTTCAGAACTACAACCTAGTATACCCATTACACTCTTGTTTATGGGTCCGAGGCTATGTTACCTTTAGAAGTTCAAGTTCCTTCTCTAAGAGTTGCTGTTGCCAACAAAATCACTACTGAAGAAAATGCCAAATTATGACTAGAAGAATTTGAAAGTTTAGAAGGAAAACGACTGGTAACGCAACAAAATTCGGAATTGTATCAAGCTAAGATGATTCAAGCACATGACAAATTGGTCCGTCCCAGAACTTTTAAAGTTGGTAATTTGGTTCTTGTACTTAGAAGACCTATTCTTGCACATCACAAGATAGGAGATAAATTTGAAGCAACCTAGGAAGGACCGTTCGTGGTTGAAAGGGTTTACTCTGGAGGAGCCTACCAATTGATAAATTGTCAAGGAGAACGACCTATGCTTCATATTAATGGACGGTATCTGAAGAAATACTATCCGTCATGATGTTTCAAAAGAGCAAACTTTAGAAATAAAGTCTTGTTCTTAGAAGCACTGATGTTCTAATTACAACTGGGTCTGAACATAAATTTGTAATAAAAAATGTTTGAATAATAAAAAAAAACTAATTTTGCAATATATTCTATATATATAACTTGATATATTACTTTTTTTATTGTTTTGTTTCTTTCTCCTTTCTTCTTTCATATTAGTTCAATCTTATATATATATTATATACCTTGCTCCTATCATTCCTTTCTGTAGCCCATCTCAAATAAGCAATATTCAGAAGCTTACTATCAAACCTGGGGTGAAAGACAAAATTGTGGTTAGAAAGAACCCTATCCCTTCTCAGCAACCCCATCTGGTACACTGGGGTCACACCATCTGGAATAAATTCCTTACCCCATCCATGTCCTTCTTCATTTGGAGACTTTTCTCAAAAATGATTCCCACGGATGACATCCTAAAATTGAAGGGTTTGAGGGGTCCTTCTAGATGCTTTTTCTGCTTGTCTCAAGAGGAAACAATTTCCCATCTGTTCTTTGAGTGTCATTGGGTACAGGATGTTTGGTCATTTGTGATTGGTAAACTTAGAATCCCAACCTTGCACCTCACATGGAAGATGTTCTATACTAGCTGGGCTGATTGGAGGGGTGCTGAACTCCAGGACATCCCCAATATTGTGGCATGGTTTGTGTGGATGGCAAGGAACCAGGCAAAGCATGATAGCTCCCTTATTGATCCTAAGAGGGTGGGTCTAAATTGTATTGCTTTTATTCAAAAACTGATCAACTTTAAAAAGTATAAGACTGTGTTGGAGATTGTTTCTTTTCTCAAGCCTCAAACTTCCAAAGTTGTGACTATCTGCTGGACTCTCCCAAAGCTTGGTTGGATCAAAATTAACATAGATGGCAGCCATAAATCCCAGTCTGCAGGCATTGGTGGGGTTTTTAGGAACCATGAGGGGAAATGCATCTTATATTTCCAATCTCCAATCAAGGCTGTTGACTCACTTGAGGCAGAATGTCAAGCAGTTTTCTGGGCCCTCAACTTAGCCAGATCTTGCTTGCTTGATCAGTTATGGGTTGAATCTGACTCCTTGCAACTTATTAACATCCTCCATGGGATCTCAAAAACTCCATGGAATTTAATCTGCTGGATGTCTGGTATTCATCAACTGCTTACAGTTTGCTCTCCAAAGTTTTCTCATATTCA
>JXCR01145397.1:38486-50669 GCA_002079205.1 Phalaenopsis hybrid cultivar | reverse complement strand
ATATATATATATATATATATATATATATATATATATATATATATATATATATATATATATATATATATATATATATATATATATATATATATATATATATATATATATATATATATATATTATAAAAAGAGCTCCTTCCGCATTACAACACCACACCAAAAAAGAAAAAGGCTAACAAACCCAAAGTTACAAGTATCCCAACAAAATGTATACCAAGACAAAAAAGTATGCATGTGTAAAAATTTGCAAAATTTGAGAAACAAGGAACATTTGAGTTGTAAGGCCAAAAAAATAAGCTGAGCAGCATCATATTCTTGCATCGGGAGGCCCAACATATGAAGGTGACTGCAACTCAAGACAAGTAACGAAAGCCTCTTCGGAGATAGAAACACTAAGCCATAAAGAAAATGATTGATAATTCTTGTAGCTTCCACCAACGAAAATATCCTTAGAGCCATGGGCCTCCAATCAAAACCAAGTTTATGTGAAAGGGCAATAAATATACCAAATCCAACCAAAAGTATCAATGCACAACAATGTAGCTTCTTGAGATAAAATAAAAGGCTTAAGAGTACCGTCAATAAGGCAAGAGGAAATCTCAGTCCTCCAATAACTAGCTGTGCATCTCAAAGGGGTCCCATTAATATCATTAATTTTGCAATCAATGGCCAAGGTCAAGCTAAATAAATTCCCCATTACTTTTCCAATATAGAACCATAAATAAGTATATATGGGCAGCATAACAGAAATGATACCAGAAAGGCCTGAAGTATCACCCCAAATTTTTCAAACCATAAACTTTTAACATAAATGCAACATATGTATCTCAGGTAGAGAAGCCAATCTACCAAATTCCAGCACCAACCAAATTTAGAACTAAATGCCAAGCTTCAAGAGACGTCCATATATAAAAGAAATGTTTCAACATCGATATCATATATAAAAAGAGAGAAGAAATTTTAAAGCCCCAAAGAAATATAGAGAAGCTGTAAGCTAGGCAAATCGTCAGCCATAAGGCTAATAGTCGCATCCTTACGGTCGTATAAAAGGGACATCCAACATATCACCATGAATAAGTCTATAAAGTGGAGGTCGTGGAGTGACTCCAATAATAATACCAGCATTTCCCTTAATTGCCAACCAATTAGCAGGGTCGTTTTCTTCTCTATGAATGAAGGAGAATTGAACATTAATATGAAAAATGCTATCAAATTATTTATCCTATTCAGCAAAGTGACAAGATTCCGGGGGGTTTTAATTTCCCTATTAAAATATGAAACAAAAATTGTGAATATGTTTCCAAGACATAATTAATAAATCCAAAAGATATTGCCACATTGATAGCTACCAAAATAGCCATAGCCATGGTTTCAAGAGGAGAGGAAGCAAAGCAAGGGGAACCAAAATAAACAAGGCACTGCCCTTTTAAGTCTCGAATCAAGCCACCAATCTCCGCTTTATCATGGGAAAAATTCCATCAATATTTACTTTGATCCAACCGTAGGATGGTGGTCTCCAATTAAACAAAATTGGTCTCCTACCAAAACCAGGTTGAGGCAAAGAATTGGTACCACCAGCAGCATTAGCTGCCTTGATATAATTAGCAACAATAATAACAACCATAAAAGTTGAAGTGTGAGGAGAATCAACACATTTATAACTATTTCTAGCCATCTAAATGAACCAGAGAACTATAGTGGGAAAGTAGGAGAGCTTATTTTGAGAATACTGTGAGTGTTTCCAAGTGGCAATAATACTTTTGAGACATATTTGAAGGCCACCGAATGCCAAAATAGCATCCCAGCTTATACGAAACTTTTTTAGCAAAAGAACAATCATAAAATAGGTGAAAGTATGATTCAGCCTCATTCTTACAAATATAGCAATAGGAAGCCATTTTCAAACCCTTCATATTAAGGATATCATCAAGAGGGAGAAAATCATGCAAATGTCTCCAAAGAAAGAAGGAGATAGAAGGGGAGAGAAACCTGCACCAAATGTACTTACTCCAAAACCACTGAGGATAGTTATGTAAATGAGAGTATATCATTTTAGTAACGGGGACTCTAGATCTAAATTTTCACATCGGAGCATATTTCTTAAAAGCACTAATTAGAATATTAGCAATAGAGGGGGCCTCCTCCCCCACTAAGGACAATAATTTAGGAATGTTCCAGCTCCCATCAAACCAGTAGTCCAAAATAAGAAGCTCGTCCTCAGAAGCAGCATGAGTTAAATTTGAGAAAAGAGAAGTACCCCAATGATCCTTCCAAAAGGAAATCTTCCCATCTCCCACATCCAAAAAATGAATTGAGAAGCAACCGTACGAGCAAGAGTGACGACCTTCCAAATTTTTGAATCACCTTTTTTCGAGGTGACAATTGAAGGGTGACTATGTGAAAAAAATTTATGATGCATATAATGGGACCAAAGGGAATATTTAGATCTAAATTTGTACCAAAGCTTGCACATATTAATGTCAATACACTGCTGAAGAGTTTTAAATCCAAGACCCCCAGAAGCACACGGCTTACAACTTCTATTCCAATTAGTTCAGATCTTAGAAGATATGTTACCTTTCCATAGAAAATTGTTAGAAAAAACCTCAAGAGATTTCTGAGTACTTTTTGTAACTTTGAGCACTTGCATAAAATATAAAGGGAGACTACATCAAACACTCTTGAGAAGAGTGAGCCTACCTCCATTAGACAAAAAAGATTTCTCTAATCATTGATTTTGCATTTCACTTTGTCCACAACATCATCCATTTGAGTTTGTTTCTTTCTCCCCCTTAGAAGGTTTACCCCGAGATATTTCAAAGGAAGCTTGGCAATTTTATAACCAGTATAATCAGAAGCTCAAGACTCAATGTTATGATTTACTTTATTACTAAAGTAAATAAAGCATTTATCCCAATTAAACTGAAGGCCATAAGCATTTTGAAACTCCTTAAGATGATCCATAGTAGCTTTGATAGAAGGCTTACTAGCATTAGAGAATAAAATAGCATCATCGGCATAAGCATGGTGACTAATTACAATCCGAGATTTATGAGAGTACTGAACATGGCGGTGACTCATATGCATATTGTTAACTAGCCTTGAGAAATAATCAAATGCAATGATAAAGATAATAGGGGATAAAAGATCGCCTTGTTTGATTCCTCTAAGAGCTGAGAAGTAGCCATATGATTGACAATTAACCACAACACTATAGTGATTGTTAGCTAACCACCTTTTAATGAGCAAGCAAAAGTCTTTCTAGAAACCTTTAGCTTGAAGGTTGTTAAGAATGAATTCCAAACTAATAGTATCAAAAGATTTTTTGATATTAAGTTTGAAAACCATATTACCCCCTCTACATTTCTTGGCAAGATCTTCGTTCAATTCTTGAGCTAGTAAGATATTATTCGTAATTTCTCTACCTTTTATAAAAGCCAATTGTTGAGGCGATATAAAGTGTGATAGGTGACGATGTAGCCTGTTAACAATAATCTTATTTAAAACCTTCGATATGACAGTGGTAAGAGAAATGGGGCGAAAGTTATCCCAAGTTGTTTTGTCATTGCCTTTAGGGATAAGAAAAATAAGAGCAGAGCTGAAATACTTAGCAGGATCAGTTCCCTGAAAGAAACTTTGTATAGCATAAATGACATCCTTCTTTATGATGTCCCAACAAGTAACATAAAAGGAAGAGGAGAAGCCAATAGGTCCTGGCAACTTGTTGGAGCATATAAATTTGAAAGTAGAAAGAATCTCCACTTCTTCAGAAACTTTGGCTAAGGAGAGACCATTAATGTACTCAAATTCAACTACAAATACATTCAAGTTAACCGGTTGCACCAGAGGGGTGTGTTGATAAAGATCTGTAAAATATTGAACAGCGCTATTTCCAATATCAACCAAATCAGTTAACATTTGACCCTTCACATTTTTTATTTTGAAAATGCAATTCATATTCCTTCTATGCTTAAGAGTGGCATGAAAATAGTTCGTGTTTCTATCCCCAGTAGTAAAGTGAAGATCATTTGCTTTCTGTTGAAGATTACTTTCCTCCAAATTTATAGCTTCAAGGAGATTCAAGTGAGCACGGGCATTATACTCCATATCAGGTGTACAGACATCAAGAGTCTCCAATTGGTCAACAGTTTTTTGGGCCTCCAGAACTTTAAAATGAACATTACCAAAAGTCTAGTGATTTCAATTTTGGAGGTCAGCAGCCAGTTTTTTATGCAATTGCCAAAGGATAAACCAAGGAGTACCACCACCATCATAATTCCAAACCTGTTGATTAGTACTTAAAAAAGTGTCATGAGAAGTTCAAATGTTAAGAAATTTAAATCTAGATATAGTAGGCTTATCTAGAAAAGCAAGAGTTAGGAGTATAGGATTTTAGTCAGAGGTAGCATAATTTAAATGTTGAACTTTAGAAATAGGAAAATAATTAAGAAAAGTCAAATTAGCCAAGAAGCGATCAAGCCTTTGATGAAGTATTCCCCTCCTCCACGTGAAAGGAGACCTAGAATAGCCAAGGTCAAAAAGACTTGCTCCTGCAATAAAATCACAAAAACAATTAATAAGAGGAAGTTCAACTCTACCTCCACCTTTTTTCTCCGATGGTTTCATAATCATGTTGAAGTATCCACCCACAAAAAAGTTTTCAAAGATAGATTCACCAAAAATCTCAAGTTTCCTCCAAAGCAAATATTTGTCAGGTAAAAGGGAGCTATCATAGACAAAATTGCCCAACCCATGGTAATGTTCCATCTGAATGTGAGTTAAAATGAATTGTACGTCATCCTCAATGATAGATAAAGTGACTTTACATATTCAGAAAACCCAAATTTTGTTATTTTTGTTGAAATAAGACTGAAATCCAGCAAATTTATTCAAAACCTTTTGTCTATTAACATGAACAAGAGTCTCCAAAATGGAAAAAATAAAAACTTTATGAACCCTACACAGATATTTAAGTCTATTAAGGGAGGAAGGGTCCGGCACTCCCCTAATATTCCAAACCAAGATGTTAAACATTATGTCTTAAGCCTGCCCTTCTAGAAGATCTAGAAGGGTTGCCTAATTGTTCTCCGTCAGAGTAATAAGTACATTCCTGAATAATATTTCCGGCATTCCAATTAAAAAGTTCATTATTTCTCTCTGCTTTCTTTTTAGCATGTTTCTGAATCTGTCATTCCCCCTCTAAAGAACTTTGGGCATCTTTCAAAGGATCAAAAACAGGTGCTACAGAAGCCTATGGAAGCGGCAAAAACTGTGAAATTCCTATAGGAACAGAAGGGATCGAAACTTGCTCAATATGTTTCTCCTACCTTTCAGTCATGCTATACCTAGGAGGGTTAGGTAAGGGGAGTGTGCTCAGAGGAGTGCTATTAATAAAAGAAAATGGTGTAGTAGAATTAGAAATATTAAAATTTTCCTCATGATCGTTATGAACCTACCTTTGTTTATCATTAGTAATGTTAGAGGCTCCCATACTTGATATAGTAGTTATAGGAAAAGGCCTATCCTCCTCCCTGTCATGCTTAATAATAACTAAGGGGTTTGGTGTTTCAGTAGCCATGATAGGAGTAGAATGTTTGTTGATGAGGGAAGCTTCAAATTGAGGTTTGAAATGATAACAATGAGAAATATGATGGACAAACATGAAACAGTGAGTGCAATAAGGGGAATGTCTCTCTATCTTGAAAGGTTGCCAATACCCCTGATGTTGGGAGGCTATCCATATCTCATCACAAAAGGGCTGAGTGATATCCCTTTCAACTAAAACACACGCCTCAGAGGGTGTAGTAATGTTTAAAGTAGCACTGTCCATTTTAAGTGGTTTCCCGTAAGCAGCAACAAAAGGAAAAAGAACTTTATGATTAAATAAATGTAGTTTCAGCCCAAGAAAATGTAGCCAAACAGGCAAGATGGGTAATTCAACTTTCATATCAAAGTTAACAGTCCATTTAAGTATCTTCATAATACGATTTTTAAATTTCATAGAACATTTTGCAAATAGCATTGTATAATCTTCATCATTAGCTAATTGAATCAAAATGTTTCTGCCATCCAACACACCAACCGTCCACCATCCCTTTAATTTAATTAAATCAAACTCTTTCCTAATGAGCTCTAATTTTGGAATCCCATAGGAAAACTTTCCAACCAAAGCCAACCGGCAAGAGGAGGCCAAAATATTTGATTCAAAATCAGATAAACATAGCCAATTTACCATTTTTTCTTACCCACCTTTTTATCAAAAGAATAATCTCCACCAACATTAAGTGATTCATGAAAACCTTGGAGGAATATATAAGAAACTTGAGAGCCAGAAGACGAACCAACCCCCTCTAAAACCGCATCCACAAAAGAGCGAGAGGCAGGCGACATATCGAGAAACGCTTCTTCTCAAACTTCAAAAACCATAGAAGAAACAAATAAAATGAAATAGACACTGAAAATCCCCAACCGGAAAATAAGAACGAGAAGCCACCATGAAATTGAAGTAGAAACGTCACCAAAATTTGAAATAAAACCATGGTAGGAAACAGTGCGAAGGAAAGAAACCACAGAGGAAGTAGTAGGAAAGATGTCACCAGCGGTAGCAGCGAGAGAGAGCATCACCATCTTCAGTCAAAAATCACCTCAAATCGCCAACCCTTGCAGAGCCCATCACGTGATTCTATTGTATATATATTTTAAAGAGTACTTTTAAGATTTTTTTTTTGCTCATTATATTTGTTTATGCATAGATTAGATCTGAAGGTTTAGAACCTTACGATTTAAAATTAGAACGTACAATTAGAAGAGTTCAAAAATAAAAAAAATAAATAAGAAATTTGAATGAAATGGAGAATAACTTAGATAAATAAATAAATGAAAACTAAAAAAGAACTTTGAAAGATTATGCTAATCCTACACCAGATGAACTTCACTTGACTATTGAAAATCTAGATGTTGCAGCTAAATCATTTGAGCTTAAACCTGCTATTATCCAAATGGTACAAAATTATCAGTTTGGAGGAACACCAACTGAAGATCCTAACTTACATCTTGCCAGTTTTCTTGAAATATATGTTACTTTTAAATATGATAAAGTGTCTAATGATGTTTTAGGCTTATACTTTTTCTTTTTCATTAAGGGACAAAGCTAAAACTTGGTTAAATTCAGTAGCACCTGGATCTATCAGAACTTGGGGAGAACTATCACAAAAATTTTTATGTAAATATTTTCTACTCTTGAAAACTGCTAAGCTTGGAAACGATATTACATCTTTTTGTCAGTTCAAAGGGGAATCAATATATGAAGCTTGGGAAAGATTTAAGGATCTCTTTAGGAGATATCCACACCATGCTTTACTAGATTGGTTAATAATTCAAACTTTTTATAATGGATTAATAGGATCACTTAGATCTATTATAGAAGCTGCTGCGATTGGATCATTAATGTCAAAATATTTTGATGAAGCATATTCTTTAATAAAGGAGATGACAAATAATAATTTTCAATGGCCCACTGAATGGGTAAATTTAAAGAGAGTAGCTAGTATTCAGATTTCTGATGAAATGTTTACTTTGACATCTCAAATTGTCGCTATATCAAAGAAGGTTGATCAAATTAGAGTGAATTATTATGAAATACCACCAGTGTTAGAGAAAAATTCACTAGGACAGATACTTGATACTCAATCATCTAATGAAACTTTGAATGCTATAAATAATAGAAATAATAATCCCTATTCTAATTATTATGATCCTGAATGGAAAAATCACCCAATTCTTAGTTGGAATAATTATAACAATTCAATGAACCTCTCAGGAAATTCAAAAAACCAAGGGAATCCTAACTATAGACCTTATTATCCTTCTAGATTTAATAATAACTTACAAGTTAAGAAGATGAAGTTGACTATGGAAGAAGTGATGTTGGGAAATCAAATAAAAAATAGAATTAAAATTAGGAATATTGAAAATCAATTAGGATATATTGTTACTGCACTTAGTAACAGGCCTTCATGAATTCTTCCTAGCACTATTGAAGTTAAGCCAAAAGATCAAAATAAGGAGCAAATTAAAGTTATTAAATTATGAAGTGGAAAAGAAATGGAGACAAGAATCCAAAGAGAAACTGAAGTTCAGAAGGATAAGGTGGAAATTAAAAGCAAAAATGATGAAAATAAACCAAGAAAATTTTCTTTAGAAAAACCACCACCTCCATTTCCTCAACGATTGAAGGAGAAGAATAAAGATAAACAATTTACAAAATTTTTAGAAATCCTTAAAAAGTTAATGATAAATATTCATTTCATTGAGGCTATGGAAAAAATGCCAAGTTATGTGAAATTTATGAAGGATATACTAACCAAGAAGAGAAAGTTTGTAGATCATGAGGTTGTTGCACTCAGTGAAGAGTGTAGAACAATTATTCAAAAAAAGCTTCCTAGAAAGTTAAAAGATCCTGGTAGTTTTACTATATCTTGTGCTATTGGTGAGAAATTTTTTGGAAAAGCCTTATGTGATCTAGGAGCTAGTTTTAATCTTATGTCTCTATCAATTTTTTAAAACGTTTAGATTTAGGAGAGATTTTCCCTACTACTGTAACTCTTCAGTTAGCTGATGATCAATAACTTATCCTAAAGGAGTTATAGAAGTATTAATGAAAATGGATAAATTTATTTTTCTTGTAGACTTTATTGTATTAGATATGGAGAAAGATAAAGAGATTCCTATTATTTTGGGGAGACCATTCCTTGCAACAGGGGGAGCTATGATTGATATGAAAAAAGGAGAATTAATAATGAGAGTCAATGATCAAGAAATAACATTTAATATAACAAAAACTATGAAATATCCTACGATAGAACAAGATCATAAAAGTTTTAGAATGGAAGTTTCTAATTGTCTAAGTAATAAGCAATTTAAGGGAATGTTTGAAGAAAAACTAAGGCAAGAAGAAAATTATGAGAATGAGAATAAAATAAAAAATCAGAATTTAGATTATGTTCAGGACAAATTTGAAATTTGGACCTTTTAGAAAATGATAATAAAAATATTATTCCTTAAAGTATTAAACCACCTAAACTTGAACTGAAAGTATTACCCGCCCATTTAAAATATGTGTTTTTAGGAGATTCATCTACATTTCCTGTTATTATTTCTTCTAATTTAACTGAAATTAAAGAAAAAAAATTAGTAGAAATGTTGAAAAGATATAAGAAGGCCTTTGGATGGACTTTAGCAGATATTAAAGGAATCAGTCCTTTAATTTGTATGGATAGAATTCTATTCGATGAACAATAAGAACCTAAAGCTGATCCTTAGAGGAGATTAAATCTGATAATGAAAGAAGTTGTTAAAAAGGAAATCTTAAAATGGTTAGATATTGGAATTATAATATTATTTCAGACAGTGCTTGGGTATATCTGATCCACTGTGTTCCAAAGAATGGAGGAGTGATAGTTAAAGTAAATTAGAAAAATAATTAATTTCAACAAGCAAGTTACTGACTGGAAAATTTTTATAGACTATAGAAAATTAATGTAGCCGCCAGGAAATATCATTTTCCTTTACCATTTTTAGACCAAATGTTGGATAAATTGAACGGGAAAAAATAATACTGATTTTTAGATGGATATACCGGGTTTTATCAAGTTCCAATTGCTCCCGAGGATGAAGAAATAACAACATTTACAAGCCCTTATGAAACATTTGGTTTTCGTAGACTGCCTTTTGGACTATGTAACGCACCTGCGAAATTTCAAAAATGTATGATATAAATTTTTTGTAATTTATTTTAACATGAAATGGAAGTATTTATGGATGATTTTTCTTTTTCGGAACTTCATTTGAATTATGCTTAAATAATTTAGAAAATTTTCTAGAACTATGTGGAAAAATCAACTTAGTAGTAAATTGGGAAAAATGTTAATTTATGGTTGTAGGAGGAATTGTACTTATGCATAAAGTTTCTTAAAATGGCATGGAAGTAAATTCATAAAAGAATCAAGTTATTGCAAAATTACCGCCTCCTACTACGGTTAGAGAGGTAAGAAGTTTTCTAGGACATGCTGATTTCTACTAGTGTTATATAAACAAATTTTCAAAAATTACTAAGCCATTATGTCAAATTTGAGAAAGGGATATGAAATTTAATTTTAATGGGGAATGCATAAAAGCATTTGAATTACTGAAAGAAAATTTAATCACTTCTCCTATAATAGTTCCACCTGATTTGGAGAAACCATTTGAAATAATGTGTGACGCTAGTTATCATGCTATTGGAGCTGTTTTAGGGCAAAGGTATAACAAAGTTTTTAAAGTAATATATTCTGCTAGTAAAACTCTAAATGATTCTCAAATTAATTACACCACTATTGAAAGAGAGTTATTAACTATTGTCTATGCCTTTGATAAATTTAGAACTTACTTAATCGGATCTTATTGTATAGTGCATACAGACAATTATACTATCAAATATTTGATGCAAAAGAATGATGCTAAATTGAGATTTATTGGATGGATACTTCTGCTGCAAGGTTTGATTTTGTGGTAGTAAATAAAAAGGGAACTAATAATCAAATAGATGATCATTTGTCTAGACTAGAATAATAAATATTAAATGATTTTGCAAATAAAATTTTAGAAACATTCGTTGATGAACAAATGTGTAGTATTGATATAAAGAATATACCATGGTATGCTGATATAGAAAATTATACTGTGAGTGATGTTCTACCACCAAATGTAAAGAATCCAGAATTAAAAAAAAGTATTCATGATGCAAGATTATATTTTTGGGATGACCCATATTTATATGAACAGTGTAAAGATTTAACCATTAGAAGATGTGTGCCTTACAAAGAAACTAAACAAATAATTGAACGATGTCATGATTCTGAATTTGGAGGACACTTTGGAACTAGTAGAATTATATATAAAATTTTGCAAGCTAGATTTTATTGGCCTACTCTTTTTAGAGATGTTAATGAATATATTAAAACATATGATCGATGTCAGCGAGTAGGAAATATTTCTAAAAGAAATGAAATGCCTTTGAATTACACATTGGAAGTTGAAATTTTTGATATGTGGGGATTAGATTTTATGGGACCATTTAAGCCTTCATTTGAAAATTTATATATGTTGTTTGTTGTTGATTATATGTCCAAATGGATTGAAGCTATTGATGTACCTAAACGTGATGCTCGAAGTGTTTCAAAATTTTTAAATAAAAATATTTTTACAAGATATAGAATGCCGAGAGTGATTATCACAGATGGAGGATCCCATTTTATGAATAAGAAGATTGAGAAATTGAGTAGAAAATATAATATTATGCATAGATTCTCTACTGGTTATCCTCCTCAAACTAGCTGTCTAGCAGAGATATCAAAGCGTGAAATAAAGTGAATTTTAGAAAAAGTTGTAAATCCTGATAAATTGGATTAATCTGCTTGATTAGATACTGCATTATGGGTATATAAAAGTGCCTATAAGACTCCTATTGGAATGTCCCCATATAATCTTATTTTTGTTAATACATGTCACTTACCAGTAGAGTTGGAACATAAAGCATTTTGGGCTATTGAGGAATTCAATTTTAATCTAAACGATGCTGGTAAAAAAGATTATTGCAATTTAATGAAGAAAAAGCATTTTGGGCTATTAAAGAGTTTAATTTTAATTTAAAGGATGCTGGTGAGAAAAGGTTTTTGCAACTCAATGAACTTGAGTAAGAAATGAAGCATATGATAATGCAAAAATCTATAAAGAGAAAATGAAAATATGGCATGATCAGAGGATTATAAAAAAGAAATTTGAACCTGGACAAGAAGTTCTATTATATAATACTAGATTGATATTATTTCCAGAAAAAACTGAAATCTAGATGTTTAGGACCATTCAATGTGATCAAAGTCTATCATTATGGAACTATTGTTATTAAAGATCCTAAAAGTGGAAAGATTTTTTAAGTTAATGGGCATCGATTGAAACATTATTATGAAGGGCACATGCCACAATTTAAAGAAATCTTGATATTGAGTCATCCTGTATAAACATTGGTGCGTCGGGCTAATGACGTTAAACCAACCGCTTTGTGGAAGGTATATATATATATATATATATATATATATATATATATATATATATATATATATATATATATATATATATATATATATAT
>JXCR01145397.1:14092-38429 GCA_002079205.1 Phalaenopsis hybrid cultivar | reverse complement strand
TATATATATATATATATATATATATATATATATATATATATATATATATATATATATATATATATATATATATATATCTATAAATATCTTAGTATTTTATTTTATAATTGTTCTAAAGTATTAGGAGATAATAATACCTTAGAATCCTACACAATCTTATATATCATAAATCAAGACAAATATTGATGTTGGACTAAAATTTGGGAATGAATTGAACCAAAGATGAAACAGAAGCAACTTTAGCTTTGGCGCCATTGGCACCAGCATGGGCGCCAACGTTGCCCTTTTAATGATCCATGGTGCCGATGACGCCATCGTGGGCGCGGACAACACCCAGTACAATTTTGGTTGTTCAGGGAGTTTTTAGCAAACTTTGGCGAGATTTTGCTTCAAAATAATTGCCTAAAGGTCTTTTTAGAGGCATGAAAACCATTTTAGACGACTAGAAACTTCCAAATTTCAAAATCCATGGCTTCCAATTCTAGAAACACTTCAAGATATGGGATTTTCAATCGAAAAAAGTTCATCGATTTTGATGTACAAAAGTTATATGACAAAGTCATCACGAAGAATAGACTTATCAAGGAGAGAGACTTTGTCAATCATGGATTGAGTAATCCAAGTTCTCAAATTGAGAAAATCATAGTACTGAGATATTGGGAAGTTCTATGCTACACTACTGATGCAGTAGTTGTTCTAGTGGTAAGAGAAATCTAAGCTAATATTCATGGAATTAGCCAAGAAGTCCTCTTCATTCAAGGTAAGGGCGTACCATTTTCTCCATCGTGAATTAATGATATGTTTATGATAGAAAGCATGCCAATCTATCATTATGCAAACTTTATTCTAATGAAGGATTTTATGTATGATGTATATTGACTTCTAATGGATAAAAGTGATATTTGGGAAATCAAAGATGAGGGTTTGTTAGTTTCTTCGCTTTCCTATTAAATCTGATATCTAAGCAATGGAATTTCTTTATCTCTACAAAACTACTCCCTATAATGGGAATTAGTAAAGTGACAAAGGAAAGTGCTATTTTAAATTATTGCATTCAAATCGGAAAGCCCATTGATGTGGGATCAATTATTTTTAAATTTACTATGGGTATTGTAATGAATGGGCCTATAAGTGGACTGGGACATCCTTCTACGATCTTCTTACTTTGTAGTCAACCTCAAGTACCTTATTAAAGTTGGGAGAAAGTGTTATTACCCTGGGAGCCCATGGATCCTATTGATGCAAACTATATTTGGAATAGGAATGTAGCGTTGGACATTATCTCGGATCAATCATCACATGTTTTGGCTTGCTTAATACCCTGTACGGTTGGAAGTTCACAAGTTTTGGAGAAGAAAATAAAGAAGATAGAAAGAGAACTTTAGAATATCATAAGTGCGATAGAAAATCTTACTTACCTTTTTGGTTGCTTAGATTGGAGCATGAAGGAACACTTAGATTATACAAGACAGATTGATGCGGGTTTGGTGCAGATGTTTAAGAAGAATGAATGGATTGATGAAAATTTGATCGATCAATTTTCGTACTGAGCATTCTGCAATTTTTATGTACATTACCAGTCTGTGGGAGATATTAGAGGAGGATATTGTACTGAAGATGAAGAGGAGTAATTGAAGAAATTAGACTTTCCACTATTTAAAATTAATTATTTTTAATGTAATTGTGTTGGATTTGCTTTTCTTTGAAACTCTTATGACATTAATTGTGTGTATAGTTTAGTTTTCAATGTTCTAGTGTTATTGGCTTGATTGTGACATTGAATTATAGTGTGATTTGCTTTATGTATGTGTTAGTGGGAATAAAAATCTGTGTTCGTAAAAATTTAGATTTTCATATATAAAAATTGGTTTTATGTTGTTTGTAAAAACACCAGTTTGTGTACTAATTAAGGATGAATATTATTATTTAAAGAGACTAATTAGATGTTGAAGTGCATTGGAAATACCTAATCTGTGAAAATAATGGAAAGAGGAAATTGGAATATGATGACAAAGATTCATCAACTTCAAAGCTAGTGTTCATTTCAATAGTCTACAGAATAAAAATAAAATAATTCCGGATCGAGCGTTCAAAAATCTGGGTGGTGAAGTCGAGAGATTGATTGTTGCTCGGTAGTGAGAGAATTTCTGTTACTTTACTGCCGAGGCTATTATTGGCATAGTCATGGAGCTTTATGCCAATTTGAAAGAGACTTCTAATGACCACATCTAAGTTCATGGTAAAATGGTTCAGTTCACCTCAATGAGGATTAATGAAATTTATCAGTTGCAAGGAGAATTTCACTGAGAGTACAACACATTCTCTACTACGAACGAGGCTCTGGATGAAGTTATTTCATTTCTTACTGATGTAAGAGGAGCTTGGAAGGTGAAGAATAACGTAAAGATAAACTTCCCTGCATCTTTGTTAAATGTAGTATCCAAGGCCTGACATTGCTTTATATCTGCCAAAATGATACCTACGAACCACCATAGTGAAGTTACTAAGGATAGAGCTATCCTAAACTTCTGTATCCAAAAGATGGGCAGTTTAGATGTTGGCTCTATAGTCTATAAGAACATTCATTCTATTGCTCTAGTTAGATGACTGATGGATTAGGACACCCTGTCTTAATTTTCACATTAGGTTAGCAATCAGGAGTTGACTTTATAATTGATGAGGAAAGGATTGAGCCTCTTAAACCTATTGGGCCAACAAAAACTAAAACATATCCATCTCATGTTAGATGGAGAATGAGAAGTAGGAGTTGAGATATTCCTTCTACTTCTAGTACCCTTACTCTCTAGGGACTTATGGAACATTTGGGATATTCCTTCTACTTCTAGTATCCTGCTCTTCAAAGACTTATGGAACACATGATGATCCAACAAGGAGATATCCTAAGGATAGAGAACTTGATTGAAAATTTGGAAGCCATGAATACACATAATGATAATTTAACAAAACAAAAGTTTGAATATGATGTTGCATATGATGATGTTATGGTTAGATACATGAGGGGTGACCACTCAGTAAAGTTTCCTAGTCACCCTATCTTTACCCATTATCAACAGCAGAACTTTAATATAGAAGAAGAAGATGATGAGTGGAGATGTCTGCTTAATCATAGTTTTGATTATTTAGTTTATAGTTAGTTTCACTTTGTTGTTATTATTGTTTAGTTTGTAGAGTGTGATACTTTGATTTGCATTGAATGTTGCGTTGTAAACTATAGTCCGTAGAGTTGTTTTTGAATTGAAATTTATTTTAGTACTGTTGTTTGGTTTTAGTACTTTGTTGTATTTATTTTTAGTTAACTATTTCTCTGCAAATATTATATATATATATTATGTGTTATTTAAGGTTTTATATCTTCTAGCTATTCATACTAGCACCTGCAATATTTTAGATTTAAGTTTCAAAAACAAAAACTTCAACTTGTAAGTCCTTTCTTTGTGTATTAATTGTTTTCTTTCACCTTGTATTTTAAGTTTTTCATGCTTAATCTCTTAAAAAAAATTAAGTTTGCGGGGGAAGAAAATTTCCTTTTTAAAGAAAGAGACTTAATTTTATTTGTCCTCAATTAGCTATATTTTAAAAGAAAATTTAATTTAACATGACGTGTGGTAGTAGAGCCCAACTTTAAATAACTATATTTGTGTTTCTAAATATATAGAAAGCTTAAGTAAATATTTTCAATGATAAAGGCTAATTCTAGAAATTAAAGTATTTGATATGAGAGAATAATACTATGTTTTTCCATTTTAAATAAAGGAATTTATATTTTTGAAGTATTGAGAATCTTAAAGTTTCATGAAAACGGAAAAGATTGAAACTTTATAAAAGATCTTGAAAGCTAAGGAGGATTTATAAAGTTAAGGAATGTGAAAAGTTTTTTTTTAACTTTAAGAAGAGGATAGTGAAGTTCAACATTATTAAAGGCTATCCAAATATAGTAATCCTTACAAGAAAATGAAAAATAAAAAAAAGAAAAGCAAAAAGGCAAAAGAAAAAAAAATAATAAGAAAAGAAAATCAAAATATGTGAGGAGAAGCTTGATTAGTTACCTAATAAAAAATTGGCTTCACTTGAATCAACTTAAGGAAAAAGGCTTAACTACAATCTCTAAACTTGTATTTAAGTGTTAGCATATTTACTAGTAATGTTTTCATGAATTTCTTTTTTATATGGATATTCTAAGTTGCTTTAATATGACAATTTGCAATTTTCCTTGAAAAGAATAAAGAATCAGAAATCTTAGACTTGACTGCTAGATGTTCTTATACCTTTAGTATTAACTTAAATTATTTAATTTTTTCTTAAGTTATACTATGATATTTAGTAGACCAAAACATGGAATTCTATAAGTTAAACCTTTTACTATAAGTTATATTTTAATGAAGTATAGGAGTTACTTGAGAATAAGTAACATTTAAGTTTGGTGGATTTTGATGCACCAAAAATATATGCATTTTTAAACCTATATTTTATGCTCACTTTTGATGATATTGAGGTTTAAAGGAATGTATTTTTCATGTTTTATTGTAGGTTGATGATTTTTAGCACTTGGAGCAAAAAGGAAGCAAAAAAGATGGAATTTGGAGTCAAAATGGTGTTTTGGAGAGAAATACTACAGCACCGACGGCGCCATCGTGGCACCGACAACGCTGAAGTCGGTGCAAGGCAAAATTCTAGAAGATTTGATGAATATGGACAATTTTTGGAAGAGTTATTTGATACACCTCTTGGAAAATTAACATTATGCACTATTTAGATTGAAAATTGATCAGAAAAAGGAGTCTGCTAGTGTGTCATTGAGTTATCTTTAATGTTCCATTGTGTGTATTGTGTAGTGTGGTGAGTCTAAGTGTTATTTCTCCTAAGAGTTGTTAGAGAGGGAGAGAAGTGAGAGATTTCTTCTTCCCTACATCTTTGAAGAGAGAATGAAGAGTCTTGTAAAGAGAGAAAGAGTCCAAGAGGAGCTACAAGGGATTTGTTTTGAGGAAGAGTTAAAGAGGAAGAGTTAAAGATAAGTGGTGTTTATTTATTATTGTTGTATAAACCTTCCTTTATTTATAAAATTCATATGTTGTCATATATTTGTCATGAGGTCTGAGTAGTTTTCTTTATCTTTCTCCCTACTCTGAGATATAGTGAAATGAAGAGATACTTTGGATGTGCCAATTTTAAAGTATAAAATAAATTATGATGAGTTTTTCACCTCGTTCTTAATTTACTTTTTGATTTGACCAATTGAAATGTTAACATCTGTTGTGAAACATAATATCTGAAAAATGGAGTATGAGTTTCACAACAAAGTGAGAATCACATTTGATTCCATGAAGGAGTGTTTCATTAGATCAGACAAAGAGGTGTGAAAAGGGAATGACTCAAATTTGGAACATTTTTTTTTTCGAATCCAAAAGAAGAAGTACTAGGGGATGTCATGGAATCTAAGGAGAACCTCGATGACTTCCTAAGCTATCCTATTGTTTGGCTTCAATTTTGAAAAAGAAAATATTTAAATGTTTCATCCTGCTAATTTTATTAATTAGTCCTTACATTTTTGTAAGACGATCACATAAGTAGCCTAGAAGATTTGAGGGTTTAGGTAGTGACAACTGACAACCTCAAAATCCTAAATCACATTAGGGCTTAAATTATATAGCAAGGTTATACAAAGGCCTAAAGACGAGTTGAAGATTTATGTCACACTAGGCGGACCATCTCAAAATCCTATAGCTTGTTGTTTAATTTCTATGGGCAGATGTGTTGTTGTAGATCCTCATGCTAATGTAGATCCTCATGTTGTAGAAGGCTGCCCACAAGGTTAGCTTCAAGCTCCTCGGTGAATTAGCAATCCTAAATTCAAAAGGTTTAAATATTTAAGTGACAAGTTAAACATTCAATAATTATCGGGGGAGGGGGGTGGGGGGGCTTAAAGTTGATTAGAGTGACACTAGTTAGGATCTCACGATACCCTTGTTCCAATATCACTATTTTCTTCTGAATTTACCTAGCTTAAACGAGTTGTGAAACCCATTTAATCTTGGGAGATCTCTTTAGCAACAGTGGGTTACCACTTTCGAGACTCCTGTAAATTCAAAATGACGTTTTGAGTTAGTGAAATTTTAAGGGATTTAGGAACCTTTGAAACAATTTGTTTTAGATTTTTTAAAATGTTGATTAATTTTTTAAAATGGTTTTGATTTTGCAAGTAAAGTGACATGTACAACAACCAAGCAATTATAATATTTTGCGATGAAAGAAAATTACAGAAAGTAAATTGACAGAAATTAAATAATATGATAAAAGCATACTTGTCATCTTCTCGATATTCCTGCTCAAATGTTAGTTTTCACAACATATAAATAATTTTGTGAAAATTAAGAATAAATGAAGGTGTATCTAATAACCCCAAACTACGACTTTTTGAGTCCCAAAAGATCTTAGTGGATGATTTTAAAAATAAATATAACAAGTTCAATTTGTGCTTCAAAATATCCAAGAGATTCCAAAGTATTCGGGGAATGACCCTGAACTGCTTTAAAAATTTATTGAAACATTTGAGTTCATTTTGAACTTATCATATTGCTCTATTAATCATCCTAGGTCAGATTAAAAATCACCTCATTACTTGGTGAACCCTGACATTGTAATCACCACGAAGACAGGGTACTCAATTAATCAGTTGTTACCTTCTAAATCCTATGAAATGAATTTAAATATCAAGCCTAGTTATAACCAAGCCCTTAACAATCTTAATGGAAAAAAGATTAACAATTGTTAGAATTTTAAATTAGGTGGTGTATATCCTAATTAAGAGATTAGATCATCATCAATTGTGGATTTAACATAAGTGAATTATCATCTCCCTAAATTAAGCCCATCATTTGAGAATCAATTTATTTTGATTAACAACCAAATCTTGATAATTTAACAAATTCTAATTTTGTTCTTAATATGAAAAGGTGGCAAGTTGGTTTCTACCTTTTACCCATTATGTTTCAATCATCCAAACATCTCTATTAGGATCAAAATTACCCATTTTTCCCTTTGGTTAATCCTAACTTTTAATTAAGGCACCAAAATCTAAAATTACCACTTTGCCCTTGGGGTTCTCCACCACATAACTCATTAGCATAATTCCAATGACTTCAAAATTTTTCGAGCGCCCTATTCGTAGACTAATTTAAAGCATGAGAGAAGAAAATGTGGTTTTCAAATTTTTGTTTAATTTAAATAATCCTTTTTATTTAGAAAATAAGATTTTTAAAATTAAACTATTTAATCAATCAAGATAAAGTTTTTTTGGTTTATGGAAAAATTTTTAGAGGTTTCCTTAGATCAGAGAAAGACTTAGGTAAAACTCTATGATTTTTTGAATTTAATTATTATTTATTTATTAACTTTAAAATAATGTTATAACTACTTAGAAAAAATAATTTAATTGGAGAAATTATTTATATATTTTTATTAAACCCCTCTGAGAACTCAGAGAAAGAAATTTTATGATTTAATGATTTTTGAATTTATTTATTATAATTATTTTAATGAGGAAAATAAGAAAATACCTTTTTAGGCTTTTAAAAATTTATTTTTAATTTAGAAAAATTAGAAAAAAAATGTTAATGAATCTTAAATGATCAAGGAACCATTAGGAATATTTTGAAATAATTTTGAATTTTTGGAATTTTTAATTATTTTTAATATAAAATATAGCTCAAAAATCAAGTATTTTATTAAATATAAATTTTATTTTTCTTAAGTGTTCCTGATGAAAAGGAACTCAGAAAACTACTTTTCATAATTTTCATAGGTGTATTTTATTTAATATAATTCTTTTTGTACAAAAATACAATGTTTCTTAAAAATCAACTTTAGTGCCTAAACTTAATCAAATAATTTTTAAATTTTTACAGTGGCTTAACATGACTTTTACACATAATGTGGAATTGATTTTTAATGTTTAATTTACATAAATTAATAGAAGATATACATACTTAATGAAATACAGAACTGTACAAAATTATTCAAACCATCATGATATTTTTCCTAAGCTTCTTTGACCACAGGAAACCTACTAAAATTTATCCTATAATGTTCTAAGTGATATTTTAATTTTTATATTTAAATTAAGAAAAAAATAGCCATCTTATCTTGAAAATTAGGGTTAGAAGTACAAAGATGTCTGCTGACCTTAGAAAAATCAGAGATTATACCCTATGTCATGAGGAACAAACCCTAAAAATTTCAAGCTATGGTGTGTAATGCTTGGTCATAATGAATTGAAATACCCCATAGAGTACTTAATTAATTAAAGATTAAATTGCTAACAAATAAGTTTTATTTTTAGTCCACATTATTGTCCTTTGTTCATTAAGCAAGAGGGTATTTTTAATTTATTTTTATGATTTTTCTATCAAAATATATGAATTTTCAAAGTTCTCTCATTTAATTAATTCTAATAAATCCATATTTTTCTACTTTTCCAAGCGGCGCAACATCATCCTTGTCTGCTCCGAAGTCTCCATTCGGTGCTCAGCTATTTGTTGCTGCCATCCACGTAGCCACCTCGTCAGCCTGCCTTTTCGTTCCATCCACTCATCAAAATTGATCCCATACATCCATCCAATACACGCATGATGGGACAACATCTGTTCATCTTCCCTAAATGACCTAACCCATATGTCGTCCACACTAAAACCTTAAGATCTCAAGCTAGACTCATTCAAATCACTTTGGGATTGTTCCTACACCTTAATCTACTCAAGACACACCTATCTATAAGGTTGATCAAGCATGAAGTACAGTAAATACGTATTGAGAATCAAATTAAGCTCGATTTAGGGTTAAGGTTCAATACCTTTGTCTGAGAGGGGAGGCCTCAATTAGATGGTTGTAGTAGATTTGAATGATTCCAACAAAACACAAGATGAGCTTCTGTCTGTGGTGAAATGTCTAGGTATGATTTTGATCAAAGCCGATTTCAGGTGTTGGTCTAAAGCTAGGCTAGAGGCTCTCTGTGATGGGGCTTTTATGGGAAATCAACTCCTCTCACTTAGGGTATGGTGTGTGCAATTTTAATTGAACTTTAGTAGACTGTAGAGGTATGAGAAAATACATCCTAGTTTTCTCTAAATTTTGAACTCAAAATTGAGCTCTCACAGAGGGATCCAGTGGGAGACAATGTTGGGCTTGAGTTTAGAAGTTCTTGGAGAGTTTCTGGAAGCTATTGGACAGATTCTCCCCAAGGAAATTGGTTAGTTCATAATTTGGCCATGGAGGAGGTGGTTTAAATAGAATGGCCTGGGGTGGAGTAGGGCCAACTAATGGGTGCAATCAGTATCTTATGTTGAGGGTTGCAAAATGCCAAAGACCAATCACGTTTGACCAGCTTGGATAGGTACAATTGGGTTTGAATTGAGGCATGGGGGATTTCAATTTTTTCTCCTCCAGTGACTAGGGTGGCTGACCAAGGCAGGGGAGGTGCTCAGATGGCTCAGGAACCTCAGGAGAATCTATCACAACAATTAATTTGGGTTGGTGATGGGTTATGGAAAAGATCTCCTTGGTTTAAGTATTTTAGGAAAGGAATCATTCAATTTATGGGAGCTTTGGTCCATGGCTCACATAGGGTGGGCTAGATGGATCTGGCCCGGTCACTAGAGTCTACTTGGTGGTTGTAGTGGTCTTAGGTTGACCACTTTAGCTAGGTTTGGTCACAGTTGGGTCATGGGTCAATTTTGGGTTCAAGTTAGGTTGGGTTGGACTAATCAATGCTTGTAGCCTGATTGATTGATTAAAATGGTGTAGATGATTATCACAACGAGTTTAGAAAAGATTTTGAGTGATTTTGAATTGATTTGAAGGTTCAATTTGGATGATTTTGGTTTATGATCAATTTTGGGCACATTGGGCTAGACTTGGGTTTGAGTTAGGCAAGAGATTAGCTAGGGTCCAATTTTGGTCTTAAGAATTTTCATGAATATTTTTGGATAGAAATTGAGTGGAATTTTTGGGGTTATGGGGTTCAATTTGGTTGAATTTGGGGCAAAATTGGGGATTTTGGTCCAAGTTGATTTTGAGTGAAATTGAGGCTAGAGCAAGGCCAATTGGAGATTCAATTTAATATTTTAAAATGTTTTAAAGAGTTCATGATACAAAATTGGGGCAATTGGATAGATTTGATGGTTCAATTGAGTGAGATTTTGATTTTGGATCAACTTGGGGCTTTTTGATTTGAGTTGAAACTAGGACTCAAATGTGAGTCAATTAGACTTATATTTCGTTTAAATTAAGTTTGGACAAGATGAATTTGAGTTTATAATTGAAATTGGGGAAGATTGGGATCAAATTGTGGGGCACTGAGGGTGAATTAGGGTAATTGGGATCTTTAAAGGCAATTTGGGGCTTTTTGTCATAATAGGTCAAACTGGTCAAATTGAGCTCAATGGAGTGGTTCAAATTGATTTTGGGGACATTTGAAGTGATTTTCAAGGTTTTTTGATAGTTTGAGTCATCAAGGGTATTTTGGTAATTTTGGCCAAATGAGGGGTATTTTGGTAATTTTAGAAATTTTGGGGTGTTTTGGGCAATTTGGGTGGTTTAAAATGGTTTGAAATAATTTTTGAACAAATTTGGGGGCTTTGGGTAATTTTGGGAATTTTGGCCAATTTTGGGGTTTCAAGGGCAATTTGGTAAATTTGGTAGATATAGGGGCAAAGGCTAAGTTTAGTATTTTGGTAAAATTGGGGTGTCAATAACCCGACTTGAGCCACGGACCCGTAGAATTCCCTACTTTGGGTCCTTCATGTACTGGCCTTAGCTAAACCCTAGCCTAGGGTTAAGGGGTCTAGCGGACCATCTACATGAGTTTCCCAAAGGTTCAAGGGATCAAAATCGAGAAGCTTTGGGTTTAAGGTTGTGAGTGGAAGTGTAATGTGCTAGAGTGTGTGTGAGAGCAACCAAGACCACACCACCAGAGGGTTGACCCTAAGGCCAAGCAGTTCTATGGGAATTCTCCTTGAGCTCCTCGATATTGACCTCACCTTCTATGTTCTAGAGGTTAGGACCAATATGTGGAACTTAAAGTTGAGTAAAGAAGAGTTTAGAATTTCTAATGGTGAGGGTTCCTTTCCAGTTCTCTAATAATAGTAAGTAGGAAATTCTTATGGCTAGACCCTAGGCTACTAAAGAGCAAAAACTAGACCTCAAGAAAAAGTGAGGTCAACAAATGGACCTCCAATAGGTAGGGTGTGTCGGGCAAGCAAACGACACGTATTGGTGTTGACCGACGAGATCAAAAAAACCAACACAGACTTCTAAGCCAGCAAACTTAGAACATAGTGTAGAATTGAGTGAAAGTTATTATGGGGAATTAGCAAGTGAATATTCGAAAGAAACCGATGATTCAGAACTCTTGTTGGGGTATAGAAAGTGGATTTCAAATTATTAAGTTTCAGGTGCCTCGGATGATGACAACAAGCATTTTAGGTGCTGGCCTCAAAATGGGAATTAAAATTTGGGTATCGATCCTGAAATGAGATTCGGTGGCCTTAAATTTATCTCGAGGAAATTGAGTAGAGAATTGGATGCCATAATCCATTCAAGGTGGTCTTAAACCAATCTGAAAGAAATTGTGTCACATTAAGTAGGAAAGCTCAAGTAATTACGTCTAACCTAAGAAGTGATTGAAAAACCAGATTGAGAAGAGAAACATGATGACTCACATCCAACTTAAGAGCTGATAAAAAATATATCACTACATTGGGAAGGAAAACTTGATGATTCACATCCAACCAAAGAGGTAACAGAAAGACCAGATTGAGAAGGAAAGCACGATGACTCATATCCAACAAAAGAGGTAGCAAAAAGACCAAATTGAGAAGGAAAGCATGATGACTCACATCCAACTCAAGAGCTGATCGGAAACATATCACTACGTTGGGAAGGAAAGCTCGATGATTCACATCCAACCCAAGAGGTAACAAAAGGATCAGATTGATAAGGAAAGCACAATGATTCACATCCAACTCAAGAGTTGATCGGAAACGTATCACTACGTTGGAAAGGAAAGCTCGATGACTCGCATCCAACCCAAGAGGTAGCAGAAAGATCGGATTGAGAAGGAAAGCACGATGACTCACATCTGACTCAAGAGCTGATCTGAAATATATCAATACGTTGGGAAGGAAGCTCGACGACCCATATTTAACTCAGTAGGTAGCAGAAAGACCAGATTGAGAAGGAAAGCACGATGATTGACACCTAACTTAAGATCTGATTAGAAATATATCACTACGTTGGGAAGGAAAGCTAGATGACTCACATCCAACCCAAGTGGTAGCAAAAAAGACCAAATTGAGAAGGAAAGCACGATGACTAACATTCAAATCAAGAGCTGATCAAAAATGTATCACTACATTGGGAAGGAAAGCTTGTGAATCACATCCAACCCAAGAGGTAGCAGAAAGACCAGATTGAGAAGGAAAGCACGATGGCTCACATCCAACTCAAAAGCTGATCGGGAATATATCACTATGTTGGGAAAGAAAGCTCAATGACTCACGTACAACCCAAGAGGTAGCAAGAGGTAGTCAGAATCTCATTACTGACCCTGAGAACAAAAAGAAAATAATGTAGAGAATTTGTTGTGTTGAGCTCATAGATATGTGGCATGTGAAGATTGACATTAGTGAGGAAAATTTGTATGATTTTGTACAGAGTTTGAAACTTTGCTGGGATGTGAAGAAATTGGTGCAGACAAGGATAGTCGTGCTACAAAAGCAGAGAGTGAACAACCTCAAACTGAGAAAAACAAATTCAACAAATTTACCGTTTTATTTTCTTATTTTCTTTATCAAAATTAATTATCAAAGTATATATATTTTTTAAAAATTTAATTTTCATTGGTTGATTTTCAAAAATAAGTTTAAATTTTAATATAAGACTTTTGTTGTATTGTTCTTCATTCATTATAAATTAGAACCAATGTATGGTTCCACAGATCTTTAATAGTTGCACAAAAGGGGAAATTTAACAAACATGTTGAAATCTGAAAGAAATTTCATTAATATGCTTCAAACAGGTGTTACAGACTTAATACATGCTGAAGTATCAAAAGAGACAACATGTTGAATATATTTGAAACATCATATGTTGCATACATATCATATATTGAACACATCTAATACATTTCACATCATATCTGCTACATCATGATGCGCTACAAAAGTGTCCACTAACTATCTGTCTATCCTCTGTGGGGTGAGCTCCTGATCAAGCTGACCTACTGAGCCATGCTCTAAGACAAGGATTCCTTTTACTGAACCATGCCATAGCTCGTACGAGCGCATCTCCTCCAACTCTTGATCTAGATGGAACCCATATGGTACTTTATTATCATTCATTCTTCTAAATTTCACAGACACTCAGCGATGTCTTACTATCGAAATGCAGTGCTTTGCTAGGTCTGCTCCATTCCCCTTCATAATTAGTACTGAACCCATTTATAGCAGAATCTCGATGGATCCTCTGAATTCTCCAGCGCCAATAACATTAATTTCTTTCCCAATCAAAATGTTACTTTAACTCATGAAGGACACCATGCAGAAGGGCCTTACAAAATAATGGTTGTGTATGTGTGGAGGGATACAATCTCTGTCATCTTAACTATTAATTATGAAACTATTCATAATGCAGTCTACTAGTAGTATACTCTATTTGGCCATCCTTTTGATCATTCTCTTTATCTCAGAAGGTAGAAGATCCACCTCGTCGTATCTGAAGATACCTAGGGGGTTCCCTTTGATATTTTGAAAGTTATATCAGCAACCGTACTGGATGGTTATCTTGCCTGTCCAGCGCATCCATTTCTACAGTTTTGAGTAAGTTTTATTCATGAGTATACAAGTTCAACCTCTGTCTCTTAGGTCAAATACATAGTCAAGAATTCTTCTTTTATCATTTTCAGAGAAAAATCTTATATATAGCTCTAGGCCTTCAAAAATGTTGACAAATTTCCCTTGGATTTCCTGATAGAATTCAAGTTCTCGCTTCTTAACTCTGTTCATCCTTTCTAGTTCTGCCGTAGGAATCCTTTGAGATAGTCAGAGCGGCTTCCTCATCTCAACTTTTGTAGGATACCATGTCTGACTCAGCTCTGTAGATATTGGAATATATGACTCAGTATCCGGGTATGCCACCTCCTAGCACCCTGTATCGGTGGTTGTGAATTCCTCAAATGAACTGTAGTGATCCAAGTGGAGGACATTATATGTTGGGTACTCCATGAATGCTCCTCCTGTCGATGTCAGTATGGGAATCTCAATGTTGCACACCAGGCAACCCTTATAAACTTCATATGGAATTACTGGTTGTGCAACAAACTCTGACTCGTCCTCCATAACAGGCAGACTAGAAGAGGTCTCTCTCATGCAAGGATCATAATTTTTTTCCCTCAGGAATCGGGGTGAGTGTATTTTCTGCCTCTTACATTCGTCTCTTTTCCTCATGTAATAAGGCTCTGTGCTTGCAGCTATTAGTATTACGACTTTCAGTTCTTCTTAGGGGTGCATCTGGCATTCTTTCTTCATTTGCATTGACTAAATTCCATTTTAGTACAGTTATCATGGACGACAAATGGCTAGTTCCTTCCATCAAATTTTGTTGTGTTTTCACTTTCTTTCGCTTTAGCAAGGAGTCTTCTTTGGTATCGATTTTAGCAGTGAAGGTAATCCTTCTTTCTCTGTGCAACTGACTATGTCCATCAGGGGACCCTCATAGTCCAAGTTGATTTGACCGAAACATAAGTCAAATTCTATGATGCCATCCTGAGCTACCCTTTCTTTGTTTAGTGTGACATTCAAGCCATCTCTAAAGGCAAAATTGCTTTTGTCCCGACATTTTCCTGCAGAAGACAAAAAAACATCAGCCCGCTAAAATTTAGCACGAACAAGAACAAAAACAAAGCATTTATTGAACAAAAAATTTGATTTATATAGGTGCAAGTTTTATTTATTTAATTTATTTTAATTTAATGAATTTTCAAAATTAGAAACAGAAGAAGAGAAATAAAGTGAGCAATTTCCAAAATTTTCATTTTAATGAGGTTAATTTTATTATAAAATTTTGGACCCAGTAGCAGATGCTTGGCCAAATAGGTAACCCCAGATCAATAAAAATTTCAAAAAGTTGATTTCAAGCAACATCACATCGGCTAACATGTCTTCAAACAGCGGCCATTAATCAGAAACATAGGTCTTTCGCCTCAAAAATCCACCAGCTGGTAAGATCCTCCTGAATAGACCTTCTATATGAAAAATGGTCCCTCACAAGTTAGTTCAAATTTTCCACCTATCTTACAGTGTGCAAGAATAAGTCTTTTGAGAATGAGAACTAGGTCACCAACCTTAAACTCCCTCAAGCGGATCAGTTTATCATGAGTCTAGACCATTCTTGCTTGGTAGAGCTCCAAATGCTGTTGTGCTTCTAGTTGTTTTCCATCGAAACTTTCCAATTCTTCAAGTTTTAGTTCTGCACTTTTTTCTCCTGTGATTTGAATGGCGACGCGGACACTGAGAGACGGTGTCTGGACTTCTAGTGATAGTATGTCCCAGGACCCATACACAAGTGCGTAGGGTGTACATTGAGTGTGAATTCTAAACGTTGTTCGGTAGGCCTACAGAGCTTCTAATAGTTTATTATGTCAATCTCTTCTTTGAATGTTTTTTTTAAGATTTGCACAAGCATTTTATTAAAGTCCTCGGCCAGGCCATTTGCTTTGGGATAAAAAATTGTAGAGTATCTCCAGTCTATCCCATGTCGTTTGATGACATTGTTGATCTTTGTGCTCTTGAAGGCTGTCCCATTATCAGAAATCACTCTGTATGGAACACCGAAATGGTAGACAACTTGGCTCTTAAAAAATTGCAGAACATGTTGTATTGTAACCTCTCGTAATGGCACTGCCTTTGTCCACTTGGAGGAGTAATCCATAACAGCAAGAATAAAACTATGTCCCTTAGAGGATGAAGTGTCTATCAAACCTTTTATGAACGGGCCCCAACATTCGAATGGCCACGAGGCAACAATTGGGTCTAACACATTCAGAGGTTAGTGTAAGACCACCCCATGCACTTGACAAATGAGAAACCTTCTAGTTGTTTCCATGCAATTCAATATCATTGTTGGCCAATAATATCCGAGTCTTTTGATCTTCATTTTCATTTTTAGCCCTAGCTTGTGAGCTCCACATAATCTGACCTGTACTTCTTTGATGATATCTTATGCTTCGGTTCTACATAGACATCACAGCCACATCTGATCGAATGATCTTCAATAGAGGACATCACCCACTGGAGCATATGACATAGCTCTTCTCATGATATGATATGCCTCAGACTTTTCTTCTGGCAGCTTTCCATTTACAATCATTCTACTAATGGCTTACTCCAATCTTAGTTAATGTCAGCAACTGCAATCATCATTCCTTCTTCTTTTCTGAGTTTGTGTAGACTGTTGAGGTCGATCCGAGAAAAAACTTGACGTCCATGTAATGTAATGTTGATGGAATATTTCGGTGGACATGCCAATTACTTGTTAAGTTTCGCTAGAGTGTCGGCATGAGCATTATCTACTCGAGGAATTTGACATAGAGTCACATTTGAGATTTGCTCTAATAGCTTCATTTTGTACCGATGGTATTTTTCAAGCCTTGGTTTCAAAATCTTATATTATCTAGCAACTTATTGGATAACGAGTTGTAAGTCTCCATAGATGGCAACATCTGTTATATCCATCGAGATTGTCAATTCCAACCCGGTGATCATTACTTCATATTATGCTTCATTATTCGTACAAGGCTCTATCAGGTGGTAGGAGAATCTCAGCATGCCCTTATCTGGCGTAATGAAAATAAGACCAATTCCTACTTTTCCTGGTATAACTATTTCTGATTCATTATCTTTTCTGGCTGGTGAAGCCCTATCAAAGTATATTTTCCAATGTTTGGCACCGGATGATTCTACTTGCAGTATTTGTTCATCTATTAATTCATCATTGAGTGGGGACCCAGCTGGAAGTGGTTGCGCTGCGAGAAAATCTGCTAAAATCTATCCCTTGATAGCTTGGAGGTGAACAAAAGTTATATCAAATTGCAATAAAATCCTTGACCGTCTTGCTAAATGACAAGAACGTAATGTAGCACATTTTCCAATAAAAGTTATATCAAATATTGCAATGGATTAACTTTCAAAATAAGGGTACTCTAATGAGAAAGCATGTAATGTCTAAGATTTTGTGCAGCGAAAATTAAAGCTAGACAATAATTTTCAATAGATGAATACTTTACCTCCATCGGTATTAGACGATGACTCAGGTGGTGTAGCACATTTTCCTTACCCTCGTCATTGACCTAAGCCAATAAGGCTCTAAGAGAGTCGTCTAAGGTCGCAGTATAAAGTATCAATGGTTTTCCCGGGATAGGGCTGCCAAAACAGGTACATTAAGTATTTTTTAACTTCCTTAAAGCCGCGCTGGCATTTCTCTTCCCAAAAAAATATGGCATCCTTTTTAATTAATGTCGATAAGGGTTAACACCTACCTGAGAGATTAGAAATAAAGTGTCTCAGATATGCCAACTTTACTTGGAAGGAACGTAGTTATTTCAAGTTTTTGGGAGGAGGAATTTCCAAAATAGCTTTAATCTTATCCAGGTTGATATCAATTCCCCAATAAAGTACAATTAATCCTAGAAATTTCCCCGAGGTGACGCCGAAGACGCACTTTAAGGGATTCATATTTAGATTTTATATTCATAATCAATCGAACACGATCCTCAAATCATACAAATGGTCAATCTTATGTTTGCTTTTGATGACCAAGTCATCCAAGTAGAATTCTACTAGGTTGTGAATGAGGTCATCAAAGATCTTCATCGTAGCTCATTGATATGTTGCTTTGGCATTCTTTAATCTAAATGGAATTACTGTGTAGCAGAAATTCCCAATCGGCATTCTGAATTCCATGAGTGCTGCATCCTTTGGAGCCATCTTGATTTGAATGTAACCTGATGATCCATCAATGAAAGAGAAATTATTATGTGTCGATGTGATGTCCACCATTAATTCTGGTATCAATAATAGAAATTCATCTTTTGTACATGCTTTATTTAAATCTCTGAAGTCGACACAAACACAGATTTATCCATTTTTCTTCTTAACTGGCACAATGTTGGTTAACCATGTGGGGTATTGCTCTTCTCTTACAAAATTAGAGTCTATTAACATTTTTACCTCAGCAATGACTTGTTGCTCTATCTCGAGGACCATTCTTCTGAGAGCTTATTTTATTCGGGTCATATCTTTGTCTAACCCGAGCTTATGAATTACAATTTATGCTGATAGCCTTCATATTTCATCATAATTCTAGGCAAAGTAATCTTTAAATTCTGACAAAAACTTTATCAATTTTGTGGATTCTTCCTCATTGAGTAGAGAACTTATAAAGGTAGGTCAGGGTTGCTCCTTAGTTCTGAGGTTGACCTCTTTTAATTCATCCACTGCTGACTTAGTTTCTTATTTAAATTCTAGTGGGGCATCATCTATCAACTGATCTTGAGATTCATCCTCTATATTGAGGCAATCCTCTTCCAAATTGCTAGTAACTACCATGAAAAATTCTAAGTCATCGACTTGTCCAATAGTGCCAAATCTGAGACCTTCTTTTGAGTTAGGAGTTCAACTTTTAACATTCTAGAATTTTTTAAAAAGTTGTAGCTTATACATTGGAATTTGTTTTGGCACATATCCCTGTTGAATTAACTTTTTTACATAAAGAGAAAAGTAACTAAAAGGTAAGTTCATTAATTCATTAAAATCCTCATCCAAATTGACATAATTTTTAAAACTAGTAAAAGGGGAAGCAAGGTAAGACTTGATCGGCTTTGAACAAATGTTAAGGACTTCCTTGACCTCTAGACTCTCAACCTTATGAAGGTTGATTTGAGTAAGCGTCATTGCATGCACAAGTGGTCGATCCAATCATAAATCAACTCATATTCATCTTTCTCCACATCTTCCAAAGAAATTTCATAGTGACGTTTCTTCTGCTTTACAATCATCATTTATTCTTCAAAGCTTTCTTCATAGGAATTTTCTTCCATGTCGATGTTGATGGTTTGCCTAGTCCGTTCAACAATCATGTTGGTTCTTCCTCATCTACGTCCCTGACCTCGATTTTGGGTGTATGGGCTGAAAGAACCTCTACCAGCTCGTTGTGAAGAAATGGTAATGGATTGTTGAAGTTGAGTTAAATGGCCTTTTCTTTGTGATTCTTCTGAATCTTCCACTCCATTTGCCATAATTTCATGGGAAAAGACATTCTTCTTTCAAAGTTCATAGTAGGCAGCGTCCTCGTGAATGCCCACTTCATGAACTGAAAATGGCTATAAATCTTCCTTAATGGAATGCTCTTGCCCTTCTTTGAAATATTTCATGCATTGGTGTAGAGACGACGAAACATTATTATGCTGGTGAGTCCATGGTCGTCCAAGTAAAGCATTGAAAGAGGTCTCTGCGTAGATGATATGTAATTTTGCGGTTGTTACTAGTTCTCCAACTTTCATTAATTGTGTAATCGATCCAAGTACTCTTTCTCCATTTTGATTAAATCCTCGTAACAACATTTTATCTACTGTAAGCTCTTGCGCCTCAATATCCAAATATGATAATGTCCATAGACTCATTAGGTTAAGTGATGCTCTAGGATGTACCAAAAATCTCGACAATACAAATCTATCGATATTAACAGAGATGTAGAGCAGTTGGTTATGGTCAGTGGTACTAAGCAACAAGTCTTCATCTGTGAAGTTTATCTCAGGTTATTCCTTTAACGAACAAACTTCATCCTAAAATGTGTTGGTTAACTGAGCTAAGAAAATCTCTTGGTCAAGCAAGACTGTAACCAGAGACTCTCTCATTTCTTTTGACAAGATTAGAGTGTCGTAAATGCTTAGTTTGGTCGGCAACCTCCTAAGATGAGCTAACGCGTTATACTGCACTTTGTATAATGCTCTAATCTTTACTTGATTTTGTGGTTCTTCCACATGCGGAGGTGGAGCAGCTCTTCCGGAGTGACGATTTTTTTTCCTTCATCCACTGTCACTGACCTCGAGGGTAACACTTTCCCGCTCCTTAGATTTATTTCTGTGATTTCTTCTTCATGTTGAGATGTTGTAGGCAAAATTTTTGGTGTTTCTTCTTCATCAGAGGAATCCAAATTGATGGGAAGAGGTGTACAGTAGTATTCGAGGACTGGTTCCTCACTCCCGGCACTATCATAACTGGTGTTGTCAACGTCTTATTCATTCATGTTAACGGGCTCATCGGACTTAAGTATGATTTAAGGATCAATTTGGGAATCTAGATCAAAGTTAGATTGAGTAAAGTCAGGTACGCTATCATTAGAGAGTGAAAATGTAGCCAAAATCATAATGATTATACTCATAATACCCCGTTAGGGCAAAAAGATAATCATACATGGTCAGTGGTTTGAGGATTTTCTTCTCGATTCTAAGATAAACAATATAACAGAGGCAGCCTTTATCCTACCCCCCACGCTATCAGCCTTCACAAAGTCGTTCTTTTCTTTCTCTTTTGGTTGCGAGGAAATCTCCATCTTGGGCTAAATAGGCTGCAGACTCTGAACGGCTACCTACATTGAAGCGGTCTGAATTTGATCTAGTATCTTCATGGACGACTTGCTCTATACTGTACTCCATCCATCCTTTTCTGAATACAAATCTATCGAAGTAATTGGCTCAACCAAAGTCATATTCACAGAACCTTTTTCAGATTCTTTCAAATATTCTTTCGGGATTGTTATATTTTCTTCCTTGAAATTCCTCTCAAGCCAGTCCTTGAAAATGAACCAGCCTTCTATTGTATGTCCCAACTTTCTGTGGTAGGGACAGAAATTGGGATACTCCTTCTTGTCAACTTCTTTCTGCCTCTTCGATTCTGGTGATGTGAACTCGGGCTTCTTAATTAAATTTCTAAACATCTTTGGCATAGTCTCATCTTTGAAAGAATATACCCTCTTCTTTCATTCCGAAAGAGTTGGACCCCTCTACCCTCTATTCGGTGCAATCCTCCCCGATGTGATTGTTGGCTAGACTGGTCATACTGCTGTGTCTATTGTTGAGCATGCTATGACGATTGCTGGGAACTTTGATGAGAATGTTCTGCCTGTATCTTTATCGACTGCTTTCCCTTATCAATTGTTGTCACTATTCCAAACTTCTTCTCGAATATCATGGTTGTCCTGGACTTATATGGCTTCTCTTGGAAATCCATGTTTAACTTCCTCTTGTAAACTACTGGCTTTTCTTAGTAGTTTCTCGATGGACTTGATGGTGAATCCCTTAAGCATGAAAGCTATTAGCCCATGGATGCTTTCGAGTAGAATCTAAATCACATGTTGTTTCTGTAGTTGGCACATTTCATGCTAAGGTTTCTCCACCTCAAGTTTTAACCTACTAAAGTCTCGTTAGGCTTTTGCCTCTACACTATAAGATCTCCAATAAAAATCTGATGTTGTGATTTAGCAAATCTTTTCACAAACAACTGCTCTAACTTAGCAAAAGTCTTGACCGATCCAATAAGTAGCTCGACATACCAAGCAAATGTTATTCCGAATAGGCTGCTGACAAATTATCGGAAGAGCAAAGCTTCATTATATCCGGTGTTGCCACAACTAACTTAGAAATGTGATATATGATATTTGAGATTTTCGGTCCTGTCAAATATGATATTTGAGATTTTTGGTCCCGTCAAATGTCTTAAAGAGTGGTGACACAAAACCCTTAGGGTAGGGTACGGCATTGAATTCCTCTAGGTCTACCCCTTGAAATCAATGCACCACCCTTAGATTAGGTTAAGGCCTCCCAAACTTGTTGTTCGATCAACTGTTTAATATTTTTCTTCGGTATAGTACTTGGTGAGGAATCTGTATTTTGTTGATCATCTCCATTGGCAGAGACAACTTCTCTCTTTTCATTGGTAATATAAACTATTTCCAGCTGGTTGACTCTTGGAGAAGCTAACTACTGTGGCTGGGACTGTCCATGAACTATATCCACTGCGGCCATCTCCTCCATTCTCTTTTCCATATGAATGATTTTTTCATCTCTTAGTAGAACGACTCTATCCAAATCATCTGTGGTGTTCACTTTAATGAGATGTTAGGCGTCGCGCACATACATGGCTTCTCTAGTCTCGATGACATGAATATCGATAAAATCCTCATTGGGATAATCATAAAAATCAAAATCTTCATCATCATAGATGGCTACTCCATGCTCTTTGGCTAACTCAAAAATCTCAGCCCTGATCTTTTCAACTTTCTCTTCAATTATTGCTTCTTGGATTATCTTAAGATCTGGAGGATTTTCTTGAACATCCTCCACTTGCTCACAAACTCGGTAGCAACAGCTGCAACAATGTCTGATACTTTGGACCTTTGCTTCATTCCACAACTTTGCCCTACAGGCTTATTGAACCATATTGGTACAACAACCTTGGGTATTTATACCTTCTTCTTTGACAGTGATGACTTTAGACGGGGTGCATCAATGGAGGCATCATTATGCCGAAGAGAGGCATGCTCCCTATGATGGAGACCAAATACACTATCGGGTGACTCCTTTATCTTCTCCTTCTTTGGGGTACTCTTACGAGCAACAAGTGAAGGTATCCTCAAGAAAAGACATGACTTAGCTGATCAACGTTCTATGGACCTTGGAGCATCAGAGATAACAAAATCGCTGGTAGTAATGGTAGTATCAACTCAACTTCCCAGACGAAATCTGGTAGGAATATGGGCTGACAAAACTTCAGTTGACTTCTAAGACTGTCAGGTATATCTGCTATCCCTCAAAATCTCTTTCTTCATTCAAGGGGACACGGCGCATCACACTCGCTTAAGCAGTTGAACCACTGAACATCCTTTTTTAGTGACCAATCTCTAGAATATTGTACGGACTTTAGTGACAGGAGTGGGCTTCTCCCTCTCCTCACTACGACCATGAAACAATGGTAAGGTAGCAACGATCTTTTGATTACTTTTATATCCATTTGTATTCATCAATGAGTGAAACCAACTCCCTCATATAAGCAAAGAGGCTTCAAGTAATCCAAGTTCCTCCTTGAGAGGAAACTCATCAACAGATATCGTTTTTAAAATTTGGGTTTTAGCGGCCTTCTAAGCCCTTCGAATGTAGTTTCTTTTTTGAGTTAATGACGTAGACATCATACTTGATCCAATTTCAAATACTGACGGTGGGATGGTAAATCTTCCAATTGAATCTTCAACAATCATAACATGCTTTCCTTTGGCAAAAAAGGGGACAACGGACTTAACAGGTGTTGGGGCAACAATAGTTTTCACCTTCTTGTAAGAAGGCAAATTCTGAGGATAGTTCAAGTTAAGTTCAACGAAAGGCTCCTGAACTTCCAAAGTGGCAACTTTCATTATGACAAACGCGGCTTTTTTTAGAACAACTTCAAGTTCATCTAATCCAGCTCCAAATGGCGGCAGCGACATTACAAGCATTGCAGCTAGTTGGCAGGTTACAGGAGAAAGTGAGCATCGCGAACGCCATTCCAGCAACTTAAGAAAAAAAGCTCTGGGGTTAGTTATATGGCCAAAATCTTGTAATTCTAGTGTGAACACTTAAAAATAACAAAGGTCGATTTGTAGACTGAGCAAGTCATTATTTAATTTTTAGTTTGTGAAAATTTAGTAAAAATAGTTTGAAAGTAGAAGGATTTAATTAATTAAATAAGAAAATTTAAATATCAAGCGCAGCATGACATAATTTAAGTTAATTTGTTAAGTCGCAAACCAAACTCAAAAGGGAAAGTGAAGTTTAGGACCCAGTGCGGGACCAACTTTACAACGCACAATGCCCGAGCGGAACTTGTCCACCAACACACCCATTGGGGGTCTGACCCCACACAAAAGATAAAAGCCCTAATGAAATCCTGGTCTTCTCTATTTAAAGATAATTGAACAGATGGTCCTGAAGTCCGAAAGAGTTGACCGTACTTACCTAAGAAAGAAATGGGCGAAGCATGCCAATGGAAGAAGGGTAATTTGGTCCATAAGGGACATGAACACATTACCGATGGATGAAGATAAGATTTTCTAATTTAAATGGAGAGAGAAAATAGTCCCCAACGGAGTCACCAGAAGCTGTCGATCGCCAAATTGGAAATTATCGATCGCCGCAATGGATATCCCGATGTCGGATTTAATTTAATATATATATATATAT
>JXCR01145396.1:51150-83154 GCA_002079205.1 Phalaenopsis hybrid cultivar | reverse complement strand
TGGAGATTTCAGACCAATCTATATTGATTGACTGCCTCCATTATGTTTTTGCTAGCAAATACCGCTGTTTTGAGTTTGGGATCTTCCAACTCATTCCCACAGTAGATCCAGACCAATTTTTTTCTGATCCTTCCAGAAAAAGATTCATTCTCCTCATAAAAAAGAAGAGGTAGAACCAATTTCTTTTTCGATTCATCTATAGAGTTGAATACCTAATTCAAGAATCTTTTTTGATATAACCCGTAGAAATTAATAGAAAAGTCAAATCCCCTATGGAACACCGGATCCGACTCGGTTATTGATAGAGTGAATATATCTACCATTTCTGGGAATCTCTCTTCTGATTCAAAAAAATCGTGGCGTAACGGTATCCCCCTTTGTTTCGGTCATGGAATAGATCAAAGAAATCAAAAAAATGGATTTTTGTTTAAGAATGAAATCTTATTGGAACTATCCATATCCGGTTCATCCTTCGAAACCAAATTCGGGATGTGATATGGTTCCGAAGGATGAATTGAGACGGTATCTTGTAAATACGTAATTATCTTGAATATATCAACCATTTCTTTCTTTTCCGCTCGCCTGGAAGGGACAAAAGAAACATCTTGTTTTTTCTTCAACAATTTATGATCTCTAGTGGACCTCTCAGTAGGATTCGAACCCAGATGAAGTTCTGACCATCTGTCAGAGAAAAAAGAACGAATTGATCTTGTAGGATTTCCAAGAAATTCTTCGATTTCTTCCGGAAGCAGATGATTATTCATCCGCTTCTCAGGTTCTGTGAATAGCCAGGACATGGAGGAAGATCCAAAAAGGCATTTCGGGAATCGATCTGATTCTATCTCTGTTCGTTCCGTTTGAAGAAAGGAAGGATCCCAAAGAATCGATCTCTCTTTTAGTTGCTGAATCTCTGTTTGATCGATCAATGTGTGATATTCTGAATTCTCATTTCTAACGGAATCGAAATGATCTCTGGATTGATCAGAAGAAGATCCTTTCCATTGGCTAGAATCCGTTACTTGAACGAAAATAGATCTTGTGGAATCATATTGAATATTTGACAATACATTCCGTACCTTGCTAAAAAACCGATCCTTGTTTACCAACCACACATTGTCTAACCAAATCCAATTCTCTCTCGAGACGTTCCTCAAAAAATCCGATTCGTGCTGATTCTTCCTCCAACTAATGAAGAGATTTTGACGGAATTGCCACATATGAAATTGAGCACAATTTTGCAAATAAAGACCCCACTTGTTTCTTGAGAAGAGATGGGAAACATGCTCAATATCATTCTAGATAGAAGATCTGCACAGAGTAGGAAATGTTGCTTTTCTTGGACTTTGAGAATCTGGCAAGACTTTCAGTTTACTTTATCAATCCAGTTCACAGAGAAAAGACTCGAAACTCTTTTGCTGTATCAGCAACTGGCCCTATACTAACTAGAAGTTAGCGGCCAACAACGACATTCTCCTTCTTGGTCTGGATCTTCCCAGGGACTGGTAACTTTAGTGACATGGTTCTGCTGAGCAGTTTTTTTCTCTTTCGTGTGGAGCTTCCGTTAATTCTTCTCCACTGGGTGTGTTGGTTCCATCGGGTCTCCCTCTTCGGTTCATCCCAGGGAAAAGAGAAGGTTGTAGTTCACTTTTCAAAGAAAAGAGAAGGGGTTCTTTTCTTTCTTCACGGGCCTCAGCCCTGCCAGATAGGTAGGACTAGACGTCCTCCTATTTTTCATCTTTCTGTTTCTTTTGAGATGAAGGTGGGCTTCTATGCGGCTCCGGAGTCTGGAGTGTTGCTAGTTTGATCGATCGAAAAGGGAGGGCTTGTCTCGTTCAATCAGTTCTCCCTTTCTCCTTGTAGCATTTCTATCATCTTGATGAAAGGAGCTCCATCTAGGCAAGAGACTACTTTGCAAATTCATCCTCACCTACTTTCCCATGGTTTTTGACCTGAAGCAAGACTCTAAAGAAAGCATGAAAAAAAGGAGCGAAGCGTTTCACTGGCGTAAGTGAAAGCGAGAGTTTTGTTCCAAAAGAACAAAAGGGAAGTCGAAAGAAAGTAGGGTTGTCATGGTTTCCAGTCCTTTCCATCAGGATGATCAGACTGATGACTCCTACCTCGATCTCAATTTACACGACCTCTAAACGGGCTTTTTTTTCACTCATTGCACGGAATCCGACTATTCTGAATAAGTGATAGACCTATCATCTGAGAAACTCACTCTGGTGAAGCGCTGATCCAATAATGCTAGACAGGGAAAGCAGGCAAGGAGGAAAGCTATGCCCCTGGTCTGAAACCTGAAATGCGCATTCTTCCTCTTGTTGAACTCTTTCTTTATGCTTGACCTCTTCCGTTTGGCTCAAAAACTCGTTGATGGAAAAAAAGAGTGTGCCCCCCTCATCTTAATTGAACCATCTGCCTCTATTTTCAAAGAAGGGAAGACGAGGTAGTCCAACTGCTGGACTAGCTAGTGTAGCCTAATTTGGCATTGAGCTTCTTCCTGATGTTCCGTTCACTGAAATACTAATAGCAGCACCATCCTTTCCCTACTGGAAATATGTGTAGGAACAATTTTGGATTCTAGCGGGTTGTCTAGTTCCCTTTCTCAAGGGCTACTCAATGCATCCCTCCCTCTTTCCATCTGCTTGGTTGATTGGACTGATTATCCATGGGCTTTTTTCTTTCTTTGAAGGTTTCGATAAGTTGACTGACATATTTCACCAACTTTTGATTCCGTATGGAACCTAAAAACTGGTGAAGCAGATGATTCAACCATAGAAAGAAGTCAACGAAAAAATGAAAACTAGTACATAGATGAGTTCCCGCTGGTAGAGAAAGACTGTACGGAAGAAAGCAAAGCTCAGATTGGAACATTAGGTCGGCTGAACCAAGACGGGGAAGGAGAGCTTGTGTTTCAGTGTACTAGGCACGAAGCGGTGAGCTTGGGTCCATTTGTTCTCATTTGCGGCCGGATTGAAAGCAGGTTAGCGGTGTTAGTTCAGCTTTGCTTTTGGATCGGAACCAATCATTGAACAACCAGCAGCCGAGAATACCCGTAATTGACCCGGAGGCCTAGAAATGCAAATGATTCATGAAGTCTGCTCGATCTGTACATGGATCATATATGAAGATTGAAGCCATTTTCTTCTTGAATAATCAAACTCTTGCCTTTTCTTTTTGAAAAAGAAACACTTTTCTTTCTCTAACGAAAAAGCCCTATTCTCGGTGATACGATTGATCTACCCAAATCAGAGAAGCTCAACAAGCTAATGGCTCAACGGTTCTCACCAAGGTGAGGATTACAAAGATTGTGTCTAGTCTGGATTCTTTGGTAATCTACTTGCCTTGGAATACATGACCTACCATAATGTAGTCTACTTGTTCGACTTCAGTTCGCTATAAAGAATCTCAATAGAGAAAAGCCATTAGAGCTCTGCAGCTGGAACGATGGAAAGGTAGGCAGGGTGTTCGTTTACAGAAAGGAGAAGGGGAAGACTCAACTCTTTTTAGGTTTTTTCTCTTTTCCGGAGAAGCTGAGAGCAGGAGACGAGCGTATGGTTTGCTCGCTCGCCTCTCTCCTTTTCTGAGCTCTGAGACTGTACGGTACAGGTAGCAAGGAGCAGGAGAGCGGGAAGGTAAAATGACAGAGTTGCCCCGACATTCTTTTTAATTACCTTCAAGTTACGACGGTTGATCCAGTGTGACCGTTATCATCGCTAGTACGGGGCACATTGTGATGCACGCATTTGGAAGAGGAAGAAGATTGACATGCTAGATCTATCTATCTTCTTCGATTCTTCTACTTTGACAATACTTTAGCTCTTGCTTAAGGAGCTCTAACCTAAGTAATACATAGACCTCTAAAGAACAAGGCCCAACGCGTGAGCACGAGGCGTTGTCCTCACGAGATTGCCAAACTGAACATGAAAAGAATAACCCGAATTTGAAGATTCACGATCCTTGCAGCTGAATTCATCCCCCATGTGTTGGGACCTGAACCGTGTCGTGGTGGTGCTCTCCTACAGCTTCTTCTACATAGGCTCCTCCACTTCTGGAATTTGTAAAGGAGACATTTCCAAACCCAATCGGAAGAACTGATCGCTTTCTATAATAAAAAAAGAGTTCTAGACTAGCCATGTTTTCTTTCTATGATAATGCCGTAGGACTCCAGGAATTTTGGAAGCTGAACATGCTCAAAAGATGCCTCAAGCATTTCGCTTTGATCATTCGATTGTCCAGTGAAATGGTTTGAAAACCAAAGTTCAACTCCAATTAAGGCGCTATATAGATCACATCTTGGCCAAATGCCAATCCTCCTAGTTTGTGAAAGAGAAAAAGAGTGGAGTTTTGAGAACGAGAATCATCTCTTTTCTCATTTCTTGATCTTATTAAGAAGACACTCGGATGACTAGCATGATCCTTCCCAAGTTTGAGCATACATTAGGCTTCGAACAATAGATTCATAAAGTTTACATATCAAATCATTCTTTGGACACTGCATACGATTGGATTTGTCTCCTTTTTGAATTGAAGCAACACTTGCAGAGCACCCTTCAATATTGAATATCTTAATAACTCTATCAATATATGATTTCTGAGACAGCCCTAACAATCCTTGTGATCTATCACGAAATATTTCAATTTCAATCACAAAGGATGTCTCACTCATATCTTTCATTTCAAAGTTTTTTGAGGGAAAATTATTGGTTTCATACAGTAAGCCAAGATCATTTGTAGCCAGCAAGATGTCATCAACGTACAGAATGAGAAATATGATCTTGCTCCCACTGACCTTCAGATCTATACATCGATCAACAGTGTTTTCTTTAAATCCAAAGGATGTGATGGTATCATTGAACTTCAGATACCATTGTCGAGAAACTTGCTTAAGTATGTATATTGATTTCTTAAGTTTACACACCATGTGTTCATTTCCTTCAAACGGAATTCCCTCAGTTTGACTCATGTAGACCTCTTCATCCAAATTCTTATTTAGAAAAACAATTTTCACATCTATTTGGTGTAACTCCAAATCATAATGAGCTACTAGTGCTATGATAATTCTAAATGAATCATTATTAGAAATTGGAAAAAATGTTTCTTTATAGTCGATGTCATTTTTCTGAGTGAAATTTTTAGCAACAAGTCTGGCTTTATATCGTTCAATATTGTCATTCGAGTCGTGTTTAGTCTTAAAGACACATTTACAGCCGACTCTTTTACAACCTTCAGGCAATTCAATGACATCCCATATTATGTTGTGATCCATCGATTTCAACTCATCTTTTATTTCATCTAACCATTTAAAAGAATTTGTGTTTTTTATGGCTTGTGAAAATGAAATTGGATTTTCATTGACTCCTAATTCAAATTCTGTCTTGTGTAGATAAACCACATAATCATCAGAAATATCAGACCGTTTTTGTCGTTGAGGCTTTCTAGGTACTATTTCATATGGTTCATCTAATGTAGGTTCATTAGTGACAGTTTCATTGTAGGGTATTTGAATATATTATTATTATTTTTGTAAGTTGTCAAACTGTTCAACAACTGTAGGAATAATAACTTGAGAAGAAATTTTGGGTAAAAGAAGTTGAATACTAATTTCTTGGATCTCCACTTTACGTGGTTCCAAACTCCTACTAACTTCACAAATTTCCATGAACTTAATATTTCCTACTTCAATAATTTTTGTACTGTGGTTAGGACAATTAAATTTATACCCTTTAAATTTTTTTGGATAACCAATGAAGAAATCACTGGTTGTTATTGAGTTCAATTTATTTTCATGTGGATTATATAACCTTATTTTCGCTGGACAACCCCAAACACGTAGGTGCCTTATACTAGGTTTTCTTCCTGTCCACAGTTCAAAATAAATCTTTGAAATTGCCTTACTAGGAATCCTGTTTAACAAATATGCAGCGATCTTTAAAGCATGCATCCATAATGATGAGGGTAAAGAAGAATTACTCATCATACTCCTAACCATTTTCATTAGAGTATGATTTTGTCTTTTTGCAACACCATTTTGTTGTAGTGTTCCTGACATAATGTATTGAGCACATATGTCATTAGTTTGAAAGAATTTAACAAATGGACTTGGACATTGTTCAAATTCATGGTACCTTCCATGATATCACGACCTCTATCAGACCTGATAATTTTCACTTTTTTGTCTATTTGTCTTTCAACCTCAGTTATAAACAACTTTTAGACATCTAATGATTGAGAATTTTCATATAATAAGTAGACATACTTATAACGTGAAAAGTCATCAATAAATGTGATAAAATATTTTTATTCACCAAAAGATGGAACATCAACAGGTTCACAAACATCAGTGTGTATAATTTCAAGGAGTTTTGTGTTTTTTGTGACAGTTTTTTTAAGTGTGTTTTGTGTGATTTCCCTTAATACTATCCACACAGATGCCAAGATCAGTAAAATTCAAATCATTGAGGATTTCATTCTTTACCAATCTTTCAATTCTTCCTTTGGATATATGACCCAAACTCTTATGTCACAAATAAGCTAAATTTTCATTCATAAAACCACGTTTAGTACCAACTTTATGATGCAAGGCCATTAAAGTCTTAGCGAAAAGTTTATCAAGTTTATGCTTATATAGACCATCACAAAGAATGTCAGAACCAATTGGATGTTATGTTTAAATAAACTGAAACATTCATTCCCAAATTTACAAGAGTATCCAACAGAATCAAATTTAGACAATAAAATCAAAATATTTGAAAAAGATCTAAATGATTTTCAACCTAATTCTTGATGGTTTTTTATTTGTGATTTTGGTTTGTCCTTTGGCATTTTTTCTAACAACAGGAACTTATTTTTTGTAACTTTTATGTTTATGTGCTTGTTGTATTATTTGCCTTTTATATTTTCTATAACTTTTTTGCAGTTTTGCAGATAGTTGGATCAGTTGCTGGGGTTAAGTCTGTTAAAGAAGTTTTTCCTATGGTAGGACATGGAGCTCGCTTGAATGTCAATATTCATCATGGTGCATTAACGGAAGGAGTTCTCACGTTCATGACCGTTATGGTTTCTCTTGGTTTGAAGAAGAAAGACCCTAAAAGCTTCTTTATGAAAACATGGATTTCATCCATTGCAAAATTGACCCTTCATATTTTGGGTTCCGAATTAACTGGCGGGATAATGAATCCTGCCTCTGTAAGTTTTCTAAATTATCAAAGTATTATTTACTTTTTCTCTATTTATTTTAATGTTTTTATTTTTCTTTTTTGTGTTATGTACTCATTAATTAAAATTAATTGGCACCGACAATCTTAAAGGTTTGTGTAAATTGATGATATGTTGGGAAGGGTACGGCTGACATTACCCATCTTATTTTTATTTCTCCGAAGGCTCATTTGGTTGTGATACGAACCATGTGATTTTTCACAAAAATTAAAGCAAACCAAATATTTTCTTCAATAACACAAAAAACACAACTCAAATGCATAAAAGATGAGTACTTACAATCCAAGAGGTAGTGGATCTCTCTCACAACTTAGCCCTAGTACTACAATTCGAGAGGTGGGTAATATCTCCCAAAGTCCTAATCCTATAACTCAAGACAATAATCTCATGCATAACCCTAACCTTAAATATATTAACCATATTTACACTGCACAATAATAAATATAAAATTACTAAATTACTCTTAGGTGTCAGCATAACAATACCCTCCTTCCAAAATGATGCATTATTCTCAAGGTGGCAAAAAAAATTGTTGTTGGATCACTTCATAAGGCACCGAAGTTACTTCATAATCTGACAAATATTTTCACTTAACCAACTCCTCTGACCAGTCTCTCCTCGGTGCAACCCTTCCACCTCCAAAAATTTAAAACCCCCCTACATGTCATCTGTCAGTGTAGAAGATAGGGAAGACGAAAGTGAGTGGTCTTCGATGGAGCGCCTCAGTTGTGATTCATGAAATATTAAATACAATAATGATGGTGGTGGTAACCTCATATGGTATGCCACCACCCCAATGCATGCCACATGCTCATAGGGTCCAAAATATCGTGGGAAAAGCTTCTCGATCTTCCTCCTGACCAATGTCTTTTGTCGCTGAGGTCTCTTCTTCAAGTAAATCATGTCCCTAGGTTCAAATTGTGCATTACTTCTATATTCATCAGTCTTTCTCTTCATGATAGGTTGAGGCCTCAGTAGATGTCACTCGAACTCTGTCAATATCTTGTCCCTCTCCTCCTAGTATCGGTCTGTATTGGATACTGGTGCAATTTTATGCCCATAGTGTATTAGGTGAGGTGAATCTCACCCATACAAAATCCTGAAAGGAGTGGTTGGTTACAACTCCTCATAAGCTCCCCAAAATAGCTCGTCGGTCCTCATAAGCTTCTGAATCTTCTTCTGCCCAGAAGGCTTCCATAATAAAGTACATTGGTGTGGTTGGGTGCAACTCCACGGGGGTCCCCCTCAGTGTGGTTCGTTGTTCCAGGTTGGAATCATTCAAATCAATCTTCTCAAACCCAAATCACACTTTGTCTTGTTTTGCATGTTGTCACTTATTCCAAACCTATACATGTTGTGTAATTACATTCGGATGTTGCCGCTTGAATCTGCTTTTGACTCCTTTGCTTGATCCCACCTGCTTCTGATTATTCCCGCCATTAGGATATCATGTTATTATCCCAAGCGTTGTCGTTTGAGTTTGCTCCCAATTGCTTCGCTCGATCCCATGTGTTATTCCTCTCAAGTGTTGTCGTTTGAGTTTGCTCCCAATTCCTTCGCTCGATCCCACGTATTCATGTTTGCCTAAGGTAGCAACTTTGTCTTGATGCCCACAAATCCTTTAGTTTGTTGCCGCTCACGTCCCCTCCTGATGTTGTTGCTCGTTCATGTGGCTGCCAGCGACGGTTTTGCGTGAAACTCTATTATCTTCTTTATCATTTCATCCAGGGTTGTAAATCTCCCCTCCATGGATGAGAGCCACCTTTCCACGGACGAGAAACACTCTATTCCAAGTCTTATTTGGCTCACCTCTTCTTTTTATTTCTTATCCAAAGCGTATATTTTCTTGGTCATCATTACTTCGAGAATGGTTTTCGATCACGTAGTAAGCCACAATCCCATCGTTGTTATATTGTGAGGTTTGTTCACAATGGATAATTTATCGCGATGGTTTCCTTCGATTTGGGATGTATCACAATCCTTTCCTTCCAAGATAGCTTGAATCATGACTTCGCGATGTTCGATCACTAGGGCATGTCATCACACACTGTGATCCTGTTTTTGGCTTTCCACAACTTCCTGCGATTGCATCGATGCAAAATTTTTTGTACGATCCCGATCGCTAGGTTTGACACGAAACTATTGTATGATCGCAATCATGTCGCTTCCTAGCTAGTCGTCTTGTACGTCACGATTCCTTCCTTGCTTCTCAGCAACTCATGATACAATCAGAATCGTGAGTTCAATCCCTGTACTTTGCAATCCCGTTCTTTGCTTCCTAAAATCGAATGTTTTGATATCAAATTAATACAAATCAAACAATTTTTCACAGAAATTAGTGCAAACCAAATATTTTCTTCAATAGCACAAAACAATACAATTCAAATTCATACAAGATAAACACTTATAATTCGAGAGACAGGCGATCTCTCCCAAACCGTAACTCTAGCAGGTACAATTTGAGCGGTAGGCAATATCTCCTAATCCTTAACCCTAACTCCTACAATTTAAGAGGTAGGCAATCTCTCCCAAAACTTCAATCCTAAAACTCAAGTCTACACTCTCATTCATAACTCTTAACCCTAAATATATTAGTCATATATTATATAAAATTACTAAATTACCCTTAGGCCCTTGTTATCAGGTTGCTTGTGGATAGATAATATGTTGGAGAAAGTGATGATTTTGTTTTCAAACTACATCAAATTAATCAACATAATGTATAAATTTTTTATTAGTCAAATTATGTTTTCTAACTTCAAAAAGTCAAATGAGCCCTTTGCAAAATGGACATTGTCTATTCCATAAGTTGACTGTGTCTCTAATCAATCTTGTTCAGGATTCTGTTGTTCTAATCAATCTTTTTCACGACTTTTGTTCTTATTCTCCCATCTACCATTTTTTATGAAGGGGCATTTTCATACATACCACCCAATTCCTATGTATTTACATATCTACACCTAAGCTTTGATTTTTACATTAATGTCATCCAAATCTTTCACATCACATAGAAAATACCACCAGTTTAACTTTTAAATGTGAAATACACTTTTTCATCATGCATAGATAAGATGGCATATATGTAACAATTGAAGCTTAGGTGCCTGTGTAATTTACATAAGAATTGAGTGGTATGCACGTAGCTCTTCCTGTTAGTAAATATCAATATTTGATGATGGTGGCTATCCATCATATCATAAATCTTTATCATTCTCCTGCATGTATTGTAAGTGTAATAGTTTTTTCATTAATCAGATCCTGCAAATCAAAAAGTGACAATTTTAAGGATGTCAAGATAGATTGCTTGGAGAGGTCAATAAAAACTTTGATGTTGAAAGTAAACATATGTATGATAAAATGGTTTGTACAAGTCAAAGTTCGAACTTTAAATTATTTATATGTTCATCAACACTATGAAAAGAGAGGAATAGCTATATAAAATAGTTGAGAAAAATGAGATACAAAGTGATGTGTGACTCTTTAGTAGGGTTGTAAATGAACCAAGGCACTCCATGAACAACTCGAACTCAAGTCGATTAAGACTCGATCATGTTCGTTCAAATCAGTAAATAAACAAGCTTAAATAAATTTTTTTTTAAATCAAATCTTAAATGAACTAAGCATGAAAATAGTCAAACTTGTTCATTTATGTTCAGGACAAACTCTTTTGTTGTTCAACAAAAAAACTGTAAAATACTCGATATAAAGCTCGAACATAACTTGTATCACATTTGATATATTATTTACATATAATTTAATTTGTTAGAATTTATTTAATTGTAATCTATTATTATGTCAGTAATATTTTTAAATATATTGTTAATTATATATTTATTTTATTATTAATTATTAACTATTTGAAAAATAACATGTTGGAATTATAAAAGTGAACATTGCTTTTGTTCATTTTTTTATTATGCTTGATTGGATTGCCTTTGATTTTGCTCAATTATTTCAACCATTGATGAATAATTTCATATTATGAGTTACTTTGTAATACTAGTTCTTTTTTTACAATTCTTTTTTATATATTAGAATTCATTCTTGTGAGAATATATCTATTGTAGACACTAGATGATAACATGTGGGTTAGTTTATTTGCTTATATCATATACAAGTTATATGACTTATTCAATTGTTTATTTATTTAGATTCATAAAATTTATATTTTTTTACATAAAATCTAGATACTCATTTAAATTTTTAGCTCGTTTAAATACTCGTTCATTTGTCATAAACGAATCAAGTACAATTCAAGTTCAAACATTGAAATTTTTAAATGAGTCAAGCTTAAACAATATGTGAAAGCTCGATGCAAGCTCAAGCTGAACATGAACAACATATAATTGTTCAAGCCAAGTCCAAACTGTGATATACTCGGCTCCGCTCGGCTCTATTACAACCATACTTGTTAGACATCATAGAAGTTATTAAAGTTATGCACTGTCAAGCATAACTATCATTAGATCTAGTACTAATTTGAAGCAAAAGACTCTTATTAGTGATCAACTTTGGTTCTATATCTTTTTTGTGCTGATTTTAAAATTCATATAAAAGACCTTTATAGTCACCTATTTTAAAATGCATTAATGTTTTTGAGTACTATATGGTGAAAAGATATTATGAAGATTTAGAGGTAGGTTTTATAGAATTGCACTTACATTGCTTGTATTATCAACGCAAAAAATGGCATGATCATACTGATAATGCAGCCTTTTTTGGCAGGCCTTCGGCTGGGCATATGCTCGAGGGGATCACATAACGCTCGAACATTTATTTGTGTATTGGTTTGCGCCGATCCAGGCTACAATTCTGGCTCTTTGGTCATTCAGATTGTTTTGGCAGCTTAAAGAGCGCAAGCAAAACTATATTGAGCAGCAGAAGGCTAAAGCAGAGTGAAGAAGGTCTTCTTTCTAAGGTGTGATTATGCCTTCTTATCTGTGATTGTTGTTATTAGTTAAATTTAACTTTGCCAGCGCTGAATGCAACTTGTAAACGATATTGTCTGTTTCCTTACTTTGTTACATATCATCATTATGTAATATATTCATCATGCAGCAAATTCGTGTACCAAAATGTTATAAATTTGGTATCTTTGATGTTATTGTCTGAATTTTAAGTATTTGAATATTGTGCTAAGAACTGATGAGAATAGATGGGGGGGATTATTATGCTATTTTACTTCCAAAATCAATTTAACCTCATATGCCTCATGAAGCCTAATATTGGTCAATTATCCCAACTTATTATTTAATTAAAGAGAGTGAGATGGCACATGCCCACACAAAATCAATTTAACTTTATATGCCTCATCGTGCCTTGTAATGCTATCCTATGTAAATAGTCGAGGATTATTTTGACATTTTACTTCATAAAACATATATGAGATTGGAGTACGTCTTAAGGATAGAAATTATAGATAAAAATGATGAACATAAATAAATTATATAGGAACATACATCATTGAATTCTCTTTCAAATGCCGTCAAATATATTAAAAAAACTCATTCGTATGATACTTAATAGGAAATTTATATACATACTGCATAATTCTCATGTATTTACATATCTAACCCCTCAAGTTTAATATTTTCATTCATAAAACTTTGATGTCGTAAATTTATGCATGAAAATTTGTATTTCACTTTTAAAAAGATAGTGATGATAATATCTTTTATTTGAGGTTGAAGATTTGAGTGTTTTGTATGTAAATATGAATGTTTGAGTGTTGGATATGTAAATACATAAGAATTGTACACTATGAACATAAATGCCCCAATAAATAAATGTTGGGGATAGTGAACCAATTATAAGCATGTATGAGTAAATTTTGTTTTTTTTTGTCTTTTTATAATAAAAATTAGAGAAATATTGCTAAAATTTATTTTCTTGTGGAAATATAACAAAGTTTATTTTAAGATTAAAAACTACTTTGTGTGCGCGTGCGTGCGCGTGTATGTGTGTGTTAAATCTTGATTTGTTCATAAATCACACCTAAGGAAAAGAGCGTAGGACATGCGATAGAGAGAGAAATAGAGAGAAATGAACAATAATTCAGAGAAAGTGTGTAATACTTTATTCATGGAATGACCTTCTATTTATTGAGAAAAGAGATATCATATGTGTATTTACATATATGTCCATTTTTAATAGGTGTTGTACAAATTATTTCAAGAATTTTAGATATGTGAGCCCAAGATCTTGTGGCTCTAATACTCGACATGCTAGATTGACAAACTATCGATCGGCTTGGTGTAGCAAGACTGTCGATCGGCTAGCTTTTGATGCTATCGATTGGAAAGATTCCTACTAGCAAAAGGTCGGCAAGACTGACATGGCCGGCTAAGTGAGGCCGATTGATGACTAATTTAAAGGATGTGAATTATATTAATTACTACAAGATTCAAATACTAATGAAGATATTAACAACATATTCAAATAAAATTGGAATCTCCTTCAAAATTGGTTGAAATAACAAGTGGGGCATAAAATTTAGTTCTAACACACAAACTCTACTTTTTTATATTTTCACCACCCATATATTTTCTATTACATAAAACACTCTTCATTTTAGGTAAGATCGCATATACGTAAAAATTAAAGCCTACAACTAAATACATAGAAATTGAGGGGCCTTTATGTAAACCTTCCTTTACAAATTTTATTTCAAAAAAAACAAAAAACAAAAAATCTCTCCCCACGCAGCAGATTGCCGCGCTTTCGCGAACAACCTTGGAATCGCGGAGTTAGCGGGGCCAGAGAAATCCTATCTTCCTCCTCTCTGCATTATCAGGTGGCTTTTCAAACCAATCCTTGCCCTAGCCATGGCGGTGGCAGCGCTTACAGTCGCCTCGGCGTTCTTACCGCCCCGGCTTTCTGGATGTCCCCGTATCCAGCGGAAAGGCTTCGGGTTCAGATGCAAGTCGAGCCTCAGCAACGAGGAGGTAATATCTTTTTTTTCTTTTTCAATTCTAATGGATTGCAGGTTTCATTCCCTGTATGTCTTTGCTGGAGTGTTCTGCAGGAGTATTTGGTAGATGCGCCGGTTTCAATTGGAGATGGATTTTCTTTTAGTGGAGGTAGGAATTTTTTTATCGAATTTATAAATGTTTCCTTGCACGATATTTGCTTCTATTGTTAAAGCTTTGAGGAATGGGTATGGAACAGGGAAGTATGCTAAAGGGCCAAGTCAAATTGAGGAGTGGTTTGCTCGGGGGAAAATGGTATACTTTTTCTTTCATTCTTTCATTAATCATAAGTGTTAGAATGCATGTTACATGTGTGAAAAAGAATGCACGATTTGCTTGAGAAGGTGAAATCGAATTGGGTGGTCGATTTGCAAGGGACATTTTACTGTAGAATGCACGATACATGTGTGGAAAAGACCTAGATATGCAAGACACATGTTGCCTTGAGTTGAAATTCAGATTGGGTGGCCGATTTGCTTGAGAAGTCGTTAGGCGGCCTGCATGGACTGTTAGGTTTGTGAAGATTGGTTTGGATGAAGATGAAGTCGCCCTTGAGCCATAATGGATGCTTCATGTATGTAAAAAAAAAAAATGAGTTTTAGGTGTTAGATATTTAAATATAAATAAGCATTGACTGGTATGCATGTAACTCTTTCTAATATAATATACATTGTTACCTTTTTTTTTTGTCTCCAATGAAATAAATGCATATAATTTACTTTGTTTCCAATTTTTTTTTGCCTCCAACAACTATCTTAACAGGAATGATACTATGAAAATTATTATATAAATATCTGATTAATTTAGAGATTTAAATCTGGTAGAATATTAAATAATAATAATAATAATAATAATCTTAAAGGAATGATGACATCTATAATAAAGGGCATTTTCATAAGAAGGAAGATAATTTAAAATTTTATTGAAAATCTCCATGTTATCATTCTCATCAAGAGCAAAGAAAATTTCAAGTGTGTATTGAAACTCCTTCAAGCTTGAGAGATATGCACAAAATCCTTTGCAAGCAAATTATGGGACGATCAAAACTGAATTGTAAGATTGATTTTTTAAAAAAAGTTTGATTTTCTATTTAATGATTGAGTATTAGAGAATTTTGGAATTCATTTTTTTCTTTTTGCTGTAAAAGTGTAGTATTAAAAGTTTTGTCTTTTAGATTTATGACTTTAAATTGTGTGGGTTTCTTCACCACACTACATGTGAAGGAGATTTTTACTACGGTAATGGAATACTAATATGTGAGTTTGGCTAGGCGTGAATATAAGCAGAGGGACCAATCACATTAAAAATTTTTGGTATGCTTTATATTTCATGCATCTTTATTTTATAGTTCTTATAATGTCACAACTCATTAAATCATTTAATATTTTTGAAATAGCAATCTTAATGATAAAATTTAAGTTTGAATACACTAATTAATCCCTCCTCCCTTTTTGGTGAGCCATAGCTATCATTATTAACTCCACTCTTAGCACTACAATGATTGCCGCGGAGTATTGGGGCTTATAAGATTGCTCTATAATTAGGATGACTTAATGTTTTGTTTTTCGTTTTTTTTAGTAATTTGGATCGTTGGTGGGAGCTAATATTATCAACTCGACTCTTATCATGTGTAGGACAAAGTAAACGCAAATGTTTTTGTGGTTTATACCTCATTTAGCCTTTTTAGGAAATTTGGTTGGTTCTTATAAAGCGAGAAACTTTGGGTTGCATGCTTCAAAATGATCGTGAGATAATTTAAGCATGCTTAAAAAATATAGATATTTTAAATTTTCTCTATTAATTTTTGAGTTCTTCCATATTTTATAATTTTTCTTGATTTCTTTTTTTTTGTTGGTTTTTTTTTTGTTTAGAAATATATCAAAATGTTCATATTTTTCTCATACTTGATTTTCTTGAGTTTTAGTGTACATAGTACAATGAGCTGTTCGAGCCAAAGAATAAGCTGTTTGCGCTATCATTTTAAAAGTTGGATCGGTTTGTCCTCCTTAATTTGTTCAACGGGGAACTGGTACCCGTTCAGTGTGGTCAAATTTCAAAATAGCTTTTACGTATATTCATAAAAAAACAATCAATATCAGTGGCTGAATGGGGGGATTAGTGAATCGGTTTGGTTTATAATGAATCTCTCAGTTTTAATATTGATTTTTTTTTTCTTTTTGATTTGGTACTTAGAAATAAAACATCTAGAATAAAAATAGAGAAAATAATTAAAATATCATATTCCAAAATTTTAATCTAAAATCATATTTAAAATATTCAAGTGTGAAGTATTCTGATTTAGAATATTATACATTTATATGATAAAAATATTATTATTGCATCATTATTATGTCATTTAAATCATACTAAATTTTGTATTTATTAAGTCAGTTTAACTTTTTAATCGACAGAGCTATAAAGACCGCAAAACTTTTGTCACCCGATTTTGTAAGTAAACCTGCAGATCACAAGGAACCAAAATTGAAGGGAAGAAAGAATATTGTATTAGAGGAGATTAAAAGGAACTTTAAAGTTGTGGTAATAGGAATTAAGGAAGGTCCATAATGGATCACATGCAATCTTCTTGCAAAGGTTGCCTGAGTTAAGCGATAAAGAACCAAACCAGAAGTCACAGAGGGATCTAGAGAACAGAACCGTAGTATAAATTCATAAAATGCAACCAAGGGAACATCACAGGCTTGCTTTTCAAAAGTAAAAGAAAGTTATTGAAGCTTGAATTCCTAGAACAATAAACATTAGTTTAAATCAACACTCAAAATTTCAACTTGTCTCAACGGTCAAATTTTGTGCTTCAGATTACTGCAACCTTGGGGTTTGCATTACATATTGCATTTGATTTCTGTAGGATACAATGATGTAAAACACTTTATTACACGCATGCCTCTTCCATGGCATCTTGATAATGGGAAAACATGTTAAGCATTTTTCCATCTTGCAATAGTAGCAGTGACTTAAGTTTACCTAACAACATGGTACAACAACAGCAACGTAGTATTACGAGACAAAACTTTAGATTAATGGTTGAAACTTGTGCATGTATTTATTTACTAAAGTCCGCAGTAAACCTGAAACAAAGAATGACGTCAGCTGGAAAGTATTGTAAGTATTGGATAAATCAACAAGTTTTATTGACTCATGAATTCTTATCTTAATGTATTTGTGTTATCCAAGCAAGGTCATCAGTTTGTGAGAACGAGGAATCATCAAATGATTCACAAACCTTGATATTCATATGTTATTGTAGATGACAATGGTTAATTTTTCTTTTATGGATTTTTTTTTTCTTTTTAAGAAGTCACATTCATTGGAATGGAATGTGGTGAAAATTTTGAGAAGCCATCAAATTTTATTTGCAATCTGGTAAAGATTTTGTTTTGTGTTCGTTTCCTAATATTGTTTACTTCAAGATTTGCATTACCAGCATTCTTTGCATAGTATTGAAGGAGCTGTGTTCAATATAATGTGAGATTAAAGGACTGCATGGAAGTTAGTAACAGCAGTTTAAGTTAACGCTTTATGATATTCTTTGGTGTTTTTTAATGCATATTTGTCTATTGCTTCAATACCCTATATCCTCATCAGAGAAACGCTCATTATTGCTTCAATACCTGATTCAACTGTAATATTTTTCAATATTGCAGGTAAACGCTCATCCTTCAAATAGTAGTAAAGGGAAAGCAAAAGATCCAATATTTGGTCTTACAATGGGTGGTGGTTCTCAAACCACTGATGATATTTTCAGGTGAATCCAGTGCACCATGGTTATAGGACTAACTACTTGGAATTGTATTCAGAAACCTACATGCGTATAATTCTGGTATTCTTAAGACAGGCCTCTATTGTGTTTTAATATGTGAAAACTTGTAAGCTACAAAATGTTATTTCACTTTTCTGTATCCTGTTAGATGGTTTTGTGTTGAAGCTGGAGACTGTTCTAACCCTTCGATCATTTTGATTCATGGCTTCCCATCTCAGGTATGGAGCTTTTGGAATTTGTAATAATTCACTTCCTTGGCTGAATTATTATGCATATATATGAAATTTGGTGCATGAATGTGATTCTATCATGTAGTTTTTATTAATGATTTTCATACTGTGTTGAATTTCTGAGGCGCTGTTAGGTAAATTGTTAAGGGAGAAAAAATGAGTACTATTTTAGTCTTAATCGGTAATCTTTTAGAATTCTATATCATCAGTTCTTGTTGAACTTTATTCAAAGCTGTGTTTTGGTTATTTTTATGAGATACAATTAGCGAAATGATAAATTTATAATTTAATTGATTAATTTTGAGTCAACCTTGTGGTGAAAAGTTGGCAAGTGTCAAAGACTTGTTACATATAACTTAGAGCTCAAACGAGAATGATATGGAATGGTAGCAGGGAATGTTTTAAGCAATTTTATGCTAGAAGATTAGCAGTGGAAATGGAGTCCATAGTATAGTCGGTAGGATGATAAAATTTTGAGGACAACCCAGCAGCTAGCTGCTGTTCTAGCCGCCCAGCACCACTTCGGATCATTGTTTCTCCTCTGCCCAGCCCACCTATCCATGTGATTTTATCCGGGGCAGTGAATATCTTCTGCTTCCTTGTTTTACCGCCCACCTGCTCCACTTCCCCACCTCGTCGTCACCTTTGCGGATCCCCAACAGCCACCACTACCACCGTCGGTACACTCTAGTTGCAGTTTGTGTGTCATGTCTGTTGCTATTTCTATTTCTGTGTGCTGGTTGTAACTACTTATTTGTTTTTCTAGTAATAATATATATTTACTTATTATTGTTCGAGTTAACTCCGATATCTTGTCAACCTTCCTTTTTGGTGTAGGTATGATAAAAAAATCTTATCTTAGATCTTTTATGTGATATATTGTAGCAATTACTTCTAGGATGCACATTGCTAATGCTAGGATGTCCCTTTCATCGATGGAGATGTCTATTGGTGCATGTACGGCTTGTGTTATGTTTGATTTTTTTGGATGATTTTAACCATCTAGAGGGAGGTTCATCTATCCCTTATTAATTCTTATCTAATCTTGCTTTCAATGCTTATGTTCTATCTAGATATTTATTTGGATTAATTATTTAGCAATTGTAAAATATGTTTTTCGATGCTTGATTCGGTGCAATTCGCCGTCGGTATTTTTTGTGGCTTCTAGTTGAGTGTCTTCCTTATCACCCGAGGAGAGACCTTTTGGATGATGAAATGAAGGGGGATGCTTTCCCTTATGGCATTGCAGCTAGTTTGGGAGCTGATAAGCTGCCTGACCGATAAGGACAGACGTTGGAAACTTTGTATTACCTATGCACTCCTTTTTTGATGGGTGGTTGTTAATACTCCCGTCATTCAATTGTTTGCCTCTTCACATACAAACGATAATCTTTGACCATTTTGTCCAGCATTTTAGGATCAAACTTCAGCCTGTTTGCACAACATAATTTTATATTAGGACCGCCTTACTAGCCTAGTAAATAGTGATTTTTGGTTGGAGAATACCTTCGGTCAGAACTTTTGCGCCAATGCTCCTAGTTGATGTAGATGTTTATAGTTGGTTGGTGAGGTCATGGGGGCTTGACCTTGTGTAGGCTTGTTGTTATGGCCATCTGGCTTCCTCTTATTCTATTCTTATAATCTTGTAAAACAATAAATAGAGGTTGTGTATGTAAAATTGATGCATTAAATGTCTTTTTATGAGAATAATGTATCTCTTTTTGCCCTTTCCTTATATATAAGAAGGGATGTCAAGGATAATATGACTTGTAAATTAAAGTTGAATGGTTAAAATGGAAAAGTTATTCAAGAACATTATGTAGTAATGAACATCATGGGGATCAAAAAGAAAAATTGCATTATATGATATTAACACCATCTACGTTATTTGGATTTGAATGGTTGGAAGAAATGAAATTAGCTACTGTGCGAAAGATGACAATCTTAAGACATATATGTAATAAAAGAAGGATAGGGTGAAAAGATTGCATTAGAGAGGATGAGGGCGTAACACCTATTTTAGAATAATGTTCTAGAATGTAGGCTCAAATGGTTGGATTTGCACAAAGAAATGTAAAAGATATGCCATTAAGGTATATAAAATTAATAAAAGAATTATAAAGTAAAGAGAACGCCAAAATTTAATATGAATAAAAAATTGTGAAAAGAAACAGATAAATTAAAATTAACACCACATGCAAGAAATAAGTGGAGAAGAAAGATTCATAAAACTGACCAAGAGTTTAATTAATATTAATGGTGATGATGAGGATGATTATTACAACATCGGTTTTATTACATTAAAATATTTCATTTTGAAGCCAATAACATGTATGTTTCATGAAGATCTTTGCATTACGGCAGTCTTTTGAGATTTCATCCATCCATAGTGTACATTCATGACCTCGTACCTAATATAGCATGCATCCCAATTTGGTTAAGAATGCATCTATCCCTCTTTGTTATTTTTGTTTGTCATGAAGTTAATATACTACTTGTTTAGTAGCTTAACACACATAATGCATTAAATAATATGTAATCTGCGAAGAAAGATTCAGAAAGCTGCTCTAAACATTTGGGATAAGACTAATATGATCATTATTTTTTATGTAGCTATTCTTAAAGGAGCATTAGTCATCCCTTCTATGTTATTCACTCTCATTAATATTTTATTTTTGCTGAGTTTTCTTTTTTTTTAAAATTTCTTGCTAACAGGCATATTCATTTCGCAAAGCTCTTCCTGTTCTAGCTGAAGAATATCACGTCATTGCTTTTGATTGGATCGGTACAACTGTCCATACATTTAAATTGTTAGGGAATTTTTCCTTGAACTTTTTTTATTTTTGAAATTCAAATGATTGAATAAATGATAAAAGCTTTGATCATTTGATGTTTACTGTATGTTTATTTTGAATTTTATTGTTCAAGGCATTGCCATATGCAGCAATGAATTTTTCCCACCATAGGGAGTTGGATTCTTTTTGCACTGTTATGGGAAATGACATGCTAGAATCTAAATATCTTGAACTTCACATAAACATCACTAACAATGACGATGTTTCGAATGCATAATTTAGATATGTCTAAGCCTGTGGTGAACTCTGGTGAACGTTACAAGGAAAGCGTTTAATAGTTATGATGCCACTTTAAGGATATTACTCTAAATATACTCAATAATTGGAATTAAGAGAAGGTTTACTTGTGCTATTTTACTTATTTGGCGTCAGCTTCTAAATTTGAATTATTATAGGGATAATGAAGTGCTCGATATTCTGCATAAAGATAGTTAATATTACCTGCTTATGAAAGAAAATTGTTTCTATTTATAGGTTTTGGGTTTTCAGATAAACCTCAACCAAGATATGGCTTCGATTATACTCTGGATGGTAAGAATTTGAGTGATTGATATGTTTATTATCTGTAGAATACACATCTACAACCTCTTGCTAAGCATTTCGATGTATCTTAAGAGTATGTTTCGTCTTTGGAATCTCTTATTGATGAGTTCAAAGCAGATAATCTATCCCTTGTTGTACAGGTATTTCAAAGCATTTCTTGGTCCGTTTGCTATATTTATAGGAAGCTTTTTTTCATTCATGAATGACAAATTGAATGAACAAGTTTTAATTGCAGGGATATTTTTCTCCTGTAGTTGTCAAGTACGCCAGCTCTTACCAAGAGAAGATCAGGAATCTTATACTTATCAATCCACCTGTAAGCAATTCAAAAGATTAGAAAATTTTATTTCCTTGATCAACTTGTTTGATTTCTAAAATGTTTTCTAACCTTGATAGTCCAGAGTTATTTCTAGAAGTGCCAATTTTAAAATTATGTCCACAACCTTCAAAATTTTTTCACTATGAAAAATTCTTAAAAATGTCATTTTGCTCGTGCAATAGCTAGCTGAAGAGCATGCAAAGTTACCACCAAGCCTCTCAATATTCAGTACCTTCTTGCTGGGTGAGATTTTTTCCCAGGTTAGATGTGATTTTTAAAATATTTATTGGCCAAACTGTTTATTGAAAGATGATTATGAAGAAGATGAGGGGCTACCAAAATGATGTTATATTTCTTTCCCACTTCAGGATCCTCTTAGAGCCAGTGATAAAGTTCTGACCAGCTCTGGGCCATACATGATGTTGGAGGAAGATGCAATGGTTTATAGAAGACCATACCTTACATCTGGTTCTTCAGGTTTTGCGCTAAACGCAATCAGCAAATCCATGAAGAAAGATCTCAAGGTAGCCTTATCCTGACAATATTTCAATTTTGTTTAGTTTCTTAGCTTCTGCAATTGGACTGATTTATTTTGAATAAACTACATAATGTAAAAATTACATGAATATTAATTATGTTTTCTAATTTTTTATATGCAAAGGAAATTTTGTTTGCTGATGCCTGAAAGAAGAAATTATTTGTGAATGCTATTATTTTCTTCTATTTAATTGTTATAACAGCGTTATGTTGAGTACATGAGAACAGCTCTAGCTAGCAGCTCCTGGAAAATCAACACTGTAGTGTGCTGGGGTTTAAGAGATAGGTGGTTGAGCTATAACGGCATTGAAGATTTCTGCAAGTCCTCAAATCTTAAATTAGTACAACTGCCAAAGGTTTCTTCAGTTCTCTTTAGCTCAATTGTTTTATAAGGTTATCATTAGCAGGATAAGTGTAATGCAATCTATTTAATTCAACTTGATTTGCAGGCTGGCCATCATGCACAGGAAGATTCTGGAGAAGAGCTTGGGACAATAATAGCAGAAATCATTGGCAAAGGAATGTGAAGATTTGACATGAAGAAAAAGATTATTGTCAACACATCAAGAATGAATTTTCATTATTAAATAAATAATCACAATGAAATATAAAAATGTTTAAAACCTAACAAGTTTTCTTGCATGAACTTTGACTTGAGATTGTCACTAGCTTTTTAACTTTTTTTTTTTTTTTTTCCCTTAGAACATGAGGGCTGTTTTTGTTAATTATGTTTGTGTATCATGTGGCACAGGATGATATGCCCAATATTGTGAGGCCTCCTTCCAATCATATTTTTCTTAACATCATGCATTCTTTATATAGTTATAAAAATACTCAATATATTTTCAGCTGATTGACATTTAAAATTTGATGTTAGATATGTAAATAGATAAGAATTGAGTGGTATCAATGAAAGTCTTCTTTTTGGTAAAATGACGATCCTGTAGCAGCAAGTTTGCTTGTTTTTAAGTTCACATAACACACTTAAGAAAAATAAAATCATGATCAACAGGCATCAATATTCTGAGTTATCTACAGAGCAAAATCATCGCCACTACATAATAAGTGGAAATTAGATATCCAAAAATAAATTAAATACTAATAATGATTCTAGTTATCACTTCATACAAAACTGTTTCAAAACAGTGTTCAAAATAAATATAAATATGTTTATTATTCACAAGCAATCAACTTGGTTGATAAATCAAATCTTAATTTACAAACAACAGATTACAATTCCAATATCAAATCTATCACTATCAAATTTTACAAAAGAGAAAAGCAACTTTCTTCACCACAACTTTCAAAACATAGCTATAATTCTATTATATACTATTTTGGCATAATACAGCCACCAAAACTCTCCATTTGACGACAATGAAAATTTCAGCAAATGTTCGTATTTTCTAGTACCTCATTTTACTATTCCATAAGTAAGAAAATACTAAGAAAATAAAACTAAGCAATGTAGACATCATGTAATATACAAGGACCCCCTAGCCATATTTTTTGGCATATAAAATGATATTAAAAAATAACCTTTAAGAACTTCCAATTTTAAAGTGGGTGTGACCGAAAAAATCAACCATAGGAGCTCATCTCAAATAACAAAACAACTAAGAATCCACTTGAGGATAAGAAACAAGTCCATTGACATCAGAGCCGGGGTAAAATTGTTCTCCAGAGTGCGTAGATCTCCTCGATCTTTGGATCTTCGGCGAAGCAGTGTATGGTGAACTGTAATCGTTTGATGTTGAGTATAACGAAGAAGGTAGGCCCTGAACTTTGGGCAAGCCGGTTGAGTCCGAATCAAGAGAATAACCCTTCTCCACAGTGTCGACTTCGAGTGGCAGTTCATCGAGCGTCTGGGATCAAAATAAAACAAAAAAATATAATATTAAGCAATTTATATTAATGATTCAATTGATTTTTGTATTTCTAAAATAAATTCTTGACTCAGCATGTGTGTATAGATGCATAAATACAATTATACATAGTATTTATATTCTAAACAGATTTTGAGCCGGTTCAATTCAAATCAAAGCTTAGCTCAAAATCAATCAGAAGATCCGCCTGAGCCAAAAATTTGGCTCAAGACTTGACTCGATTCAAGATAAAAAAAGAAATTCATTTTTTACCAATATTGGATCTTATACTTAAAATAACATACCCAAGCAATAATTTTTGGTAAATTTGAGTCAGATAGAAGTGTTACCTTGTAGGCCTGCTGCAGAACCCTAAGTGTTTCTCTTATCCTTTTTCTCTTAGCAGCTATATCATCTGGTTCTCGAAGCATGTCATCGAAAAGATTTTCTCTGATTTAAAAGAATAAAAGTTAAATGTAGCTTAACTTATTTAGAATTAGTGTAAAATCATAAAAGCATAAAGAATAAAACCATGATAAATCTAAGAATGAATTTATCAAACTAGCATTAAAGATTATTTTGACAATTACCTGTAAAGTTTTCTGATAAAAACATTGTGTAGCTCTCTTTTTGTATGATTCACCTGAACAAGTGGACAAACAGTTAGTTATTAGAAAAAAATTTGCAGAGATAGCAAGATATATAAGATATATAAAAATTTAAAATCAAATTGGTAAAAAATAACTCACCCAACATCACAAAAACTCAAGATAGTAACACAACATTCATAGAAGCTTGTATTACAATTTATATGAGCATCAATGCAAGGACCCATTTAAAAAGGAGAAATTTGCTCTTCAAATAAATGCTTCGAAAGTTATTTTATGCACTTTTGACAACTCTTCAAACAACATCAACTCACTCATTGACAAGGTGAAGAATACCCAATCTAATGAAAAAAAAAATTATGTTTTATATACAACTTTTCTGCTGAGTCACACTCATTGAATAGTAGACACGAGAGTCGGCTATGGGATTCACCCAAAGAGATAACCAAAAGGTACAACGACTTTTCTTGTTAATATTATGTGCCTTCGTCTGTACCAAATCAATTCACAAATAATAAATCAAACGAATGCTGAACAGATAAATAAAACAAGACAATAATTTATGAAACTCGCCCATTTTAGAGCATAATAAATTTGAATGTCATGAAAAAACTCATGCATAAAAGAAAGAACGGGGCATTTACACGCATACCACCAAATTCTTAAGCATTTACATATATACAACCTATACTTCGATTTTTATATTCATACCACCCAAATTTCATATCACATCAAACATATCATTATTTTAACTTCAAAAAATTGAAATACATCTTTTCATGCATGGGTAGGGTGGCATATATGTAGAAATTGAAATTTAGGTGTTAGGTATGTAAATAAGAATTGAGTGGAATGCATGGAAAACTTCCAAAAAAAAAGAAGTGGAGTTCGAAGAACATCAAACTAGGAGAAACATCAGCTAAATCCATAACAAATATGCATGCTCCACTCAGCCTATAATTATGAAACACTTCCAATATGGAAATTTCATCCTAGAAAGCAGTAGATCCACATAAATAACACAATTAATTATGATAGCACAAAGCAAAAAAAATAATAATAAATGAAATTATGACTATCATTAGTATAAGCTATCAGACAAGAGGACAGAATATTACGATTCTGCATAAACTAAATGTAAAATAAATTACCAGGAAGTGCATAATTGCTTTAGGCACTTGATCTTCAATATTTTTCCTGGCGATATCATAGTACGATTTCAGCAATAATTTTGTAATGGAAATCTCCAAAGCCTCCTGCTCCGATTGATTTTCTGAAGGCTTCAAGATGACTGGAGGCTGTATTGTAGCAAACCACAGTTTAGAAGCTGTAAGAAAGTAATCTAATTGTCAAACTTGAGCGAACATTGAGTCNGTCCATGCACTTCCGCAGAACAGGATATCGATGAAGCTCATTAGCTAAGCTGTGATGGCTCATCTAATACCAGAACAAAGAAACAGATGAGTTTCACTATGTCCTTGCAACTATTGATTCTTCTTATATTCGNCCACTTGAACTTCCTGAAATGTTTGAAATTTCATATTGCATACAAAGATGATTTTGTGCATAAAATTAATTGGTAGATTAATATTTTTTCTCAATGGATTACCAGCTGAACTCGGTCTGTCAGAATCTGAAAGTGGTCGCACTCCCTGTTCAAAATTTCCATAAAAGAAAATTGGACTATAAGATCAATGGAACCATCTAAGTTTACCAATTTAATTATCAAAAATTTGGTAATTATTAATGCAGTAAAATATAGGTTTTTTTTTATGGCACTGTTAAAGACATAAGACACTTCTTAGACACTTAAGCATAAAAAATAACTTAAATTAACTCGAAATACAACTCTCAATGGGGATAATTTGAACCCAATCAGTGACAAAAGCTTGTTGTTATTGTTGTTGTTGCAGCTCACAGTGAGGATAATTATAGCAGAAGTATTCATAAAGTCAACCCAGAATATTTGAAATTACATATTATAAAAGAAATATCAAGCCAAAAGGCTCACCGGAGCCTGATCATGAAGAACTCCATTTGCTCCAGCTCTAGCAAGGATGGCACGGGATTTTTGACTCTTTTCAGATGCTTGTAACTTATCACCATCTAAACCATCCTGCTAAACAAATCTTAAACATTTTATAAAAAAACAAACATATTTAAAGATAAGTCATGCTAATTCACACAAATTCAAACAAGAAGATTTACAATAAAAGAAGAAATAAGATACATAAGTGCCACATCAACAGTAACATAAAGTCACAACAGTTAATTATTTATAAGCACAAAAAAAATATGTACACAAATTTAACATCAATATTTAATAACATAAATTGTCGCCATATTGAGTTGAAATAATTGAAGCGATTATCATAGCTTCTTGATTATGCACGTTACTAAAAATGTCTTCGAACACAAATGGTACTTATTTACAAACATGATAATGATGATAAACTATCAAGGAAAAAAGAATCATCAGTGCTTAACCAAATTTCAGAATAAGTAATCAAACTTTGCTAACTAAATAAACTGATACTAGTAAAATCTAACATTATACAATGAATATAGCCTTAAGTATAATAGAAGAAAATTTTAATTAAATCTTAAATCTTACAAAAAAAATTATATGATTTTTATTTACCTTGAAAAGACATAATCAAGTACCCTAAGAATTATATGGTGCACATTAAATTTAAATGTGTTTCAAAAGCATATTGAAATTAAAAACATATGTAGCAAGCAATGAATGATATTAAAAGTAGTCGTATATAGACAAAAGATTTTCCAATTATAATTAAATAACATTTGAGAATAAAAATAAGTTTGTATCTCTTTATCTTGATTATGGAAATGTTTGCCATATATATTTTAAAATACCGTGCCTTCATGTGTGTTTTTTGCAAATGATAAAATTTTAACTAGTGAGATTCATGCTAAAATAAGTGAAATATTTGATCGACGGAAAAAAAATGTTTGGAAGATAAAGGACTTAAAACTGGTAGAACAAAGATTGAATGCATGATATGCAACTTTATGAGTGATATTAACAATTATCAATCAATAAAGTTTGAACATAAAATGATACCTAGGTGTGATAATTTTAAGTATGTTAAATATATTCTGAAAAAAAAGAGAATATGATTGAGCAAGTTCTAGGGTAAGTTTGATGGTTCAAAATAGAGAAGAGCTTTGTAAGTATTATGTAAAAGAAGAAGATTATGAAGACTTAGAAGGTAAATTTATAAAACTACAATTCGGTCAACAATGTTATATATTTGAGTTTTTGCCGGTAAAAATAATAAATAAATAAAGAGATTATTAAATTAGAAGTCAAAGTAAAAAGTTATTGAATTATGGAAATGATATAATTTGCATCTATCTATTCAATATAAGGTAATTGAAAATATATTTGCATTTGACATATACAGCAAATTATATAAAAACACCAATTCTAGCAAGGATTAGAAAGGGGAAAAATATAGACCTAAGATAGCATGAATAGAAGTTGCTCAAAAAGATTTAGGAAGAATAGTTAACACCTCAAATAACCTGGCCAAAAAATAATTAGGACGAAGCCAATGTTGATGATGAATCATGCAAGGCATGTTTATCTACTATGCTGAACTCAAGATGATGTCTACTATTAAAAATACTACTACAAAAGTAACAACTACGATAAAAGAAACCTGACATCAAAATGATTTCTACATTTACAAAGATTTGGCAAAAATATCCACAAAGTTTTCACCTTGCCTGATATAGTTTTGATTCTTGAGAGGTTTTGCATCAGCTTTTCAAATAAGTAGCAACGAAACATTATTAAACTAAGCACAATATCTACTAGTTCTAATAAGTATATTCATCAAGAGTGAGAAAGAAAAACAGGATGGAGCTCATAATTCTAGTTATGTACTAGCTTCCCAAAAAAAAAAAAATATTAAGATAGATTAATGAGATAACAGTTACCTTGGGTCTGGAAACAGATGCTGCTAACCTCGAAGCTTTGACTTGTTGTTGTGCAATCTCCACAGCCTTATTTCCTCCAATAAAATTTGGATGTGAAGTGTTTATATAATCCATCTGCAAAAAATTGCAGATTAAAATGGCAACATGGACAGAAGTTTCTAAAATCATTATGAGGCATTTATATTCACACCACACAATTCCTATATATTTACATACATACCACTCAAATGCTTAACATCACATAAAAAATACACCTATTACTAAGTTTTTAAAAGTGAAATACACCTTTTCATGCATAGCTTTATAACATGAAAGTGCAAGTGTTATAAATATTAATATCAAGCTTAGGTATATGTAAATAAATAAGAGTTATGTGGTATGTAAATCTCCCAAATCTTAAATGTTGAAATATTCAAAAATAGAGATTGTGAAATCAGATGCAAGTGCTGCAACAGTATAAGTCTGAAATGCATACAATTACTACTGATGAAGAAACTCGGTAGTATATATTTGTTAAATTAAATGATCAGGTTTTTTTCTTCAAGGCAATGAAAGCAAATGCAATCTTATGACAACATATTAACACTGATGAATTAATCCAATACCTCCATTTCAATCAGATGAGTTATCATGGTTTCTGCTGGCTGAAGTCCTTCTCGTAAGAAATTTCCAATTACCTCGTCCATGCACTTCCGCAGAACAGGATATCGATGAAGCTCATTAGCTAAGCTGTGATGGCTCATCTAATACCAGAACAAAGAAACAAATGAGTTTCACTATGTCCTTGCAAACTATTGATTCTTCTTATATTCAAATGGTGGATGCATGGTAACATACCTTAATCAATTCATCATAGATGAACTTTGCACACTGAAGGCTTGGATCGAGTAAACGACCAATCTGCCTTCTTACAAGAACTTCAAATGGCACCTAATCAGATTCACAATTGGGGTAAACACTTCCCTTTAGAAGAATTGAAATGAAATAGAATGAAAACCAATTCAGTCTCTTCATTCTAGTTTCAGAAATGGATTACTAGTAATTACCTCAGGTACAAACAAAGCACATTTAGGACCGGTAGCATTCTGAATAGCCATTCGAATGTCCTCATCACTAACATCCTCACAAGGATCAACTTCCTGCAGGTAAAGTGGAAATTACCATCTTTTCTTCATAGTTTTTTCAGAAGTAATTTGCCAATGAAATTAAATTATTAAAGAGTCCATTTAACTAGAAAATAAAACATTCAGGTTAAACAGTAAATCCAAAGAAAATTGTATGAAACTAAAAACTAATACAACAGTATATACAATGCATGAATCTAAATATGATTAGCACTTCTGCATGATCTAGAAAAATGTCCAACCTCTAAACTCTTCACAAAAATTGACTGGAAAATATAATGAATCCGTGCCCCACCAGAAAGCTCTGCTGTTGATAATTCCTCATTTTTCCCGTCAATCATTGAAGTAAAAGCTGCACAAAATCTAGAATTTAGATTAATGGAAGATGGTAACAATGCTTCCAACTGCATCAACATTTTATTAGAGAACCCTGCAGCTGTCTTCAAACCAGGTTCAAATCAACTAGCAGCAATATTGCATGCATTGTTTATGTTGAGTGATAATGCTCTTAGGCACCATTTAGCACAAACCAACCAAAAAAAGATAAAACGAGGCAATCATTAAACCACATAATGCGGAATTTCTGCTTCTCTTAGCATAAATTTAACTATATATAAAAAATACTAATTAAAGTGGTCATAAAAAGTAGTGCCACATAAGATTTTTCCAAACTTTGTTTACCCAAAACTTAGGGTTAATTGATTCATGCGTAATTAAGCCAACAAAAACCGGATATAATAGAGATGTTAAAAACTATTTAAATCAAACAACATGAGAAAGCGGATATAATAGATGTTTGACATATTTTATGGTTCCCAACCTAAAAGTTTTTTGGCTCTAATGTGACACATGTAAAATTACACTGACAGTTTTAAGATATACATCTGTGAACATAGTCTAATTTAGTAAGTAGGGTTCAAGCAAAACTACTATGACTTTAAAAGAGAAGTTTGTAAATCAGAAAACTAAACTGCAATGCACTAAAATCCCAGTTTGATGGTTAACCTTTCTAAGATCTGTCCACATTACATCCAACACGTAAGTCAAGAAATAAAGAAAAAGAACAGCATTTACAAATTAAAGCTCCCAGATAGTTCATTATATTGTGAAAGGCATGCACGAAACATTGCATGACTTGTGATTAAATCATTAAGATTAGCATTTTTTCATAACAAGGCTAAAGAATATCAAAAAAGAAAAATCACCATTACCTTCACAATATTTTGTAAGAATGTTCAAAAGCTTCACACCCTGACCAGCCTGTAGAAAGAAGTAATACAGAGTAAATGACATTACGCTATTCAAACAATATAGAAGCATATGTTTACATTTATTTGATCAAATATGCAAGAGGCTGCAGAATGTACAAGTAAAATCTATAGTACCAAAATGTCAATACCAGTTCTTTCAATGGAAAATGAAGTTAAAACAATGACAGTAAGTAGGAATGCACAGTTGAGTAAACTCATATATATATAAGAGAAAAGCTGCCCAGCAATGCTCTGAATTCTAAGAAAAATCAGCTTGGGAAGGCAAGAAAATTCCACCAAAAAGTCAAATTTCATACCACAAGAAAAACTAAACATCTCATAAGTTTTTGGCAAAAAAAAAAAGAACATACAATTTAGCAAAATGTGCAAATCATCTGATTTTTGTTTCAAGATCCAAAACAATGATGGCACAGGACCATGGAGCATGATTAATTAAATGAATCACCAGATCCAAAAAGTTGAATCACGATTTTGCATATAAACAGAGCATACAATTTAGCACAATACGCAAATCAACTGAGTTTTATTTCGAAATCCAGAAAAATAACGGTTAAGTACCATGGAACAAGATGAATTAAATGATACACCATATCCAAAAGATCAAATAACATTTTTTGCAGAAAACTTATAAAGAATTAGACAGGAAGACAAAATCAGTGTTACAAGGTCAAGTAGAAAGACAAAGTGTCAGGATCAGGAAAGATGAGTAAACCAAAAAAAAA
>JXCR01145396.1:25076-47738 GCA_002079205.1 Phalaenopsis hybrid cultivar | reverse complement strand
CCCGAAAAAAAAAAACCCCCACACACATACAATTTTTTTGTTACGCTATCGCACATTGATTTGTACTTTTAAAACTTCCCAAGACGGGCATGACTCTAGGTTGAAATTTTAGGGTATAGATTTATAATCCTGCAATTATAAAAAAACATATGGGTCATTACCTGTTGACTACGGTTAACCACACCCACATAGCCAAGTCGAAGAGGAATCACATTTCCCAGTAGAAAATTTCGTGCATCTGTACCTCTATCCATTATATCTAGCTGTAAGTCATAAAGAGATAATTTAGCTTAGCAAAACAAAAAAAAACAAGAAATATAAATGGCATATAAATATGCTACCTTTGTGATGACGCCAATTGTTCGAGAACCTGAAACAACAAATATATGAAAAAAATGACTTTTCATTTTAATTTTAAGAAAATTTTCATACATTCTACTGAATTCGTATGTATTTATGTAAGTAGCACCTAAACTCCAATTTTTACATTAGTCGTCTTACCTATGCATGAAAATGTGCATTTCATTTTCTAAAAGTTAAAATAGTGGCATTTTTTAGGTGATATGAAAGATTTGGGTGGTATGAATGTAAAAGCAAGGTATAGGTGTTAGATATGTAAGAACATAAAAATTGAGTATGTATGTAAATGCCCCTTAATTTTCTTTATTTTTCAAAACAAACAAATCACAATACAAATGTACAATCCTGATTTCTAACATACAAGCATAAAAGAAGTAAAAGCATCATAAATTACCATCTGGATCAGCAATCCGGGCCATTTGAAGTGCATCTGAGTTTGATAAATCTGCATTTGCTGGCGAAACTGCCAATATTATACAAGTTTCATGCTTAATGTATGATAATATCATTGTTCTGATTCTAGCCTCGATGTCACTTGGTTGATCGCCTACTGGAACCTTTGTTATTCCGGGCAAATCAACCAAGGTGATATTAAGAACATTTGGAGAGAAAATCTTCAAACGAATTTGCTTGTCTGAAACTCCTTTGTTACCCCCAGCTTCGCGGTCAGTTTCAGCCTGTAGATTTACTACTCAATTTCACAAAACATTGACCCATAGATAAAATGGAAATATGAACAAAAGCCATAAAGTGCATGAGTCAATACAGCAATAGAGTTATAGAACATTTGCCAAAAGGTCTAGAAGCACAATTTTGATGAATTAGGCACAAAAGCAATTACAATCACGGAAAACATATTTCACTGGCTGGGGAAAATACTAGTTGCTGCATTGAAACTTCTAGCAAAGGAAATCTGCAACAAAATCCCTCAAAACCTACCAGAGGAACCTAGCTATGAAGCACAATTTTTTGCAGAAAAATCCATCTAATGGATTTAAATTTTNCTTCTAGCAAAGGAAATCTGCAACAAAATCCCTCAAAACCTACCAGAGGAACCTAGCTATGAAGCACAATTTCTACAGAAACTTCCATCTTATGGCTTTAAATTTCAAAAATGCATGAAAGAATATGTAAGCATAAACTAAAAACACAGCCAATGTCGCAAAACAAGCAGCCTGCAAGGTTCGCGCATATTCCCAATATACCAAAAATAAATAAATAAATCAGGCATGAACGATCTACAAGCCGGTAAAGCAAAGTGCTGCGCCTCATCACCTGAATCTCACGCCGGATTTCCGAAAAGTCGTAGAACCTCTTCCCTGGAATGTGCAAGAACTCTCCCCATTCCTCCATCTCGCCGGCGGGCGCATCCGGCCTGCGAGCAAAGTGCACAAGTTGCAGAACCAACGGGCGTCGCGTGCAAATATCAGAGCCACGCGGCAGAAAATCGCGGCCAACGAGCGCCTCCAATACGCTTGACTTTCCGCTGCTCTGGCTCCCCACCACCGCCACCTGCGGCAGGTCGATCGTCGACGAACTCCCCAGCTGCGCGAAGATGTCCTGCAGCTTGTTCACAATCGGAATCACCGAGCTCCCAATAGGCCCCGGAGCCGGCTGTTGGGACGCCGAAGGGACCGCGTTGGCGCCGGAAACCGCGTCCTCTGCCATCGTATTCTTCCTCGCACTCCTTGATCGGCGAAGACGAGGACAGGATTCCGAGAGCACCCGAATAGCCGCAGCTAAACAAACCCTAGGATTATTCTGATTCTTTTGTATATTTATGGAAGGGGTGAAGGAGTTTGTTATCCCACCATATCTCCACCCATAATAGCAATACTGGACCAAATAATTTCTCTGCAAAAAAAATTATTTAATTAATATATATGACACTCAAAATTTTGTTATTTATAAAACTAGCCCCCAAATCATTTTTTTACATATAAATATAATACCTAGAGGGTAGATATGTAAATAAACAAAATAATAATAGTAATAATAATAATAATAAGTGGCGAATCTCCGCCGTTCCAGAACTCTCTCTCCTCGATTAATGCTAGGGTTTCATGCCGAACATGGGTGAAGACGAGCAGCAGCAATCGGGGCTCTTCTACGAGCTCTGCTCTCTGGTCCTCGCTCTTCTTCGTTCTCCCCACATATTCTTTCCCTCCGTCGGCGCCCTCTGTGGCTCGCCACAGCGTTTAGAGATTTCCCGTGCGGGTCTCGCTTCACTGTTCCTCGGGGTCTCTCTGGCGCTCATGCTTTGTGGGTCCATCACTTTCGTGCTTGGCTGCATCCTTATGCCCTGGGTTATCGGTTTCGTTATCGTTTTCTATTTATTAGGGATCGTCTCTAGCTTATCTGAAATTGGCAAGGCGATCCTCTGTCACCACCAAAGCCGCGCCTGCGAGGAGGGGGACGAAGGGGGCCCCAGGTGAGCTAGCATGTTTGATAGATTACTCTCGTTTTTTATGAGATCCACATTTTTGTGCTTTGTTAACCCCGAAGAAAATGGCTATTTTTTCTGTTTGATTTCTATGTTCAGTTTAGATTATTAGAGTACGCGCATAGAAAGATGATGGTTACTTTTCTCAATGGTTTTGGTTTTTAAACATTAAAGGATTGATTAAAATTTTAATACTTTAATGGAATGAAAATTAATTAATTTATATCATAGTAATGAAATAATGAAAGTTTAATTATGTTTCTATCTTCTAACAAATTTGCTTAACTTTTAAAATTTGATAGCCTTTTTCAAACAATTTTATAGGATTTAATTGGATTTATTACCACATAATTTATGAGATCTAACCATTTCAGAATTTACTAAATCTGGATTTGCATGATTTAGCAAATCCTAATAACTTAAATCTCAGAAGTTGCCAAATAACCCCCTCAGTTTTCCTTAGATTGAAATGGCGTATTTTTTTTAGGGACAATTCTTGGATTTATACTCAGATATCGGGCACACATAGACTAGATATGCATTTATTCATGTGTTGCAGGCTTGTAGGCTATGTAGCATTAGGTTTTGGTTGTTGAGTGTTGCCATTATTCTTCGTTTTTTTTTTTTTTCCCAGTTGATGCTTTTAAAATCATTGGGGACTCGGTGTGAATGATCAAAATTATCAGAAGAGTTGCATTGGCCCATACCTATTTTGCTCGAACTGGATAGTAGAGGGTGCGTTAGATGCGGAAGAAGGTGAAAATCTTGGTGTCTCTAATTTTTTTTTTTAATTTCTTCAAAGACCTTAGTTTTCGTACATTCACGTGGGAGTTATTTATTTACAATAGAGGATATTTTCTTAAAACAACTAGTGTGACATCTCGTTGCAATTGATGGATGCAAGCAACTATTGCCTTTGGTATCTAACCCATCCCCATATATAATCTACCATTTTTTAGTATATTACTCTCCATTAATGGGGTTCCACCTCTTTTATTTAGCTCTAAACAATGGTAGATGGAGGGGCTAAGGCCAAATGATGATAAAGGTGATACTAACCCTAACCGAGCCATGCCTTTTGTTAGTTTTAATTTTAGACATCAGCTGCTCTATTGGGACCTTATTCAATAATAGTTAAGTCTTTAGTGTGACATTTGATATGAGCGCCAATGTTTGAGCAGTGTTATATCACCATACTTGGATAAGTTGAGTCCTCTCATTTGGGGGTTCGAAGAATAGGAGGATGAGAATAATTGTGATCTTTTTTTTTTCTATGGGATGGTGAGAATAGCAAAACAAATGAAATATGAAGGAAAATATTCAATGCTTAAAGACAATGATTCAAGCGATTCAGATGTGTTGCTTATGTGCGCTATAGAGGGATCTGATGATTATTAGTCATGTGTAAGGAATATAATACATAATATCTCTTAGTTCTCACAAAGCTTGCCATATGACCATAAATATGATGCTAAAATAGCTTGGGAGGTATATATGGATTTAGCTTTTCCTTATGAAATGTTAGTGGCGTTATTTATTGTAACCTTGTTTTGTGAGATAAATCATTACTCATTAATTGATTGCAAGAAGAAACATCATTCTTGTCAGAGTTGGATTGTCATCAATCTCATCATTAATTGTCGTAATAGTGTCTATAATGGATGCCAAAATCATTTACCTCCCATAATTTTTTTATAGTAATAGAATTCAAAATGCCTACTTTAACTAATGTTGTTAAATGTATACATCTGGGATTTTTTTTCGATCAACAATGGTTGATATGCTTTCTTGAGAGGCTTTGCTGTTTTGCAAGAAAATAACATTGCCTTGACCAATGCTTTACCTTCAGTGCTTTCTAGTTGCACTACATTTGCATGGGAGGCAGCATTGGATATATTAAGATTTTTTAAGGATAACACTAAAGTTGTCATATAATGGTGAATTTAGGAACAGTGTATTATAGAGAAGGCCTAGAGGATAATAACAATAACAATAAAACCTTAATCCCACTACGTGGGGTCGGCTGCATGTAGGGCTGTCAAAAAAGCTTGTTGTTCGCGAACAATTTGTGTTCGGTTCGTCAATGAGTTCGTGTTTGATTCGTTCGATAAGTAAACGAGACGAACGTGAACAATTTTTTTTTTTTTTTTTGGTTAGTTAAATGAACCAAACACGAACAATACGAACAATGATGTGTTCGTTCGTGTTCGAATCGTTATTGTTCGAAATATAAAATAATTTAAAAGAATTCAATATAAAAAATTTATGATATTTTAAAAAATTAAATTTTATAAATAATAATATATAATAAATTAATAATAATAATATATTAATATACTATATTAGTAATATACTAATATAGATATTATATGTTTATATAATATAAGTTATATAATTAATGTAATATGTTATTTATATGTATTAATAGTAGGGATGTCAAACTAGCTCGTCGTTCGCGAACAGCTCGTGTTCGGCTCGCGTTCAACTTGTTCGTTAAGAAACGAACACGAACAGTGACTTCAGGAACAATTTTGAACATGAGCTTATTTCAAACAAACTAAATTTCAAACGAACCGAATACGAACATAAGCTCTGTTCGTTCCTGTTCGATTCGTTTACACCCCTAGCTGCATGAATCATTTTTCTCCATTGCGTCCTATTTAGTGTCATATTTTCATTTAGCTCTAATAAATTGAGATCATTTTTTATACAATAATCCCAAGTTTTCCTAGGTCTACCTCTGCCTTTCTTAACATAAGTCGAATCTAAAATATCTACTCTCCTCATCGGATTATCAGATGGTCGACGCTTAATGTGACCAAACCATCTAAGACAACTTTCTCTAATTTTTTCCATCACAGAAACCACACCAACCCTATAACTGATATAATCATTTCATATTTTGTCTCTAAGTGTAAAGCCAAATAAAACTTTAAGGCACAAATAACAATTTTGGTTTATAGGTGCTTTTTAGAGTATCTGCAGGGCATTTATCTTCCTTTTTAGATGCATATTGGAGATGTCAATTTACAACATTCTAGTGATATTAATATATGAAACTTTGTTGACCACACGATGTGCTTTTGGTGGAAATACGAAAGTATAAGTTTGTCGTAAACATAAGATGCTTGTGTTGAGACGCTCGCGATGACATTTTGAGTTTGATGTAGTTTTAGTTGTCTTAGTTTATGCTTTCTAGTTGTTTTAAATGCAATAAGTTTATGTTGTCTGTGCCTATAAAAGTGAGAAATATTTTGATTACATTGGCGGATTTGCTGCACTGTTTCAGATTATCTTGATTAGTAGTTGTCAGATTTCTTGGTATAACATATGTTCCAAACTTCTGTTATCCCTTACATGGCTTTGGTATCCACTTTTTCCTCTATCAAGACTGTATTGATTAGAAGTCCACCTAGTATTTTACATATACTGGATATGCCTGCCTTATTTGTTATTTTCGTTTTTTGATTTTGCTAGTGGTTGATTATTCTAATTTTAAGATATGAAGGATTCATGGTTGCTTTTCCCAGTTTCCTAATTCATTAAACTTTCTTAATGTTGCATTTTTTTGTGACTTCCCTTCTTTGTAGGATCCCGTACCTTGAATCTTACTCTATTTAACATCATCTTACACCATAGCTAGTGCTCTAAAACTTGTTCTTTAGGTTTGAAATTTGAAAATTTTCAATTGGAACCTGCAAATTTTGACCAAATATCGGGGCATTTTGAGGAGCTGTTGATTTTTTTTATTATTTTTGGTTATAAATAGCATCTCGAGGCATGATTTCATTGATGTATTATTAGATAAAAAATTGCATTTTCTCTCAGACTTGTGTTATAGTAGAATTTAAATTCATCATGCGATTCAAGCTTAATGTCATCTTTTCGGTGATGCTTTTCCTTCTAACGTTGTGTACCATGGACCTTTCAATTGATATCTCCATTGTTCCCTCTATTTTATTTTTGTGATTAGTTTTTTTGGTGTGATATTGAGAGTTAGTTAAATTTGTGGCACGCTGGTCTTTTTGTGCTGTGAATTCTAAACCATTATGTTTTTTCTTATTCATTTTCATATTTCTAATGAAACTTTAAGTATTAAGTAATTTTAAAATATTATTTTGAGTGAACCATAATTGCTTTCATGTTTGGAGTTATAGGAGATTAATATTTAGCTAAAATAAAAGTTGAAAAATTGTGAATTGGATCTTCTCCATGTTCTTAGTGCATATCATCTTGTGTTTGCTTTAATAAGACTTTATGATGTTCTGCATCAAATTTGTATCATAGCCTCAGTTTATATCAAAATAGCTAGTGTTGTTGAACGTTCCTAAGGGAGGGATTTTGATTGCCTGGCCAATCAATTTAAATATTTAAGCGTGGCAAGCTAAAATATATTGGTTAACTCCATGATTATGTAGAATCAATAGAAATAATATGGTGTTCTCCCTAACTAAGTTCGTTTCAAATGCACTCGCGCAGTTCGTTATGTGAACATGCGATATCCGCTCAAAATTATGAACATATTTTTATTATTGATGTCGCGGTTTGATTTCATGAAACTCATAAATTTATTAAATGTAATAAACATGAAATTAATTTTACTAACTATACTGCTAATCCTACCATACTTGGTTAGATGGGTTTTCTTGACAAAACCTAGAAGCTATTTGGCCATCTAGTACACTTTGCATGATTCAATTCAAGAAAATATCTTCTTAAGATGCCTCATGATTTTGGGCTGATCAAAGCTAAAATACCCATATTTTTCATTTTTACCAAAGTTTCAATGGTTTGAATGTGGTGCGCGTAAATGCATCTTTTCGGTAGTTCAAAACATAACCTGGGTGGTTCATTAGTTCAACAAATTACCTGGGTGCTTGATTTGTAAATATCAATGTTTCGGGTGCTCTGTGATGATTGAAATTGTTGTGAGGTAAGTCGGTTAATCGCACAAATATACGTATCAAGTAATATACGATTTTTGAGTCCGCATATCGATCGCACAGGGAAAATGTCAAAAATGAATTCTGATGGGGAATGCCTTGTTTACTATCATATTGAACTTGGTTTGAAGAGATTACGATTTCAAGAATAAAATTCTTCAATCCTACGCAAACAACAAACAACAAACAACAAGATCAAGAAACAACCACAACTAAGAGTCTTCAGTGTTTTTCAGAGGGAGTAAGGCTCATGCCCTTGTGACTCAAGTGCAGCATGTTCTCGTGATTTTTCTAGGAATTCCCTTACGTGATAGCTGCCAATTAGGGACAATGTTCTTCTCAGGCTTCATTTGAGAAGGCAAGGAAATTCTGTTTGGTTAGAGTAAATGACGATGCCTGTATATTTTTTTGTTTGATGAAGTAGGGAACGAACGTCTCCCGAAGTTTTTTTCGTAAGAACGACAAAATTTCATCGTTTCGGATCGCTACTAGCCTCCAACAATTCGGCGAACCCCACTTTTAAAAAAAATGGTGAAATGACAACGCTGCTTCAAACGAAGCCTTGACCTATATCTAAGTCATAAGAAAATTTGAAAATCATATTACGGTTAAGCGATACTTAACCATGCAATGTTTCTCAGGACTCTTTGTATCCCTTATTTGGGTTGCAAAATCCTAATGACTGTATGTTTATTCCACCATGTTTTCACGTGTTAACTTATTTGTTCCACTAGGCAACCCTAGAAGATCTGAATCACAAGAGTTTTAACGCCATAAAGTGGTTAGATCAAGAGTAGACTGAGTGCAGAAAGTTAGCTCAACAACGTGCATACATCAAAAGTGTAGAAAACATTTTTGGGGAAAACACATTCAAAAAAACCACGAGAACATCTTATCCTTACATCACAAGAGCATGAAAGAGTTCTAGCTACTCATCAAGGGATTGAAAAATACAGAACATTTCATTCAAATCATTGAAAGAAAATAAGTGTAAAAAAAGTAAAACTTACAATCCAAACAATTACTCTCCATAAAATCACCAATCCTCGCAGTACAATGAAATTTGCTCCACTCTGTCTCTCCCACAAGCTAAACCTTTCTCCCACAATAACCCTCTCAAAGATCAAAGAAAACAAAACCCTAGGAGCTTTCTACCTCAACAAAGAGGAACAAGACTGACAACTATCTCTAGATGCAGGAAGAAGTAGCCTCCAACATATTTTATCCCCATTATTTTGTATGCAGTTATCAACTGGGTCAATAAATTTTGAAAAAATAATTTAAGATGCATTGCAAAGGTAAACATTGAATCATTTTTAAAAACATTCATAGTATTAACCAACTTCAGCAAATAAATTCTGAAGTTGTATGCCATTGCTCTTTAACTTATTTTTTTTAAAAAAAATTAAACTATGACCATTTTCATTACTCTGCAGTTTAAATTTCAATTCATTATCATGTAATAATCCAAATTGAAATGGTAGAAACATGTCGTATAATGTATCTGAATTCATTAGTGCTCATTTGGTGCAGTTTTTCTGGTCATTTATCGGCAATATCTCTAATGAGAAATAGCTTCTTCAACAAATCTTTTAGAGTGGCAACTACAATAAAAGGGGCACTTCCATACATACCATCCAATTCCTTTGTATATACATATCTAAAACTTAAACATTGTTTTTTTTTACATTACATAAATAATATCACCATTTTAACTTTTTAAAAATGATCCCCCTTTTTTGATGCATAGGTAAGGTGGTATGGTATGTTTGTAAAAATTGAAGTTTAGAAAAGTCTTTAATATCAACAATTATTTTTTAAAAATTTGCGAGTATTTGTCCATTCAGTTGCAGCTGCCCCAAACAAATTCCATATGTTTCTAGCTATTAGCTAATTTGCAGCAAGTTTCTAAGTCCGATTTCCTTCGCTTTGCATTGCAGGCCAAGTCTTCTCCGCCATGAAAGCTGATAACAAAGATCCCTACACCATCCTTTGTTTTTCTTCTTTACTTCATCTTCAGCAAGATTTTATAGCAGACAGAGTTTCCATAGCTTTGACCCGAGCAACCACTAGGTGTAGAACAGGGCATATGCAGCATTGTGCATAGTTATTTGCCATTTATATGATTAATATTGTATTTTTAATAATATTTTGATACAGTTTTCCAGTGATTTGGCAATTTATGAGAAATTTACATACTTACCCCACAGTTCTTATGTATTTATATATCTAACACCTTAACTTTCATATTTGCATTTATAACACTTCGGTGCGGCAAGTCTTTTCACTTATAAAAAATGAAATAAATAATAGTGATATATTTGATGTAATATTAAAGATTTGAGATGGATGTGATAGATATGTAAATACATAATTGTGGTTTGTATGTTAATGCTGCGTAAAAAAAAAAAAGTTTGTACCGAACGGGCAGATGCGACAACAAGTTGTTGTTATTACTTTGGCACAAATAGCACTCAAATCTTTGCATATTTTCAAGCATAGTTTTAAAGTGCACCAAAGTGTAATGTATATAAATAAATAAATGATATGTGTGGGATATGTAAATACGAAAAAATTATGTAATGGGTTTGTAAGTTTCCCTTTTAAGTTTATTTTCATATTCCTTGTAATTATTTACTCCTCATTACAATTTTAATCAGAGATTTTCAAATTTTAAGTTTAGTTATGAACTAAATAACATATAAATGATTAAATTAATAACTCCTCATCAAAACCAATAAAAACAAGACCATGTTATAATATGAGTACAATTTGACTTCAATCTAGAGCAATTCTAACTATTGCCAATAAATTTGAATTTTTTCATTATCATCGCATCTAACGTTTATCGATTCTAAATAATATTGTTGACATTACATTTGTAACCTTATAATAATTATGTAATATTTATATTTATTCCTCTTATAAAATCTCATAAAAATTGTTCTGCTACATAATCATGTTGATTAGCTAATTTTCATTTAAGAGATTTTTTTATTTTTTAAAATAATTGAATAATTAAATCACTTGATTTTATCTAGTTGCTGCAGTTTATTGAATAATTTGCTGATAAATTGATTAAAAATAATTTGCTCATAAGTTAGGTATGATGATTATTATAATTTTTTTTTTTTTTGAAAAAATATTTTTTTTTGAAAAAGTCAGACCGTTACTAAAAAACTGCAATCGCATCTAAATATGTGCGGTGTGAAAAAGTTGTTTTTAACGTTTTAGAAATGTATGAACTGTCAAAACACTGTTTACCCAAACAGACCAAATGTATTTTCAAAACATCATCGCATCAAAAAAAGGTGCTCCAAACTGGCCGTTAGCCTTACTCCTCGCTCTAGTTACTTTTGACTGCGTTAACTTTGCCACCATTCCATAGAAGAAAATAAAATATATTTATAATTTTGATACACGCATAAAACTATTTATATAACTAACGTTCTTTATTTTATTGATAAATTTCACTCAAAAAGTTTAAAATCCTATTTCAAATGAGCCTAGTTGTTCCAGTCACCGTCTTCCTCCTGGGTTTTGTCTCGAGGTTTACTTCAGAAAGCTCAAATATCGCAACTTTTGCTCTCCGATTCAACGGTCTGTTCTGTCCGAGCTAAAAATGAACAGTTTTCAATCTCCTCCGTGTTCTTTCTTCAACAACCGATGGCTTGTCTTCGTCGGCGCAATATGGGTACAGTCCGTCGCTGGGGTGGGATATCTCTTCGGCGGCATATCGCCTGTGATTAAGGTTTATATGAGCTACAACCAGCGCCAAATCGCAGCCCTAGGTGTCGCCAAGGATCTCGGCGGCAGCGTTGGGTTTCCCGCCNATATGGGTACAGTCCGTCGCTGGGGTGGGATATCTCTTCGGCGGCATATCGCCTGTGATTAAGGTTTATATGGGCTACAACCAGCGCCAAATCGCAGTCCTAGGTGTCGCCAAGGATCTCGGCGGCAGCGTTGGGTTTCCCGCTGGAATTCTCTGTGAATTTCTCCCTCTCTGGTCGGTTCTGTTCATCGGCGCTTTGAAGAAAGTTATGGGATATGGCTGGATCTGGCTCATCATCACCGGACGAGTGTCGGTTCTGCCTCTTTGGGTGGTGAGTTTAAATTCGTCTGCCTTCAAATCCGTCGATGGTTTTGGTTCCCGACAGTATTAACTGTTTGGGTGAGTAGTTCGTTTTCCTGCTTTTCATAAATTTAGGGATTTTTGTTGNTCCCGCTGGAATTCTCTGTGAATTTCTCCCTCTCTGGTCGGTTCTGTTCATCGGCGCTTTGAAGAAAGTTATCGGATATGGCTGGATCTGGCTCATCATCACCGGACGAGTGTCGGTTCTGCCTCTTTGGGCGGTGAGTTTAAATTCGTCTGCCTTCAAATCCGTCGATGGTTTTGGTTCCCGACAGTATTAACTGTTTGGGTGAGTCGTTCGTTTTCCTGCTTTTCATAAATTTAGGGATTTTTGTTATAGTTGATTGTGAATCTCTTATTTGTAAGATTTCGCTGGGATTTAGTGGTTCTAGTTAATTTCATAGATGGATGGATTTTGAGCGAACAATGAAACTAAGCCTTCTGAAATGCATTTAGAATTTAGCAGAAATTTGTAAAAAAATTCTGAAAGAGTTGAATTTTTCAAAACAGCAGTTGGAAATGCAGTTTTTAATGATAAAAAAAAAATCATCTTTGGTGAAAAAAAACCAGATTTCCCTTTACACTGAAAAGAAAACTTCTGTGCCGCCCATTGTGTGCTTTTGCTGAATTCAGCTTCATAGTTTATGGTCATTTTATGCTTACCTGCTGCACATTTTACAGATGTGCATTCTTCTGTTTGTTGGTAACAATGGAGAAACATACTTCAATACAGCAGCACTGGTTTCTTGCTTGCAGAACTTTCCTAACTGCAGAGGGCCCATAGTGGGCATCTTGAAAGGTTTTGCTGGCCTGAGTGGTGCAATTTTGATTCAGATATACACCGTACTACGCTCTCCTGATGATGCTGCGCTCATTTTTATGGTTGCTGTCGGACCTTCCATCGTTGTAATAGCTCTTATGTTCATTATTAGACCGGTAGCTGTGCCCAAGCAAGTCCAGCCTTCAGACAACTCCAGCTTCGCTTTCATTTATAGCTTATGCTTGCTTTTAGCTGCTTACTTGATGGCTACCATGCTCCTTCAAGACCTTGTTAACTTGAGCCATAATTTCATTATCATGTTTACTGTTGCCTTGATCATTCTACTTCTATCTCCTATCACAATTCCTTTAATCTTAACCTTTGGTTCTCATGCTGCTTCAAGCGATCGAAAGGGTCTGTTATCTGAGTCTCAAAATGAGGAGCCGGACGAACTAATGGTCTGTGAGGTAGAGGTTGAGAAGTCTGAAGAGGTTGATTTGATTCCTGAATCAAAGAGGATGATGATGAATCAGCACGTGCAAGCAGAATTGTTTCAGGCTGCAGCTGTGGGAGCTGTAAGGGTGCAGAGCAGGAGAGGGTTGAATAGGGGGGAGAATTTCACCTTGTGTCAAGCTTTCATAGAGGCAGACTTTTGGCTTTTGTTTATCTCTCTTTTGTTGGGATCTGGTTCAGGTTTAACTGTTATGGATAATTTAGGACAGATGAGCCAGTCTTTGGGCTATGATAAACCACACATTTTCGTGTCATTGATTAGTATATGGAATTTTCTTGGCAGAGTTGTTGGCGGCTACCTGTCAGAAATAATTGTGAGGTATGATAAATGTTCAAAAACAGATTTTTCTAGTTTTAAGTTCTATATTTGAAGTTCATATCTTTCAACTGACAAAGAATGGATTTTGAGCCGTTTGGTGCAACTTTTTGATTGTTGTTGCTGTTGTTGCAAAAACACATAGCATCTGTTTGGACAAATAAATTGAAGAATTTTCTCTTATTTTTCCCAAAATTTGATTTGGAAAAATAGAATCTGAGAAAGCATACTAAAAACAATGGTTAATCGGTCATATTTAAGAAAGGAGAGATTCTAAACTAAATTTGATCAGCATGGGATTTTAAATTTATGAAATTTATTTTGAAATCAGTGTAACACGTGATTAATCAATCTACTATTGCATTGCACTTATCTTAAGGCAAATCCACTGCTTTTAAAATCCATCTTGACTCAATTTATTTCCTTCTAGAAAATCATATTTCTTCCTGCGTCATTCTGCTCTTGTGCAGGGATCATGCATATCCAAGGCCCCTAGCTCTGGCAGTCTCTCAGGGTGTAATGGCAGTAGGACATTTTTTCATCGGTATGGGTTGGCCGGGATCATTGTACATTGGAACACTTGTAATAGGGCTCGGCTTTGGAGCTCACTGGGCTATCGCCCCAGCTGCAGCTTCAGAGCTGTTTGGTATGAGAAATTTTGGGTCTTTCTATAATTTTCTCACTTGTGCAAACCCTGCAGGCTCTTTGATATTCTCAGAACTTATTGTAAGTAATATATATGATTATGAAGCCTCTAGGAAAGCTCACATGAGACAGAAACATGGAGATAGGTTGGAAGAAGAGGGGCTGAGGTGTGAGGGAGCGATTTGCTTCTTCTACTCTTCAATGATAATGTCTGGATTTAGCATCATTGCAGTTATCTTGAGTTTGGTTCTTGTTTATAGAACGAAAGTTTTCTATTCGAATCGTTATGAAAAAAACTCCTCTTTGAGCTGCTTATAAAGAGTGATGATTGCCTCCTTTGTTCTGAAGTGGAAGCCATGGTTGATTTATGAGTTTGCTGTGAATACTTTGTCATTCTTTCTACATTTTGTTGTATGATTGCTCCTGCATCATAGATTCTTATTTCTTTGTTTTTTCCCCCTTTTCTGTCATGTCAAATATTTGTTTTTTGAGGATGTGAAGGGTCTATATTAAGCTTTTATTGTAATTTGTAAACATACTGATTTCTATTATATTGCAGAATTGTTACTCTTTGTTGCTTGTCAAGCTCTATCTGATATTGGTGGAGTTAACTTAGGGTTTGTTTGGCGCAACTACAGCTTCTCAGCTTTTTAGCTGCGGCTGTGCTTCCCCAAGAAGCTGTTCTGGGGAAGATGCTACGGGGGGAAGCTGACTGTCTGTTTGTTGCGGCTGTGTGAAAACAGCTGTGGGGCAGTTGTTTCTAGAAAACTGATCATTCTGCCTTTGTTTAGTGAAGCTATTTAAAACAGAACTGTGACAACGACATATTTGTACTTCAGAAGCAGAAATTCATTTCAAAGCAGAATATACAGATAACTACAGCCCTAAGCCACCTCTGGATGCATTAAGTTGAAAAAAAAAAATGTGGAGAATAAAAAGGTTGACTGGAGGCTCAGATTCACCTTAAGCTCAATCTTTTCAAGCAACGTCGTCTACCATATATCTAACACTGATGCATGGGATGTAACAGGTACCCTAGGATTCTTGGGTCGTCCAAGCTGCTCCATGATGTATTTCAACTTGGAAATCGTAATGATAATATATCAATAATTTAATGGGATGTGTTTGAAGAAAATGACGGCATGGACAATTAAACTAGAGAATTCTAACATCTTAGACAAATAAATTATCATGAAAACAGGATAGCAATTCCCAAGCAAGTAATCATTCTCAGTTAACATGAAAGTTGCTTAGCTTTTGGCATCGTCACCATATATTGACAAAAAAAATATAAATTGGGCTTATTTACTTTGATTCATGTAGAACTTCTGATTAGTTTGTGAAGGAAAAAGAAAAAAAAAAAAGAAGAATAATAATAATAATGATAATGATAGTAAAGTATTTGAGACACAAATTTAAAGGTAGAAATACATCCTACAAAACACCCTCTAAGGCAATCCTTCAATGCATGATTTCACATCAAAGAAAATTATAGAAAGCTAAACGAAATTAGAAAAGAAAGTATAAGTATGCAATTCTCCATAAGAATGACACATATAGTTTGTTTCAAGGGACTACAACTGCCTGCCAATACCATGGTAAAATATTCACAAAATTTTCAAAAATAGCTCAGATCTTTTGTTTCCTGAAAAATAAGCCAACAACCTTTTCAAGCTTGCAAGTTCTAGCATTTCATAAAAAGCTGATAAAAATTACAATCAAATGGAATTATGGTTCTGATTTTTAATGAGTTTTCTTTGGAGAGTGAAGCAGCACTGATAAATTTATACAAAACATCAGAGTTATGATTTCTATAAGCATGTGAATATACCGATAATTCAAAGCCATGTCAAACAAAAGAAAAGAAACGAAGACAAATTATAACTTTGGCTAAATTGCAAATAACTGACCGGAACGCCTCAAGGGTTACTTGGAGATGTAGAAAAGTTGAAAGAAATTGGGGATCTTTGGCTTAGATATCGTTAGTTCTATAAAAAAGAAGCAAAAAGAAGAAAAATAAAACATCCACATGTTCTCAACCAATAATACTAGTTGTGGCAGTTACCTGCAGAAGCTTAGGTCCAAGTTGCTCCACCATGGCATCAGAAAAGCAGAATCCCTTAAGCACCTTGCACAGAAATAAGGTCCCTTAAGCACCAATGTCCCAAGCGGCTGCGTGGGAGGAGGAGGAGGAGGACCTTCGGAGAAGAGGAGGAGAGGGGAGAAGCTCGTCGCATACGATTCTTTTCTGCCTATGGCCGGATTTGTTTCGGACGGGGTAAAAAGGCGGAACGTGGCTTGGGGTAAAAAGGCGAAACGGGGCTTGGGGGTAAACAGGCGGAACATGAAGCTGGGATGCTGGTCGGTTTTGGCTTTTCGCATTCTACGAATATCCCCGCCCGAAACGACCATGAATTGCGACTCGGCGTCGCACCGCACTCTTGTTGTCGCTCCAAATAGTCCCTAAAATGTTAAGTAGATCCCAAGAATCAAAAAACATTTTAAGTTTTCAAAACTTACTGTCAACAAAATCTTCACTATAATTCAAGAAAATTATTAAGGGCCCGTTTGGGGCAGCTTAAATGTGCGGCGATGTTTTTAAAAACGCCCCCCTAGTGTTTGGATATCGCGTTTTACATGCGTTTTTGGAAACAGCTTTTTTATATTATATTACACGCGGATCGCGGGTATATCCCTGCGATCCGCGTTTGGGCTCCATTTTTTACTTCGCTACCCTCCTAAGCCCGCAGCCGACCTTCCTTCGAATATTTGGCGTCGATCTCGCCTCCGTCGCTCCACAGGTAACAAAACTCTTTCCTCGCTCGGCTCCTCCCTCCTTTCCCCCATTTCGTCGAGAGATCTAAGATTTTTGGCAAGAAATTTCTGAAGTGGAAGCTGGAGAGGAAAAGTGAGACTAGTAGAGCNGGATCAGCTGGTCATCAGCAGATTATCAGGATAAGCTGCTTATCAGCATAAGTTGGATAAGCTGCAGCTGCCTTAGGGTCTGTTTGGCGCAGTTACAGCTTCTCAGCTTTTCAGCTGCGGTTGTGTTGCCCCAAGAAGCTGTTGTGGGGAAGATGTTGCGGGGAAGCTGACTGTCTGTTTGTTGCAGCTATGTGAAAATAGTTGTGGGACAGTTGTTTCTAGAAAAATGATCATTATGCTCATGTTTAGTGAAGTTCTTTAAAACAGAACTGTGATAACGACATATTTGATACTTCAGAAGCAGAAATTTATTTCAAAGTAGAATATACAAATGACCACAGCCCCTAAGCCTCCTCTGGATGAATTAAGTTGAAAAAAAAAATGCGGAGGATAAAAAGGTTGACTGGAGGCTCAGATTCACCTTAAGCTCAATCTTTTCAAGCAACGTCGTCCGCTATATATCTAACATTGATGCATGGGATGCAACAGGTACCCTAGGATTCTTGGGCCGTCCAAGCTGCTCCATGATGGATTTCAGCTTGGAAATCATAATGATAATATGTCAATAAATAAATGGGTTGGGTTTGAAGAAAATGACGGCATGGACAATTAAAATAGAGAATTTTAACATCTTAGACAAATAAATTACCATGAAAACAGGATAGCAATTCCCAAGCAAGTAATCATTCTCAGTTAACCTGAAAGTTATTTAGCTTTTGGTATCGTCACCATATATTGACAAAAAAATATAAATTGGGCTTATTTCCGTTGATTCATGGAGAACTTCTGATTANNNNAGTTATTCTTGAAATAAATAGAAAGCTAGAACTCTTAAAACTTGATGACTAGATAATCTGATGGATACAGAGTTAATTCAATTACTTGAATTTTTTTCTGAAAATCTCACTATAATATTTACCTAAATCAAACTTATAGTGTTTCTGAATTAAAATATTATTGCAGTAAATCATAACTTTTATATAGTACTAAAATTACTTGAGGACAAGTAATAGTTAAGTTTGAGGATTTTGATTAAAGGAAAATATGTTGAGATTTTCAAACCTATTTTATATTGTTTTTAATGGAATATTGCACTTTAAAGAAAGATATTTTTGATGTTTTGTTGCAGGAATGATGAATTAGGGTCAATTGAGCAAAAAGATGCAAAAAGGAGCGAATTTGGAGCAAAAAGGACAAAAATGTAGAGAATTGCACTAGGGCGCCGACGGCGAGTTTTTCCAGAGGCTACAGGACAAATTTTCTAGAAGACCGCCGACGGCGGGATCGACGGTTAGGTGATACGTACAATGGATAAGGCCGGATTTTGGAGGGGTGCGTAAGTAACTCTTGGGAAAACTCATCCACATCTTTAAAAAGAACATTTTGGCCGAAAATAAAGAAAAAGGGAGAGGAGAAGACTTTTGGAGTCTTGGAGGTTAGATAGGATCCATTTGAGTTTACTAGAGCGTGTAATTGTGAGGAATTCTTTGAGAGATTGTAAGAGTGGAGGGAAAGTGAGAGATTTATTCCTCATTGCTACTTCGAAGAGGAATTCTGTGTGGTGTAAAGAAAGGAAGGGATTCAGANATTGATTTGTTAAAATATGTTGAGTTTTACAACTAAAGTGAAGGTTACATTCAAGATTCAGGGACATCAAAGCCCTTGGAAGTTGGATGCAAATAAATAGGAAAAAAAATTTATCAGGCGTAGAATTGGAGATTTTAGAGTGACAGACTAAAATCCCCAATTCGGTCCTATCGTTTGGGTGCTGAAGTGTAGATGTTAGCCCTCAGGTGAGCGGAATGTGGGAGCTCCGAAGTGAGAGCCGGTACCTCCCAACCTAGCCGCAGATTCAGTAAACAAGCGTAGGATTAGTCAATATTCTTTATGCATAGACCAAAGGGTAAAGAATAGGTATGCTCCTATTTGGCACAATATAAATTAAACTAATTCACTTTATTCATTCACTATATTTCTTGACAAGGAGAAGGATGCTTTCTTATATATTGAATATCACAAATAAACCCTCATTAGTATCATTAGTTATTTAATAGTTATTAAAATTACATATTTATTTTAATTGTCCATTCACTATAATTTCTTGACAAGGAGAATGATGCTTTCTTATATATTGAATATCACATTGGAATTCACTATAATTTCTTGACAAGGAGAAGGATGCTTTCTTATATATTGAATATCACATTTAACTAATTTATTAGTATAATTAGTTATTTAAGAGTTATTAAAATTACATATTTATTTCAATTGTCTATTAATGTAGTATAATTAGTTATTTAAGAGTTATTAAAATTACATATTTATTTCAATTGCTTATTAGTGATAGGTATAATTAGTTATTTAAGAGTTATTAAAATTACATATTTATTTCAATTGCCTATTAGTGACTCATAAGCGACAAGGAGAAGGATGCTTTCTTATATATTGAATATCACATTAAAAACCTTATCAGTATAATGTGAGTTATTTAATAGTTATTAAAATTACATACACAATTAAACCCTCCTTAGTATCATTAGTTATTTAATTGTTATTAAAATTATTTATTTATTTCAATTTCTATTAGTTACAGATAAGCAAATTGAACGTCGTTGTTGTGATTAAAGTATTGCTTTTCTAAAGTCTTAGTCCAGATAAGCAAATTGAACTTCATTGTTGTGATTAAAGTATTGCTTTTCTAAAATCTTAGTTCTTTAAACTTCATGTTGTGATTAAAGTATTGCTTTTCTAAAATCTTAGTTCGCAGTTCTAAACCACTCCCTGTGAGATCAATATCTAGGAATCCATTAGAGCCCTATATTACTTGAGCGATACGTATACTTGCGTTGATAAGTATGACTTTACAGTTATTGAATATTTATTACGTCCATATTTATCTTATATTTTAAGCATATAAAAAGTCGCTGTCAAGTTTTTTGGAGCTGTTGCTGGGGAGTGATTGAGTGAGTGAGTCAAATCATGATTAGAGTAACGGACAAATTAGGATTATTAGGAAAATTTTTACTTGAATTGTAACTTATTTTTATATTTAGTTAATTATATTACTGAGTACTGGTTTAATTATATGTGTAAATTTGGACCTGAAAATCTTATACCCTACGATTCAGAATTAGAACGCACTGTTAGAAAGATTAGAAGATTAAGAAGAGAACCTTGAAATTCTGATACAATGGAAAACAACCGAACAATCAAGGAATAGATAATGAACACCAACCTAGACTCCTACGAGATTATGCAAATCCTACAGCAGCTGAAAATAACTTATCTATCCAAAATCCTGATGTAGCTGCTAATTCATTTGAGCTTAAACCTGCTATTACCCAAATGGTATAAAACAATGAATTTGGATGTACACCAAATGAAGATCCGAACTTACACCTCGCTAGTTTTTTAGAACTGTGTGCTACTTTTAAATATGATAGAGTCTCAAACAATGCTGTTAGACATAGACTTTTTTCTTTTTCACTTAGGGATAAGGCTAAGATGTGGTTAAATTCATTAGCACCAGAGATCTATTAGAACTTGAGGAGAACTTTCACAGAAATTTCTATCTAAATATTTCCCTCCATCCAAAACTACTAGAACTTGGGGAGAACTTTCACAAAAATTTCTATCCAAATATTTCCCTCCATCCAAAACTATTAAGAACTTGGGGAGAACTTTCACAGAAATTTCTATCCAAATATTTCCCTCCATCCAAAACTGCTGAACTTAGAAATGACATAACATCAAACTTGGGGAGAACTGTTACAGAAATTTCTATCCAAATATTTCCCTCCATCCAAAACTGCTAGAGGGGAGAACTGTCACAGAAATTTCTATCCAAATATTTCCCTCCATCCAAAACTGCTAAACTAAAAATGACCTTTCACAGAAATTTCTATCCAAATATTTCCCTCCATCCAAAACTGCTAAACTTAGAAATAACATAGCATCGTTATGTCAGATTGATGGAGAGTCAATATATGAAGCTTGAGAGAGATTTAAAGATCTTCTTAGGAAGTACCCTCATCATTCATTACCAGATTGGTTAATAACTAAAACTTTTTATAATGGATTAATGGGATCTCTTAGATCGATTATAGATGTTGCGGCTGGTTGTTCTTTAATGTCAAAACCTTTTGATGAGGCTTATTCATTAATAGAAGAGATGGCTACCAACAATTTTTAATGGCCCTCTGAACGGGTAAATCCTAAAAAATTAGCTAGTATCCATGATTCTGATGCAATATCTATGTTAGCTTCGCAGATTGCTACAATATCAAAAATATAAGATCATTATGGGATGAATTATTCTCCAACTCCTCCTATGATGGAAGAGAATTCATCTAGGCAATTTGTGGATGTTCAACCTTCATATGAGACTTTAAATGCTATTAATAGACCCAACAACCCTTATTCAAACTATTATAACCCAGGTTGGAAGAATCATCGAAATTTTAACTGGAATAATAATTCTTCTACAAATTAATAATGGGCAAACAACCCAGTGAACCCATTAGGAAATTCATCGGACCAAGGAAATGTTAACTATAGACCTTCTTATCCTCCAGGATTTAACAGTAACACTCAAATTAAAGAGAAGAAGTTGTCTATGGAAGAGTTGATATTAAACATGGGTCAACAATTATAAAATCAATCAATTACAGATTCAAGGAAATCAATTACAACATCAAGGAACTGCTATTAAGAATATTGAAAAACCAAATTCAAGGAAATCAATTACAAAATCAAGGAACTAAAGAATATTGAAAACCAATTGGGACATATCGCTACTGCGCTTAGTAACCGAACATTAGGAACGTTTCCTAGTACTGTGGAACCAAATCCTAAAGATCAAGGAAAAGAACAAATCAAAGCGATAATATTACGAAGTAAAATAGAATTGGAAAAAAGGGTGCCAAAAGAAACATAAATTGAAAAAGATAAAGTGAATACCGAAAAAGAGAAGGATCATGAATACCCAGATTTAGAGTATCCATTTACACCTTTGAAAATTACTGTAGAAAACCTTCCACCACCGTTTCCTCAAAGATTGAAGCAACACAAATAGAATAAACAATTTTCTAAATTTTTAGAAATTCTTAAGTAGTTAACTGTGAATATTCCCTTCGTAGAAGCTTTAGAGCAAATGTTTAATCATGTGAAATTTATGAAAGATATTCTGAACAAGAAAAGGAAGTTCATGGATAATGAAATTGTTGCACTTAGCGAAGAGTGTAGTGCAATTATTCAGAAAAAGCTTCCTAAAAAACTAAAAGATTGTGGCAGTTTCACTATACCATGTGCTATTGGTGAAAAATTTTATGGAAGAGTTTTATGTGATTTGGGAGCGAGTACTAATCTTATGCCTCTATCAATTTTCAAAAGATTAGGATTAGGAGAAGTCTCTCCTACTTCTGTAACTCTACAATTAGCGGATCGTTCAGTTACATACCCTAAGGGAGTTATAGAAGATGTGTTAGTAAAAGTGGATAAATTTATCTTTCCTGTGGATTTCATTGTTTTAGATATGGAGGAAGAAAAAGAAATACCTATTATTTTAGGGAGACCATTTTTAGCTACTGGAAAAGCTATGATAGATGTTCAAAAAGGAGAATTAAC
>JXCR01145396.1:5283-24321 GCA_002079205.1 Phalaenopsis hybrid cultivar | reverse complement strand
TTTTAGAAAAGGACAAGAAATTTGAATTTACTGAAAGCTGTTTAAATGCCTTTGAGTTATTAAAGGAAAAATTAATCAGAGCCCTTATTATATTTTCACCTAACTGGGAGAAACCATTTGAACTGATGTGTGATGCTAATGATTATTGGAGCTATTCTTAGACAAAAGTATGAAAAGATTTTTAAAGTTATATACTACACTAGTAAAACTATTAATGATGCACAAATTAACTATAATATTACTGAAAATGAGTTACTAGCCATTGTGTATGCTTTAGATAAATTTAGATCTTATTTAATTGGAGCTAAATGTGTTTTTCATACTGATGACTTTGCTATTAAATATCTGATGCAAAAGAAGGATGCTAAAACAAGGTTGATTAGATGGATACTTTTGATGCAATAATTTGATCTTGTGGTTATTGATAGAAAGGGAACTGATATTGTCAAGATTAGAAAACTAAGAATCATCTGACACTGACAATGAAATTACAGATAGTTTCCCTGATGAAAACTTTATAATATTAATGAGTGGAAAATACCATGGTATGCTGATATGGTTAACGATATTGTAAGTGATATTTTTTCACCTATGCTGACATTGCAAGAACAAAGGAAATTTATTCATGATGCAAAAGCATATTTTTGGGATGAGCCTTATTTATATAAACAATTTAAAGATATGATTATGAGGAGATGTGTGCCTTATGAAGAAACTGAGCTGATCATTCAGAAATGTTATGATTCTGAATTTGGAGAACATTTTAGGATTGATAAAACTGCTTATAAAATTTTACAAGCTAGATTTTATTGGCCTAATATCTTTAGAGATGTTTATAGATACATAAAAACTCATGATCGATGTCAACGAGTAGGTAATATATCTAGAAGAAATGAAATGCCTCTGAATTTCATGTTAGAAGTTGAGATCTTTGACGTTTGGGGATTAGATTTTATGGGACCATTTATTCCTTCATTTGGAAACTTATATATATATTAATTGCAGTGGACTACGTCTCTAAGTGCATTGAAGCCCAACCTTTACCTCGTTGTGACGCTAAAAGTGTTTCAAGATTTTTAATGAAAAATATTTTCACTAGATACGGAATCCTAGAATGATTATCACTGATGGAGGATCCCATTTTAGGAATAAATACATTCAGAGATTGGTAGAAAAATTTAATATTATTTATAGAATTTCTAATGCCTATCATCCTCAAACCAGTGGGTTAGCTGAAGTTTCTAATAGAGAGATTAAACAAATACTTGAAAAGACTGTAAACCCTAGTAAAATAGATTGGTCCACTAGATTGGATACCGCATTATGGGCTTACAGGACTGCTTATAAAACTCCTATTGGAATGACTCCTTACAGACTGATTTTTGGAAAGACTTGTCACTTACCAGTAGAATTGGAGCATAAAGCATATTGGGCGATTAAAGAATTCAATTATAATTTGAAAGATGCTGGTAAAAAGAGATTGTTACAATTAAATTAATTAGAAAAAAATTAAGAAATGAGTCTTATGACAACGATAGATNCAAGACTGCTTATAAAACTCTTATTGGAATGACCCCTTACAGACTGATTTTTGGAAAGACTTGTCACTTACCGGTAAAATTGGAGCGTAAAGCATATTGGGCGATTAAAGAATTCAATTATAATTTGAAAGATGCTGGTAAAAAGAGATTGTTACAATTAAATTAATTAGAAAAAAATTAAGAAATGAGTCTTATGACAACGATAGATTTTATAAGAAAAAATTAAAGTTATGGCATGATCGGAAGATTAACCAGAAGAACTTTGAACCAAGACAAGAAGTTTTACTTTACAACACTAGGTTGAAGTTATTTCTTGGAAAATTGAAGTCTCATTGGTTAGGACCCTTTACTGTGACTCAAGTTTATACTTACGGAGCTGTTGAAATAGAAGATCAGAGGACGAGAAATAGATTTAAAGTAAATGGACACATATTAAAACCATATTATGAGGGTAAAAGACCAAATTTTAAAGAGGTTTTATTGATCAGTCAACCTGAATGACATCTGAATAGGTCGGGCTGACGATGTTAAACCAAGCGCTTCATGGGAGGCAACCCAGATTTATCTTTACTTTTATCGCAATTATAGTAGTTTTTATTTGAAATTTTTGTTATTATGCGGTAGTATTATGCTCTACTACTCTTATTTTCTTTTGAAATATCTTAAAATTGGATCCATGAAGAAAAATCGGAACGCATTTGGACAAGAGCGAAGATGTGCAAATTTTGCCTTGGGCGTCGACGGCGCCCTCGAAGCCGCCGACGGTGGGTTTTTCCCGAGAGTCCAGATAAAACTAATACAGAGGTGTGTCGACAGTACCATCGACCCCGCCGACGGCGAGACCGACGAATTGCCGGTTACTTGGGTTCAAATGACAATTTTTGGCAATTTTTGGGCGGTAGTTGTCTTTTTAAACTAAAAAATTTCATTTCTTGTTCATATTTTCCTCCAAAAATGAAGTGAAACTCCACCAATCTCATTCCTATAGCTTCCAATTCCCCTAATAAACCCAGAATGCAAGTTTACAATCGGCGAAAGTTTATTAGTGCGGATGCGCAGCGAATCTTCAACAAGTTACAGACAAAGAAAAGATTGATCAAGGAACGTGGATTCATAAATCATGGATTGAATAATCCCACGATGGATATTGAAGAAACTATAGTGCGGTGAAGATGGGAAGTGCTGTGCTACACTACTGCCGTCGTGGTTGTTCCAGTGGTGAAACAATTTTATGCAAATTTACATGGAATCAACCAAGGAGTTGTTTATGTGCGAGGAAGATGGATCATTTTCACTGCTGCATGGATCAATGAATTATATATGATAGAGTGTCTGCCACTATTCTAATTTCATCCCAATGAGAAACCAGATGAATGAGATTTATGAATATTTAACGTACAAAACTGACGACTGGGAAAAAAGAGAAAATGGGTATGTTAGTTTTTCTGTGACACTCCTAAATCTTGTTTCGAAACATTGACACTTTTTCATTTCTGCGAAACTATTACCGATAATAAAAATTGGTAAAGTTTGTAAAGAAAGTGCCATTTTGAGTTACTGTATCCAAAGGGGACTGCCAATTGATATTGAGTCTAATAATTGTGAAGTCAGTTTTGGGTCTGATCGTTCATGGATCCACTTATGGGCTTGACACACCCCTCCGTTTCTAAAGAAAGTGTCATTTTGAATTACTGCATCTAAAGGGGACTGTCGATCGACATTGGATCTATAATTGTGAAGTCAGTTTTGGGTTTTGATCATCAATGGATCCACTTATGGGCTTGACCACCCCCACAATTTTCTCACTTTGCAGTCAGTTCCAAGTGTCCTATGAAAATTGGGAAAAGGTATTGCTCCCTTGGAAGCCTTTGGACCCAACTGAGAGATTCCCAGTTTTTGAAGATGAAAATGACATGACCATTATAGTAGATCAAGCATCTCAGAATTCACTGCCATTTTAACCCTTAGTCCCTGATAAGTCTCTGGTGATCCTGCGCCGAATCAAGAAATTGGAAAATGAGGTACAAAATGTCATGAATGCGATTAATAATATCTCCAATTTATTCGATCATCTAGACTGGAGGATGAAGGAACAGTTCGAGCACTCCAGACATTTAGAAGATAGCTTAATACGATTGATGAGGAGGATGAAATTAATAGAAGAGGATTCCACTGAAGAATTTCCATTCCGACCCTTATACAACCTCTTCGTTCATGTGCAATCAATGGTTAATCTCATAGGAGAATCAAGTATCCAGTCTGAGGATTAGTAGATTTATATTACTACCTATTTGTCTATCTATGTATTTTGATTTGAACTTTGCATTTGCTTTGCTTTAGAATTATGCTTTTTGATCTCTGTATAGTTGAGACTAAGCATAAGATGTTTTGTTTTCAGCACTTTGAGTGTTGTGACCGACGCTGAATTAATGTATTGAGGTTGAGAAAATACCAAACTTAGGTGTGTTATGTAACGTACATTGTACCCCTTCGAATTTATATATATATATATATGTGATGTTTTGTGTTGTGAAAGTTTATATGTGCTAAGTACATCATTTAGTCACTTAAAATTATGTCTATAATGATTAAAAAGATGTCGTTAAGGCTTGAAATTGATCGAAATTGCAAAAATCTAGAATTTGGACAAAATCAATAGAGCTCGCCGACGGCGCCCTCGACGCCGCCGACGGTGAGATTTTCCCAAGACTTAGGATTTTAATTCCAATAGAGTGCACCGACGGCGCCACCGACCCCGCCGAAGGCAAACTCACAAAAAAAACACCTTTAATCATGATTTTGACTAGTACAACCCCGTCGACGGCGAGCTCACAAAAAAACACCTTTAATCGTAATTTTGACCAGTCAACCATCATCATCCCCTTCCTCCTAAAAACACCATTTTTGACCTAGGGCTTGAAAGATCTTGGATTGGGAGGAGATTTCAAGGCTTTTTGAGACCAGACTTGATTATCTCTAGGTAAGAGCTTCACTCCAAGCTAAAAGTATTTGATTTCACCATGGATTTCTTCCTCATTGAAGAGATCCGAAAAATTTGAGAATGTGAAAAAAATTTTGGGAAGAAATTCATGGATCTTAATGTTAAACTCTTTGAATTACCATTGGAAGCCATGATTTGTATATTTGAAGTAATTTTTTAGAATTTTTCTATAATTTGATTAGATTGAAATGACTCCACGTCAAAAGAGAAGAGTTGAGTTCGACTAGTCTCGCTTTGTCAATGCGATGACTCAAACAAAACCTATAAAGTCTGAGATGGAATCATTCAAGTGCGTGGATTTCGAACGAGATATTGCCGATCGGAGGTGGGAAAACTTTTGTTACACCACCAATAAAGCTAATGCAAATGTGGTGAAGGAGTTCTACACCAATGTAATCTATTCTGAAGATGGAATTATTCAAGTGTGTGGATTTCCTGTTGAGTTTACTGCCGCCCGCATCAACACTTTTTACGAAGTCCCAGACTCTTAAAGCTACCACTATGAATCCTTTAGTACAATGGAAGGCCCCCTCAATGATGTGATCAACTTTATCGCTGATGGGAACGGAACATGGAAGATAAAGAAGAGAGAACAAGTAAATTTTTTTGCTTCCATCTGAATGCCACCTCTAAGGCGTGGCATTATTTCATTTTCTCTACTCTATTACCGACCTATCACCATAGTGAGGTAATTAGAGATAGAGCTATTCTGAATTTATGTATTCAGAATAATATAACTATAAATGTGGGGAGACAAATTTTTAAGTATATATTGACTACGGCGAGGAGTGAGACTAGTAGAGGTCTAGGACATCCTGGACTTATTTATGCAAATTGCAAACTTTTTGGAGTGGAATTTGGAGATGAAGAATGGGTTTATCCTATGAAACCCATTAGTAAGGCTAATTTGAAGACTTATGAATCCCATGAGAAATGGAGAATTGGGAGTAGAAGTCAAGCACCTTCTACTAGAAGAGATGTCCCCTCTATAAGTTATGACCTTCCACCTTCTAGTTCCCCTATGCTCTCTGATTTGAAGAATGAGTTGACCTTGCAGCGAAAGAGTATAGAATTAATAAATGAAAGGATTGGAGGTTTAGAACGGTCAGCGGAAGAGCATAGAATTAATAAATGAAAGGATTGGAGGTTTAGAACGTCGCACGATTATGATAGTGAGTACCTTCAGAGGCATTCAAATTTTGAGGTAGCTTATTATGAAGCTCAAGCCCGACACTACAGAGATGAGCCTAATGTTACTTTTCTTGAGCGCCCCCGATATACTCAGTATCAGCCCGATCCACCTGCTGATCAAGGCAATGAAGATATAGCTTGGGATTTTGATATTGAATGAAGTTGATGTACTTATATTTGTACTTTTATTTCTGTGATTTTTTTTGTAATAGAAATGGATGTTTGTGTATTTGGACTTTCAATTTTATTATGTTGTACTTGGATGATTTTTAATTTTAATTAAAGTTAGTGTGGTAGTTAAACTTGCATGTTTATTATAATAGATGTTGATTAGTATTTGTGGATTGTAATGTAATGTGATTTTTATTTTTGCATTTTAATTGTAATTGTTTTGTTTAGTTTTATATTTGTGTTAGGAAATTTTGTGCTTGTTTAATGTTCTAGTTTTATAATTATTTCAAAATTTCATTACCCAGAATTCCTCTAATAATTTATATGTGTAGAAAGCTCCTAATATTACAGACCAGGTGAAGTAAGAATTTGAGAAGGCATGAAAAAATTTCAGAATGATGAAAATGCCTACAATACTAAGGTATGATTTATATTTATAACTTTTCTTTCCACCTGTATTATTTCATATTTAAAAATTTAAGTTTGGGGGAGGGAAGAAAAGATTAACTATTAGATGTCCTCTATGTCAATATTTTCAAAAAATTATTTATATGACTTTATGTAATGAATTTAATTCAGGTAACTATATTTTTGTAACTATTTAAATATTATGGTAGATTTAAGGAAATATTTTTGTAATGAAAATTAATTTTGTAACTTAAAATTTTTAGTATAAGAGAATAAGATTATAGTTAACTATTTAAATTAAAGGAAACTATATTTTTGAAGTATTAAGAATCTGGAAATTAATTTTGAGAAGAAAAGATTAGGGCTCAATGATGTAAAAACTATGAAATATTTGTAAGGTAAACATTTGAGAAGAAAAGATTGGGATTCAATGATGTGAAAATTATGAAATATTTATGAGGTAAGCAATTAGAAGAAAAGATTGGGGCTCAATGATGTAAAAACTATGAAATATCTATAAGGTAAAGGAGTGTTGAGTTTCAAATTTAGGGAAAGAAAAGTGAAGTTCAAAATTATTAAGGCTATCCAGATATATTTCAAATTTAGGGAAAGAAAGGTGATGTTCAAAATCATTAAAGGCTATCCAGATATAGTAATCTTGGGATTCAATGATGTGAAAGCTATGAAATATTTATAAGGTAAAGGAATGCTTTGAGTTTCAATTAGGGAAAGAAAAGTGAAGTTCAAAATCATTAAAGGCTATCCAGATATAGTAATCCTCACTTAAAAAAGGAAAAAGAAAGGATTGAAGACAATACCTGAGGCTATCCAGATATCTAATCCTCACTTGAAAAAAAGGAAAAAGAAAGGATTTGAAAACACTCCCTGAAATAGATATAGTAATCCTCACTTGAAAAAGGAAAAAAAAAAGGATTGAAAACAATCCCTGAAAAAAAGAAAAAATATATAGGATTGAAAGCAATCCAAATGAAAAAGAGAAAAGAAAAGAAAGAAAAAAAAAATATATAGGATTGAAAGCAATCCAAATGAAAAAGAGAAAAGAAAGAAAAAAAATAGAAAAATATATAGGATTGAAAGCAATCCAAATGAAAAAGAGAAAAGAAAGAAAAAAAATATATGAAAGAAAAATATATAGGATTGAAAGCAATCCAAATGAAAAAGAGAAAAGAAAGAAAAACAACATGAAAGTGAGGAGAAGCTTGAGGATCTGCCTAATCAAAAATTGGCATCACTGGACCAACCTAAAGGGAAAACCTAAATACATTCCTGAACTTATATTTATGGAATAGATCTTTTAATAGTAGATTGAATATGGAATAGATTTTTTACTAGTAGAGTTCTCATGAAGTTCCTATCATTTGAATATTCTAAGTGGGAATAGGTCTTTTACTAGTAGAGTTCTCATGATGTTCCTATCTTTTGGATATTCTAAGTGATATTGAATTGATATTTTACTAGTATAGTTATCACGAATTCTTATCATTTGAATATTCTAAGTGACTTAATATTGCAACATATAGTCATTCTTGAAATGAATAGAAGAGTAAATAGAAAACTTCTTAAAACTTGATGACTAGGATAATCTTGTGGCTACAGAGTTAATTCAATTACTTGAATTTTTTCTAAAAATCTCACTATGCTTTTTATTTAAATCAAACTCATAGTATTTCTTAATTAAAACTTTACTGCAATAGATCATAACTTTTATATAGTACTAAAATTACTTGAGGACAATTAAAAGTTAAGTTTGAGGGATTTTTACCCAAGGAAAATATGTTGAGATTTTCACATCTATTTTATACAGNGGGTGCAAATAAATAGGGAAATAATATTATCGGGCGTAGAATTGGAGATTTAGAGTGACAGACTAAAATCCCTATNGAGATAGAAAGGTTCCAATATTGTGAGAAATTCTTCGAGAGATTGTAAGAGTGAAGGGAAAGTGAGAGATTTTTTCTTCCGTGCTGCTTCGAAGAGGAATTCTGTCTGCTGTAAAGAAAGGAAGAGATTCAGAGGAACTTAGAGGAGTGTTCTTGGGGAGAAATTATAGATAAGTTATTTGCTTGTTGTAGTTTGTATGACTTTGATTTTATATATGAATTTTGAGTTTTGTTGTGTTTTCCCTGTAATATCTGAGTGGTTTTCTATGTCTTTCTCCTTGTCTGNTTGAATATCACAATTAAACGTTATTCTCTATAATTAGTTACTATCCAAATTATCTACTTATTTCAATTGCATGTTAGTGACAGATAAACAACTTGAACGTTGTTGTAGCTGAAGTATTATTTTTTATTAAATCTTAGTCCGTAGTATTATATTTCTCCCAGCGGGATCGATATCTAGGACTCAATTAGAGCTCTATATTACTTGAGCGGCTTGCGTTGAAAAATCGACTTTAACATTATTGAATATTATATCTATACATCTTTATTAAATCAAACATCTATATATAAAGTCGCAGTCAAGTTTTTGACATCGTTGCTGGAGTTTAAATCTTCTAGTAGCGTCATCAAATTCTTGTAATTGTTGATTTACAAAAAGGTCGGTCAGGGGACTATAAATAGAGGTCTCTCCCCTCATTTGTAATCACTGAAGCATTCAATCAAAGCTTCCAAGTATTCAAGTGTGAGGTGTTCCTTTCTCTACTCTTCTTCTTAAGAGTACTTTATGCTCACAAGTCTAAGCATTGTGAGGATTAGACTGATTGAGTGCTAAAGAAGAGTACTAAAACCGCACGGTTTACTAGAGCAAAGTTAGCCCGTGACAATGTGGTTTGAAGGCAAGCCAATTTATAGGGTAATTAAAGAGTTGCAAGCATTGATTGTAAAGTACAACTCTAGTGGCTTGGCTTGCATGAAAGCAAAAATGTCAAACATGTAGCAATGAGTAATGGATGATGATATTGATTTTAGTGGCACATGACTACACGATTATGATCACATTATAAAACGAGCATTGAGTGAGGATAGTTATGATTTTTTATTTCCACTAGTATGGAGCTTACACATGTAAGAATTTAACACTTACGATTAATGAAAATCAAAGAACAACTCTTAGTATAGCTTACTCGTTTACTAAAACAGACGACGAAAGTGAACTACTTACATATAATTTGAAGAGATCATCCACATGATTTAAATTTAAATGCAACATAGTTTAGGGGTTGATATGTTATAATTATTTTAATTAAAAAATTAAATCTTTTTACATGATTTACCTTATGTTAATTTATTTGAATGANTATCCATTCACTATAATTTCTTGACAAGGAGAAGGATGCTTTCTTATATATTGAATATCACAATTAAACCGTCATTAGTATTATTAGTTATTTAATTATTATTAAAATTACATACTTATTTAAATTGCCTATTTTTACAGATAAGCAAATTGAACGTCGTTGTTGTGATTAAAGTATTGCTTTTCTAAAGTCTTAGTCCAGATAAGCAAATTGAACTTCATTGTTGTGATTAAAGTATTGCTTTTCTAAAATCTTAGTTCTATTGAACTTCATTGTTGTGATTAAAGTATTGCTTTTCTAAAATCTTAGTTCGCAGTTCTAAATCGCCTATTAGTGACAGATAAGCAAATTAAACGTCGTTGTTGTGATTAAAGTATTGCTTTTCTAAGGTCTTAGTCCATAATTCTAAACTACCCCCTGTGGGATCAATATCTAGGACTCCATTAGAGCTCTATATTACTTGAGCGATACGTATACATGCGTTGATAAGTGTGACTTTACAATTATTGCATATTTATTACATCCATATTTATTTTATATTTTAAGCATATAAAAAGTCGCTGTCACCTAGCCCAATATAGACCCAAGTCTAGCCCAATATTCCCAAATTGACCAAATTTCAAAAGACCTCCAAATTGACCCTCCAATTGAACTCAAAATCATTTCAATCCTTCATCAAAAATCTTAATTACAATAATATACACAATTTTGATCAATCAATTGGGCTCAAGGTCATGACCAGCCTAGCCCAAACCCAAGTTTTGGTCATGTGAACCCACATTGGACCCATGCACCAAAGTTAGTCTAACCACCCTAAAACCAAAAAATTAATAACTCCACATCCATTAGAGTGCCCATAGTGATGAGTATAAACTCCATAGAACCATCTAAGCTAAGCCATGGACCAAAATCCTCCTAAATTAAGGGATTTAGTTTCCAAAATTGCTTAAGCTTATGGTTTTTTTGCCAAAAGAAAGCCCAAACCCATTTAATTGCTGTGACATATTCCTCTTAGGTCCCTGAGCCCTCTGGTCACCTCCCCTAGCCTAGCCGGCCGGTCTAGTAGGCAGAGAAGCACAACCGAAGGCCATCCCCTCTTAAACTTTACCCAATTCTAACCTAGAGGCCAGTTCACCCAATTTAAATGTTAGGGCTTCTCTGCCCTCCAAATAAGCAAGAATTTTCACCCCCAATTGGCCATGACAGCCACCCCAAGCCCATTTTATAAAAAGCTCACCTCCACGGCCATGGAGGTAGTGTTGAAAAATTCCTCAAAGAGACCCCTCCAAACTGCTCCCAGAGACTCTTTGAGACCTCCCCAACCACTTTCCCCCCACTGGTTCCCATTGCGGGAGCTCAATTTTGAGCTCAAACTTCTGCTAGAAACTAGGACAGAGCTCACCACACCTCCACAGTCCATCAAACTCAAATTAAACTCACCCATACCTTCACCACATTGAAAGAAGGAGACGCCCCATCAAATCACCCTTCCACAGAGACCCTAGCATAGCTCTAGACCAACACTTGAAATTGAGCTTGGTCGAATTCATACCTAGACCTTTCACCATAGTAAGAGTTTCAATCCCTAGCCTCCTTAGACCTCCACGAACGTGCCGACACCTCTTATTGAAGCTTCGCTTCTCAAAGCCAAGGTATTGATCTCCTCATCTTCCCGAGCCTATTTTCACTCTCCATTTATTTAAATTTGATTGCATGGCATCTTAACCGTATAGATATGCTCTACTAATCAAGACGAGCATTTTAAAAAAATTTTCATTCAATTTGGTTAAGAAATGAGAGAGATATTAAGCTTTGAAAACAGACGGTTCTCGGGTTAGACCATCGGGGATGATGACAGAGCACCGTTGGATCGCGTGTGTATCAAGCAGAGGGCTCTGATTGCGCCAGATGGGATCACGTTTTGAAAAGGAGGGACACGTGGCTGCTGACGTGGATGGCGGCGTTGAACGAGAGCGCGCCGTGCGGAGCTTCGGAGGGACCTAGGATGAGGTGGCGTTGTGCTGTTTAAATAGAAAAATAGGGATTTTCCTATTTATTTAAATAGCCCTAACTTCAAAAATCCATATCTTAGTGTAAGAAAATCACAAAAATAAAATAAAAAAACCCACTTGCTCAGTGAACAGAGGAGAACAATGTGGAAATAATTTGAAGTCCATTTGATGCATGTTTTCTTTTTAATTAATTAAACATTATTTTGAGTCTTTTGATTCTCCATGCATATAAACATTTCACATTGGCTTGAAATTTTGGCATGTTGTTCCCTCTATCTTAGGAAACATTTCCTAATTTTTCCAAAGTCAGAGCACATCTCTAGACAGAGAGCCATATTTTTCAAGATTATGTCTATTATTGACATAATTTAATCATAATAATTAGCATGTTGCTTAGAAAATTCCAAAACAATTTTGGAAGGTTTAATGTGACCAAAGAACCCTTTAAAAAATATTTCATGGGTTAAGTCATTGAGAACACATCTAATTTCCACAAATCCAAAAACACAAAGAAAATTAATTTTGAGAAATACAAACATCTAAATTACTTAATTTTTAATCTCCACTACGATTCAAAATTTAGATAACTTCCCATAAAAATTGCAAAATATTTGGAGCTCATTTAATAACTCAAATTGATTTTTCAAGTTAAATGACATTTTTGGCAATAAAATGATTTTTAATAATTAAAATATAACTTAAAAAAATTAAAAAAAATTTTTTGGGAGTTCTCTGTGATCTGAGGAATTTTCTAAAAATAAATTTGAAATTAAAATAAAATTTTCATTTTCAAGCCTATTTTTAATATTTAATTAATTAAAAAATGATAAAAATCATAAAAATAATAAAATTCATGGAAATATTCTAAATTATTTTCTAAGCACTTACAAATAATTAGAATATTTTTCCTGATTTTCTAAGTAAAGATATTGAATTTGGAAGCTAAAAACAAATTTTTTATATGGCTAAAAATGTATTTTTCAGAAAAATAGTCCCAATAATTCAAAGAAAAAGCAGAAAATTGTGAAATTTGTTCTCTGTGTTCCTTGAAATTAGAGAAATTGAATAAAAATATAAAACTTAATTTTCCACATTTAAAATATTTTATAATTAATAAACCTCCATAACTTAAAATAATTTAGTTAATTCAAATAAAACTTAATAAATCATGAAATTTTGTCAAATTGATTCTCTAGTCTAAGTCTACCTCCAGTAAAAATTTCAAAGGATTAGGTTTTGCTTTGGTCAAGTTATGGAAATTTTCTTTGAAACATCCCATCTTTGCATTAAAATAAATATGTAAATTAAATTAAATTTTGAAAAATCACATTTTCTCCTCTAAAGTCTTAATTAACTCATGAGTGAGGAGGGATAAAAATTTCAATATCATTTAGATTAAATTTAATAAATTATGAAGTATTAGAGCCTTAGGGGCAAAAATATAATTTTAGAAATTTAGCCTTAATTAACATTTAGGCTTAATTCAAGGAGGGAAAAGGGTAACCTCTAATTTTAACTAAATTATTTGGATGATTGAAACATAAGGGGATTAATTGGTAGAAACCAACCTCACTCTTTCCATAATCAAGGAATAAATTTGTAATTTCCTTAAATTATTAAAATTTGGAAGTCTAGTCAACCAAATGATCATAGACTTAAGGGTATGATTTTGGGTGTTGATAACTCACCAATTTAACACCTCTATTTGATGTTCAAATGACTTTCAAAAATGAATCATCATCACTTAAAATTCAATCTCTTTCAAAAAAAAAATAATAACTAAGATATCTACCAAAATCTTAAAGGCTTTGTGGTGACCTAGGCTAAATCAAATTTCATTAAATGAGGATTAGAAAAGAGAACATAGTTAAAAATTAAACATCTTTCAAATACTACAAGCCCAAATTAAAAAGTTGGCTGAGTGCCTTGATAACATTAACTTGCCCCTTTAAGGGTCCTCACCCACATAATCTTCAAATTGAATCACAAGTGATAATTACCTTACTAATATGGATAATTGAAACATCAATGATCTTTAAGCATTAGAAGTACTTACAGGATGGGTTATTGAGCAACATAATAAGTTTAAAATGAGCTCGAGACATTTCACTAGGCGGTGAGAGGGAAGCATGGACCTGCTTCTTCCTCTAGACCTGTTGGATACCTCGGAGGTCTACTAAACTTAATATGTTTTGCTTATCAAAAATCATCCTTAATCAAATTAATAGGGACCCACTAAGATATTACCTAGGTTTAGGTAGGTCACTAAAATCTTACTTTTTCTGATTTACATAAAATGCTCTAACATGCATTTTGAGTTTCACGTGGTGGAATGAGAAGACTCGCCATATACGCATTTATAGTTTACAACATTGTCTTTTCTTAAGCTTTCCACATTGTGCTTACTTACCTGCATGTATGAAAAAAACACAAACTTGCGCGCTAAACAACGATGTCACCCTGCATGAAAACTAAAACTTTCAGGATAGCCACATAACCAAAACTTAAACCAAAAATAAAATCAACCAAGATAAAAATCACCTCTCGGGATAGCCACATAACCAAAACCTAAACCAAAAATAAAATCAACCAAGATAAAAATCACCTCCACAATATTCAAAATATAGAACAACTCAAAATTTTATCACAACATCACACAAAACAACAACTACAACTAAATTAAGATGATCTATCGGATGATCGGGAATCCCTCAGAGGAGGTAACCTATGGTTGCTAACGAGGCTTCCCACAGTCTAAATGAAATTATGGAACTGACTACGTTGAGTTTAGTAAATTCATTTGAACTAAGTGAATCCAATAGAAAATAGTGGTGCTAGAACGAGGGAACCGTGAGATCCTAACCGGTGTCGCTCTAATCAACTTTAACATCTCCCATAAAATTTAAAGAACTACAACCATAGGGCCATTTAATTTGACATCATAACTTGACACCCTAGAAAACTTAAACTCATTACGGTAAGGAGCTTGGAGCTAGCATGGTGGACAGCACGACCATCTTCAACAGTAAAACCTGTCTTCTCCAGCTAAACCAATTTCCTTCCTTAGAAATAAACAAACAAGCCATAGGACTTTGAGATAGTCTACTTATGCAACATAAATCCTCACCCTATCTTTAGGCCTTTGTATAGCTCTGCTGTACAATATGAGCCCTAACTAGTCTTAGGATTCTGAGATTGTCATTCATCACAACTTAAACCCTCACATCTTTCAGGCTATTTATGTGATCATTTCACACAAATGTAAGTCATAACAAATAAAATTTGTAGGATGAAACACTTAAATATTTATCCTCAAAAGTGAAGCCAAACGATAGGATAGACCAGGAAGTTATCGAGGTTCTCCTCTGGATCCATGACATCACCTAGTTCTCCCTCCTTTGGACTATATGATAAAATGTTCCCAATTTGAACCATTCCCTTTTTCACACCTCTTTGTCTGATTCCATTGAAAAAGTCCTCTCCTTTTGAAATTATTGAAGATAATATTTTGTTGATTTTTATCGAGAGTTTTCTTAGGTAACTTCGGTCATCTAAGATGTAATTAACTATAAGGGCTTGACCTTATAAGAAGCTTTTCCCGAACCCAATTTAATATAAACCATGTTTAATTCTTCATATTAAATAGGGGAAATTGTCAACAAATAAAATGGTTTCGCAGACCAAATAGACTTCATACATTTCTTAGTTTATTTGATCGAGCTTTACCCTCAAGTCTTGTGTTTATCCTTTAGGATAGATACAGGATTTGAGCTATAGTGCTCTTTCATTTAAACTACAAAAAATATGAGGTCAGTTTGATTTCATATTTTTCTAAACTTAAACGTCCTTTTGAAGTGGGCAACAGAATTTTGATTCCAGTGACCGATAGCCTTACGAGCAACTCCTCCAAACCAAAAATACTGCTGACAAAACATAATAAAAAATAACAAACAAATAAACAAAACAAACTAAACTCATAAGAATATCAGTCCTCATCACCTCCCTCATCATTATCATCTTCTTCATCTTCTTCGTCATGAATAGGAGCATAAGGAGTGATGTTGGGGCAAGTTGAAAATTCCACATTGTATTCACCACCAAGATATCTAACCATAGCTTCTTCAAAAGCTATATCATGTTGAACTCTCCTCTGCTTATACTCATAATTATAAGCATTTCTTGCTCCAATTTCTCAAATCTGATTCTGCATATTAACTATATCCAGTTGTTGTCGGATCTTCCATAATATAGGAAAAATCCATAGAAAAACTAAAAATTTAGATTAAAGTGAAACTCTTACTAAGAGAAGATGAAATCTAAGATTTTTGGCCTCTAAAATCTTCTCCAACATGCATAATGTGAAGCCCTAGGTCACGATTTAGAGGTAGAAGATGACCCAAGCAGTAAAAATGGAGTTTTACAGTGCAATTTTGTGGGTTTTTAGGCAATCTAGTGTTTTCAGAAATTTGGAGTTTCTTGCACATATTGCGCCCACTCTCTGTAAATTGGCGCTTCAGGTGACAATTTTGCTCATCAAGCGTCAATGCCTTAATTTCCTAAATTTCATTTTCGATGGAAATTTGTTGTGTACTGCTATAATTCCTGCTCTAATTAACTCAAATGAACATTTATAATCATAATTTAAACATTACTCTAACACCAAACTTTCACAAATAAAATAAAACCCACTTTTATATATAAAATCCGCATTATTACAAACTAACTTTTTTTTTAAAACCAACAAACATCTACTTTATTGTTTAAAGCAAACCAAACATCCTAACACTGAAATGTAAACTTTGAAATACTAAACACAAACTTAAATAGAGTATAACAATAAAAGTAAATGCAATCCAACATAACACATTAACACAAACAAAAAGTACTAAACAAAACATTTCGTGCATATATTAAGTTCAAACATCTTCTTTGCTTTTGTCTTCCTGGATATCTCCCATAGATTGGTAGTGTACGTACAAGTTGTAGAAAGGCCGATAAAGAAATTCATTAGTTGAATCTTCCTCAATCCAAGCATGTTTCTTGAACATACATTCCAAACTATCTTTTATACATCCAATATGTACTAAATGTTCCTTCAGTCTCCAATCCAAATAATACAACATTTCAGAAACATTCCCAATTGCATGCATAAGGTTATGTACCTCTTTTTCTATCTTCTTAATCCTTTTCAAAAGTACGTTCGAACTAAAGTAAGGCTGAATTGGTGATGAATTTTGGGATGCTTGATCCATCAATAAATTCTTATCATTGTCATCTCTCATTCCGATACAGTTGCAATAAACTTCTAGATCCATCGATTTCCAATGAAGAAGCACTTTCTCCGAACTCTCATAAGGTACTTACGATTGACTGCATAGTAGGAAAATATTGGATGGATGTCCCAATCAAGTTGCATATCCATTGACAATTAAGCCAGAAACCGATTTCACAATTATTTATCCAATATCAATAGGTTTTCCAGTTCGCATACAGTAGTTCAGAATAACACTCTCTTTAGTTACCTTAATGTTTTTCATAGTGGGGAGTAATTTTGACGCAATAAAGAAATGTCATGCCTTAGAAGCAGGATTTAAGAATGATAAAGAAAAACTTACATTTCCATCATCTTTGGCCTCCCAATTTGCATCTTCATCTGTAAGGTATTGATAGAGTTCATTCATATTATCTCTCGTAGGGGTAAAATTTGTATAATAGCAAATAACACACTTTCAATCATAAACATCTCGTTTATTCTTGAAGGTGTGAATTGAATAAAGCTGCCTCACACATAGACAATTCCTTAGTTGATTTCATGAAGATTTGCATAAAACACTTTCACCATAGGGACAACTACAGCGACAGTAGTGTAGCAAAGAACTTCCCAGCATCTCTGCTCAATAATCTCTTCCACTCAAGTATTTAGTGTGTTGAATCCTCGATTCACAAATCTCTTTTCCTTGCTTAGCCTCTTCTTCACAAGAACTGGATCATGTAACTTCTGCACATCAAAACTAATGCACTTTCTCCTATTGAAAATTCCAAATCTAGTGAAATTTTTAGAGTAGGAAGCAATAAGAATTGAAAACTAGTGACTCTTCTCTCATTTACCAACCTAAAATGGACATTGGAATCAGTTTTTGGGACTTATAAGGAGAAGAACCTACCAAAAACCTCTATTTGAAACTTTTTAAGTCATTTTCATCGCTGTGGCGCTTCATGCATCGATTCTAGTGCTTCAGGCGCCAGCTCTCTGGAATGTGGCGCTTCAGGTGCCAATCTGGCGCATCATGCGTTAGTTCCAAAAAATTTTGCCATTTCGATTTTGATCTAATAAATTCTTAATTCTTCCATAAAATTACATAACTAAAGATCTATTGAAAAATTTTCTCAATGTCAAATTTCTCAAATACATGGAATCAATAGAAGCACAATTATATTAATATACATAAAATATTCTGAACAAGAACATAAAAACAAAACAAACAACCATAAATATGGGTTGCCTCCCACAAAGCGCTTTGTTTAATTTTGTCTGCCCAACATTCCCAGTCTTTATTTAGGGGTCTATTTAAAAACTGGTCTTTGACCATCAAAATATGGTTTCAATCTGTGCCCATTCACTTTATATATCCTTCCAGTCTTGGGAACTTCAATATTAACAGCTCCATAGTGACAGACTTTTACAATTCCAAATGGCCCTTTCACCTAGAATTTAGTTTTCCATGAAATAATTTTAATCTTTTATTGTATAAAAAAACTTCCTATCCAGGTTCAAATTCCTTTTTTATTATCTTCCGATCATGCCTTTCTTTCATTCTTTCCTTATAAATCTGAGCATTATTGTAAGATTCATTTCTAATTTCTTTAAGCTCATTCAATTGCAATAATATTTTCTCACCAGCAACTTTCAAATTACAATTGAATTCTTTAATAGCCACTTTATGCTCCAATTCTACTGGTAAGTGACAAGTCTTTCAAAAAAATAATCTATATGGGAAAATTCCAATATGTGTCTTAAAAACTGTTATGTATGCCCATAATGTGGTATATAATCTAGCAATCCGATCCATTTTATGAGGATTCACAATTTTTTCCAAATTTTTGTTAATTTTACGATTAGATACTTCTGTCAAACCACTAGTTTGGGGATGATAAGCAGTTGCAATTTTATGCATTATATTATATTTTTCCACCAAACTTGCAATTGTTGGATTTTTAAAATGAGAACCTCCATCGGTAATGATTACTCTCGGCATTCCATTTATTGTAAAAATATTTTTAATTAAAAATTTTGAAACACTCAGAGCATCACATTGAGGTAAAGTGATTGCTTCAATCCATTTTGAAACATATTCCACTGCAATCTCTATATATATATATATATATATATATATATATATATATATATATATATATTCAAATGAAGGTATAAATGGCCCCATAAAACCCAGC
>JXCR01145395.1:60067-78409 GCA_002079205.1 Phalaenopsis hybrid cultivar | reverse complement strand
TTTAAAATAATTATATATAAATAAATTTATGATATTTAAAAAAATTAAATTTTATAAATTATAATATATATAATAAATTAATAATAGTAATATACTAATATACTATATTAGCAATATACTAAAATAGATATTATATATTTATATAATATAATTTATATAATTAATATAATATTATATTAATATTAGGGATGTCAAACTGGCTCGTCGTTCGTGAACAGCTCGTGTTCGGCTCGTTCGTTAAGAAATGAACACGAACAGTGACTTCAAGAACAATTTCAAACACGAGCTTATTTCAAATAAACTAAATTTTAAACGAACCAAACACGAACACAAGCTCTGTTCGTTCGTGCTCGGTTCGTTTACACCCCTAGATGTATCTGCATTTTAAATGAACTGAAGCGAATATGAGCCTACGGTTCCCCATTCTTTTTTCATTTTTGTATGACTAAGCAAATAATTAGGCATTAAGTGGATGGATATTTGCAATTTGTCACTTGTCATCTTTGTTTTATGGGTGTGTGCTTGTTCATGTTCTGTTTGACTTTGATTTGAGTCATACATATAATGATGCCGCCTGATAATCAGTTGTGTTTCACTATGTGAAGATAACGCATTCTTATAGGTTCTTTTGTGGCAGCTTTTTCAATGGCTTACTAGAAAGTTGCCACAACTGTTTGATCTCAATTTTTTTTTTCTGCTTTTTAGGAATTGTCAGTGGGGAGTTTGAACTTCTGACATTGATATATGCTAGAATGTTTTATTTGTAAAAAATGCTGCTCTAACTTGTCACCAAAAAAAAAAGGAAAAAACGTTCTCATATACGAGGGAGCTACAAGGAGCCATGGACCATTATGTACAAAAATAGCAAATGTCTAACCCCTGTACAAAGAAGGTAAAAATACATTGATAAGATTTAAACGAAAAGTTACGCCCTCTTGCGCTTCTCTTCCTCTCTTCCACGTCTCTGCTCCTCCTCTGTTGTTATGCTCTGCCTTGATCGTCAGTCCGATGGCATAATGGTTTGTTGGCCCAATCATGGATTGGATCATTAACACTTGCTCTCAGTACTTTGGGTGTTAGATATCTAAATACATATGAATACGTAAGCTTTCTTTCATTATCATGTATTTATGTGTGTGCAATAAATTAAATAAAAAAGGGGAAAAAGAAAATACTTAAGAATTGTGACAGCACTGGAGCAGGTTGAACGGCCAATGCATATGAAGGGAACCATTGCTTTTGTGCGTTAACAGTGAAGTGCAGATCAGCGGATTTGCTTCGGTTTTGAATGATTCTGAGCCCTCCAACTCTCATTTCTTTTCCCACTTTTTCTCACAGGTTTTCCATTGCTCTGTATAAATACACGAGTAATTCTGCACTCTGTGGGGCTTGTTTGGTAGCAGAAATTGAGCAGGGTTTAATCTAATGGCATTTTTGAATTCTACAGATTCTTAAATCCTGTTTTCCTCCATTTTGTTATAAATCCTGGATTATTAAATCCTGTTGGGAGCCAGCTTTATCGGATTTGGAAAAGCTGAAGCGCATTCTGCACTCTGTGGGGCTGTTTGGTAGCGGAAATTGAGCAGGGTTTAATCTGATGGCAATTTTAAATTCTACAGATTCTTGACTCCTGTTTTTCCTCCATTTTGCTATAAATCTGGATTTAGTAAATTCTGTTGGGAGACGGCTTTATCAGATTCAGTGAAGCTGAAGGGCCTAAAGGCAGATGGGAGGAAGGGGGACAAAGATAAGCGTTGCCTTCCAAAATGGTTTCGTGTTGGAGTGGGTAACAGGTAGGTTGATTTGTGGCTTTATTTAATTTAATAAGTGAAATGATATTTATGAGTATTTTCATGCACGCCCCATATTTTTTTATCTATTTACATGCCAAAAAACTTTTTCGTGAAGAATTACAATGGCTTCATTTTTCCAATTTTAGCTTTTTATGGCATTTGGATTTATCAAGAACTTTCCAATATTTAGCTTTTTCATGGCATTTGGATTTATCAAGACAATGGCTTCATTTTTCCAAGAACTCTCTCCCCATCTGGATAGTCTGTTTTCCTTGTTATTATTTAACTTAATGGATGGCTTTATCAGATTCAGTGAAGCTGAAGGGCCTAAAGGCAGATGGGAGGAAGGGGGACAAAGATAAGCGTTGCCTTCCAAAATGGTTTCGTGTTGGAGTGGGTAACAGGTAGGTTGATTTGTGGCTTTATTTAATTTAATAAGTGAAATGATATTTATGAGTATTTTCATGCACGCCCCATATTTTTTTATCTATTTACATGCCAAAAAACTTTTTCGTGAAGAATTACATTGGCTTCATTTTTCCAATTTTAGCTTTTTATGGCATTTGGATTTATCAAGAACTTTCCAATATTTAGCTTTTTTATGGCATTTGGATTTATCAAGACAATGGCTTCATTTTTCCAAGAACTCTCTCCCCATCTGGATAGTCTGTTTTCCTTGTTATTATTTAACTTAATGGATTTATCATGCAGACGATTTACGATGACCTACTTGAGTTAAATACCCTTATGGATATACCCTACAATGGATTTACTAGAACCTACTTCTGATTATTCTCAATCTTCATGATCGGTTTGGCTTTTTCGGTGATCGACAGTTCGGTCATTTTGAAAAACGGGCTAGCTTCCCTAATCAGGAATTTGTGTACACTATACATTCCACAATTCTTATATCATTACATATATTTTATATGCATATCACTCAAATCATTAACATTACTTCAAAAATTCCACCAGTTTATGACATCAAAGTTTTAAAAGTGTAAATATCAAATTTGGGAGTTAAATATATAAATACATAAGAATTGTGTGGCATATATGTAAATTTTCCTATATATCAATGAAATTTTACATGCATCACACTTAATTCTTATATATTTACATGTTTATTGCCTAAGTTTTAATATTTATGCAGGCGTCAAAGATTGAGATGGCTTCATTTTTCTAATTTTGGCTTTTCTGAAGCATAAAAGGTCAAATTTATCTCTCTTGTTTTCTCATTATATATATTCTCAGATGTTATGGGTTCTTCCGGGGCAACTGCTTCAATGATTTTCTTGGAAACTTACCACAATTCAATTTGACTGTAATTTTTTGACTTCTTTTTATGAAATTTTAATGGTGAGTTGAACCTTGTGCAACGTTAGAATATGCTAGCTGAGGAAAACTGTTGATCTTTCANTTGGAACAGCAGCTTGGATGGTCCATACCTATGAGGATAATTGTTGCTTCCATGATGTTTTAAATGGTACGCTGTCTTTTGTCTTTATTTTTTTGAAAGGCTTTTTTTAAATCTCTCNTAATGATAATGAAATGCATTTTGAAGGCCATGATGCATGCCATATGGAGATGTAGAATTTATTTATTTATTTATTGTGGTGCTGCATAGATTTGGATTCTTCTCATGCATTGGCATTGGAACAGCAGCTTGGATGGTCCATACCTATGAGGATAATTGTTGCTTCCATGATGTTTTAAATGGTACGCTGTCTTTTGTCTTTATTTTTTTGAAAGGCTTTTTTTAAATCTCTCAAAATGAAATAAAAAGAGAAATTTTATATGCATACCCCCATAACCTTGAGTATTATAGGATTGGGTGGATGGACGGAGCAATGGAAGGCTTTTTTTCGAAATCTCTAAAATGAAATACCCCCATGCCTCTTAATTATTATAGGATGGATGGATGGATGCAGCAGCAAATTGGCCTCCATTTGAAGAAAATTTTAAGAGAATTAATGAGATTTGTAAGTAGATGAGATAAAGATAAGTCACTACCCAGAAATTTCGCCCTCCTTTCGTGAGAATTTTTAAATATGGAGTTCAAGGTTTTTCAGAGGCGGATGCTCTTATGGTTAATTATCTTTGCCATTACCTCTTTGAGCTTAAAGTGGATAATGGGGGAAATGGTGCTGAACCCGATTGAGATTCTATGGTTCTGTTGGCTTTTGGTCTACTTATTCAGAGGACCCAACCTAACGGAAAGATCATCTTTAGCTGTCATGGGTTGCTTTTTCCGAAGACATCTTGTAGACCTGCAATTTAAGTTTGTTTAAGGCGACAAATTTATTGATTTTAATTTACAAAATTTGCTCAAGTTTGTAACCCATGCGTGGGCTTTGAGGTTGTTGGGATGATTTATATTGGATTATCACTTTCTTCGAAAGAAGTGCATCCAACAAAATGAGCGTTTAGCAATTCATACAAAAAGAAAGATATATTCTGTGATTCACAACTTTCGAGTAGAATACGATTGGGGCAAATTTTCAATGACCTTTTAGAAAGGTTACGAAATTCAGTTTCACTGTAATATTTTGTCTGCTTTTTGAGAAATTTCAGTGATATGATTGAAATTTCTACGATGTTGGAATTTGGTAGCTGCAGAAAGTTTTTGATATACCTTTGATTTACATATGTATCACACAAAATTCTTATGTATTTACATTTCGAATGCCTAAATTTCAATATTTAACTTGGCCTGAAAGATTAAGATGGGTTATTTTTTCGATTTATAAGTCATATAAAGTCAATTTTCTCTCTCTATACATACATGCCTACAGACACATGCACTCACAAATCCACACACATGCACTCACAAATCCACACACACATATATACACCAATGTTTTGGGTTCTGTCGTGGGCGGCATTTTCAATGATTTTAAGAAATGTTAGGTATGACTCATATACCATATAAGGGACAGATGCTGGAACGAAGCGGAGCGGAATAATCTATCCAATCAGGGGAGTATCGTTATGTGGGTTGGGATTGTGGGGTCAACTCCCCGTGGTACAATACATGGGTAATTTTGTAATTACATATTATACTTCAGGATTTACTCTATGGCTATATCCCTAAGGCGTATCATATATCTTGTCACCTTTTTTTTAGAGTAGAAAGAAACCCGCCGCTCTACTCTCGAGGACATAGGCATCTTTGTCGAACCTCGTTAAATCCCTGTGTTCTTCTGGATTTGTGTCGATTCCTGTTTTTTTTCGCCCTAATTTCTCAACAAGAAAACTACCGCAATTCTGTTGGACCGTAATATTTTTGGCTGCTTTTCAAGATTGAGGTTAGTTTCTTGGTTCTTGTATCAGCTCTTTCATTGGCTTACCAGTGAACTGCAATTTTTTTTTACCGTTACCTAATAATTATCTCAAAATCGCGGAAAAAAAGTGCGGGTCGAGGAATTTATTATTTCTTTCCTATATTCATGTTGATGGTTCTCATGAATGATATTTTATGCGTTTTTTTTTAAGGCAATTTTCAATTTTATCTTCTATTATCATCATGGGAAGCTAATAGAAAGGCCTGTATATAATGTATGTGTAGGATTGTGCAGATCTCTCGCACCCTTCGGACCTCATTGCCTTACTAATTTTCTGAATGGTAATTCTATTTTTTCCCCTAATTTTCTGAAGTAATTTTTTCAGATTCAATAAAATATCAAATGAAATTAAAAAGGATTTAAATGCATGCCAGTTTATTCTTCATATAATTGCATGCCAACACCTAAAATTTATTTAGTTTGGCACGAAATATTACAAATGCTTCATTTTTTTCAATTTTTGGGTTTTTTTGGCCTATAATTCTCTCTCGTGTATTTTAAATATATATATATATATATAGGAAGAGAAAATAGAGAAGGGGGAGGCTCCGATAATTGCTCGTGAACAAGCTCTTGTGGGTTCTATTTTGGCAACTTCTGTATTCTTCTACTCAAAACTTGCCAAAGTTGTGTAATTCTTTTTTTTTTGCTGCTTTTTAAGAAATACCAGTGGTGAGATCCATTTAATTTCATATCTAAAATCTAGAGTTTGTTTGATATTTATATTGGCTGACAATAATTTTTTATTATATTTCTTAAAAAGAACTAACAGTGCTATGGCGATGGAGATGCTTGGAAGGCTTGTGCTTTGTGTTTTACCGCTGCTTTCGTGAGTTATTGGTTGATGTATTTATTTTTTAATACAGCAAAGCTTTATCCCACCAAGTGGGGTATGTTACATGAATCCTTTTTCTCCATTGCGTCCTATTGTGTGTCATATTTTCATTTAATTTTAATAAATTAAAATCATTTTTTTATAATATGCCCAAGTTTTTCCAAGTCTACTTTTGTCTTTCTTAACATAAGTCGAATCTAAAATATCTACCCTCCTAATCAGATCATCAGATGGTCTACGTTTAATATCACGAAACTATCTAAGATGACTCTAATTTTTTTTTTCACTGAAGCTACCCTAAACCCTATCACGGATATATTCATTTTGTGTTTTGTCTCTAAGTGAATAGCAACTTATCCACATAATCATTCTCATCTCGAAAACACTCAAATTAGTTTTATGCTTCTCTTTTAAAGGTTGCGGGCCTCACTATCATTTTATAATATTTTCCTTTCAGTCTAAGCGGTACTTTTATATCGCACAATAGGCTCGATGTATTCGTCTGCTTTAACCGACTTGAGTTCTACTAATAACATCCCAATCTATATCACCGTCATTTTGAACAATGGACCCAAGATATCTAAAGTGTTCGCACCTTTAATAGATTGATCACCTATAGTTACAATTCTATCACTAGGGTTGCTACTACTAAAATTACATTCATCATATTCAGTTTTAGTTCTACTAAAAAGAAGACCTTTAGAAGAGAAGCATAAAACTTTGTTCTTGAACTAGCTGTTAAAATAGTCTCCTGACTATTTACATGAGTCATTTTAATTCCAAACTATATAAAAGTGTTAAATTAATCTCGGACTCTTTATATTGGAGCTTAAATAGTCTTTGTTGGGGATGATGATTAATCTTCTATTTCCTTATTTTAAAGAAATTATATACATACACGCGCATATATATAGACACACACATCAAAAAAGTGCAGTGTAAATCTAACAGCGATCCATGGATGCAGATGAGGAAACATGATGAAGGAAGATCCCCCTTCAAGGAGATTACAGGACCTATCGAGCTAGCTGAGCCATATTAACCGAGTCAATTGATGCGAGTATGGTCGACCGGTATCTACCATGCAACTCAGCTGGAAGCTCATCAGAAGAATGCCTGAATTATACGAAAAATACCTGATTCAATACAGAAGCTTATCATATGGGAGAGCCCACTCAAGGGAAGGTCTTCGACAATCCAACGGAGATGAAAAAACAGCGGATAGGAGGGCTGGTGGTAATGAGTAGGGGTGTAAATGAGCCGAACACGAGCGAGCCATGCTCAGCTCGAACTCGTTCGTGTTCGGCTCGTTTATATTTCGAGCTCAAAAAGTGTGTTCGTGTTCGGCTCGTTTGCTTGTCACGAACAAAGAGTCCTTTTAACAATCAAATCATGTAGTCATAAGACAATAAGCGAACACGAGCTGTTCACGAACAAAGAGTCCTTTGAACAACCCTAATCATGTCGCCATAAAATAATAAGGGTTTGAGCGAGCTGTTCACGAACAAAGAGTCCTTTTAACAACCCTAATCATGTAACCATAAGACAATAAGGGTTTGGGCAAGATAAAAAATTATTATTTATATTAATACATCATTTGAATCTAATTTAATAATTTTTACTCTATTTTTTTAATTAATATTTTAATTGGTTATAAGTCTTTGTAGCCTTGTAGTCAATTAGATTTTTTTAAAATACTACTTTATATATATATATATATAAGCCGACGAACGAACTTATCTTAGTTCGTGTTCGGCTCGTTAACTTATCGAACAAAATTAACGAATTGAACACGAGCTGTTCGCGAACAACGAGCCGTTTTGACAGCCCTAGTAATGAGGCAGCAGTTTGTTACAGTTTTATATTTTGCAGATGCTGTGCTTGTGCTCTTTAAGCTTTCATTGTGGAAAGCAAAAATTAAGAGAGATTTTATTGCAGTTGATTTACTTGTGTGAATCAGATTTTTGTACACTAAAACCAAACACTAATTAGACGAACTAATAAATTTATTTTTCATGTAAAATTGGATAACATTCTTACTTCTGCACAATAATGACAGTAAAGCTTCTCTGTTTAATACAAAGCAAGAGATAAAAGGAAGTTTTCATACTGTTAGCTTGGATCAGAGCGCCCAGGAAACAAATAGAAGGTATAGAGCTTTTTTCAAGGGAAAGTAGGAGAAAATTCAATGAAGAACAGTAAGAATGTTTAGTCCTTTATGATATGAGCAGCTTATTTGTGGAAACGGGTCAGTCATATAATAAGAATAGCGGATCGATTTGATCTGTAAGAAGTTTATCCAACGCTTCCCCCGCAATGACCGTCGATACATGATCTGAAGCTTGGTAATCCACTAGTCGGTCTGAGAGCTGATCGTCATCTTATGGGGATTTCTTTGGCACATTCTCCTCGATGGTTGGATCCAGGTAGCTAATCATCCACTCCTTTGTTCATCGGTATGTTTAGTTGGAAGTTAATTTTTCCCTAACCATTATTTTTCTTGAGATTCGTGCTGGTATATTTTTCATATACATATTTAGTTTCACAATTATCGTGTTCTTTAGAAACTCCAAAGCACACAAGGACAATAGAATCTTTTTAACACATAAATAACAATTTAATGATATTATTGCGCAATAATGAATTTGCCCGAATTTTCGTGTAGACCGCTCTAAATAAGCTATGAGATATGGGAAGTGTGGGTATTCATTCTCTTTTCCTCCCCGCTAATAAGGACTCACTTTTTAAGAACATGAGCATCTTGCATACTAAGGCTCGCAAACAAAACATGAAGCGGAAGTCGGCGAGCAAAATTCGTGTAGGGGAGTTAAGCAAGGACGATTGAATTGGGACTTCGGGTTTCTTCGTAGGCTCACTGTAGGAGAAATGTGTGGAAGAAATTGGAGGGGTTCCTGACGATCGTCTTTTAGGGCCCCTGCCTAAGATGGTTATTCCTGCTTAAGGGGAGGAATATCCGTTCAGGCAGCTGTGGGGGCCACAACTCCCCTAGATCTCGAGGAGACGACGGTCGAAGTGTGTACTCAACTTCAAATGAAGTTTCGAACTTAATGGATTTGCCAGCTTTAGCCTAGCTTTAGGTCCCAGTCTTACAAAATTACAAATCAATCATCTTATTATTAACTTTTTAAAGGCGCATTTTCGTAATTACAAATTATATTCAAATATAATAAGAATGATGGATTGATTCGGTCGATAAGAAGTTTGTCAGCCGCTTCTTCCGCCACGACTGTTGATACTTGATCTAAAGCCAAGTAATCTGACAATCAGCCTCAGAGCCAATCGTAATCTTATAGGGAATTCTTTGGATCGTTCTCCCAACCACTCAATCCAGGCTTCTTCGCTAATCAGCCACTCCTTCGTCTGTCAATAGTTATGTCTGATCAATTTGCCCGAGCCATTCATTTTCCTTGAGATTGGGGTGATTAAATATTTTTCATATACACATACATTCCCCTCAATTTCTACATTTTTACATATCTAACTCTTAAACTTAAGTATTAGATTATAACATAAAAAGGTTTGATTACTGGAAAACTGACAGTTTTTTCACAATAATATAGNCAGGGTGCCCAGGAAACAAATAGAAGGTATAGAGCTTTTTTCAGTGGAAAGTAGGAGAAAATACAATAAAGAGCAGTAAGAATGTTTAGTCCTTGTTTATGATATGAACTGCTTATTTGTAGGAATGGGTCAGTCATATAAAATTACAAATCAATCCCCTTATTAGTAGCTTTTAGAGGAGTTATATTCGAATATAATAAGAATAGCGGATCGATTTGATCCGTAAGAGGTTTATCCACCGCTTCCCCCGCAATGACTGTCGATACATTATCTGAAGCTTGGTAATCCACTAGTCGGTCTGAGAGCTGATCGTCATCTTATGGGGATTTGTTTGGCACATTCTCCTCGGTGACTGGATCCAGGTGGCTAATCATCCACTCCTTTTTTCGTCGGTATGTTCAATTGGTAGTTAATTTTATCCCAATCATTATTTTCCTTGAGATTCGTGTTGATATATTTTTTATATACATATTTAGTTTTGCAATTATCGTGTTCTTTGGAAACTGCAAAGCACACAAGGATAATAGAATCTTTTTAACGCATAAATAACAATTAAATGACATTATTGCGCGATAATGTATTTGCCTGAATTTTCGTGTAGACCGTTATAAATAAGCTATGAGATATGGGAAGTGTGGGTATTCATTCTCTTTTCCTCCCTGCTAATAAGGACACTTTTTAAGACCATGAGCATCTTGCAGACTAAAGCTCGCAAACCAAACACGAAGCGGAAGTCGGCGAGCGAAATTCGTATAGGGGAGTTATGCAAGGACGATTGAATTGGGACTTTGGGTTTCTTCGTAGGCTCACTGTAGGAGAAATGTGAGGAAGAAACTAGAGGGGTTGTTCCTGCTCAAGGGGGAGGAATATTCATTCAGGCTGCTGTGGGGGCCACAACTCCCCTAGATCTCGAGGAGACGACGGTCGAAGCGTGTACTCAACTTCAAATGAAGTTTCGAACTCAATGGGTTTGCGAGCTTTAGCCTAGCTTTAGGTCTCAATCTTACAAAATTACAAATCAATCATCTTATTATTAACTTTTTAAAGGCGCATTTTCGTAATTACAAATTATATTCAAATATAATAAGAATGACGGATTGATTTGGTCGATAAGAAGTTTGTCAGCCGCTTCTCCCGCCACGACTGTTGATACTTGATCTAAAGCCGAGTAATCTGACAATCAGCCTCAGAGCCACTCGTCATCTTATAGGGAATTCTTTGGCTCGTTCTCCCAACCGCTCAATCCAGGCTTTTTCGCTAATCAGCCACTCCTTCGTCTGTCAATAGTTATGTCTGATCAGTTCGCCCGAGCGATTCATTTTCCTTGAGATTGGTGATGGCATATTTTTCATATACACATACATTCCACTCAATTTCTACATTTTTACATATATAACTCTTAAACTTAAGCATTAGATTATAACATAAAAAGGTTTAATTACTGGAAAACTGAGAGCCCCTGACAGTTTTTTCACAATAATATAGTTCCGGGAATATGGTGTTTCTTGCCAAGTACTGATCAATTCACATGAAACGATAGCATTATGTACTGTTCTAAAAAATAAAAATAGGCCACAAACACAGATAATTCACATACTTCAGTCAATCTAAAATATACAATTTCACATATAAAATATTGCTTCGATTCAAGCCAGCAACTTTGTTATATCTCTCTCATTGGAAGCCAAATTTAAAAGAAAATGGCCGTTAATAAACCCTCATAATGCACATTTTGGGGACCAACAAATGCTCATTAAGCCCATGCAAAGAATCTATCAAATGCATTCTAAGAGATGCTGGTNTCATTGGAAGCCAAATTTAAAAGAAAATGGCCGTTAATAAACCCTCATAATGCACATTTTGGGGACCAACAACTGCTCATTAAGCCCATGCAAAGAATCTATCAAATGCATTCTAAGAGATGCTGGACCTGTAGCCTTTTCCATGCCTAACTCGGCTGCAACCCCAAAGATGGAGAGTGCACAAGCCGTTGCCTCTAAAATATTTGATTGCTCAATTGCAATGAAGGCGGCAATAAGGGCTGTGACGGCGCAGCCGGTTGCAGTGATCTTCTGCAGCATAGCAACACCATTCTGGACGGCAACGACTATACGGCCGTCTGTTATGAAATCAACAGCTCCTGATACTGCAACAATGGCGCCACTGGATTGAGATAGAGATTTTGCAGCTTCGAAAGCATCGGAGGATTTATGCGTGCTGTCTGCTCCCTGTAGAGAGGTTTTTATCATTACCAATGATTCAGGCATGATATAGAAGAATACAGAAGATGCTTTTTTGGCATTCCATAAGGAAGTATGATATACTCTCCAAATAATTCCCCACGTTTTTTTCTTATTATTATCATTGGTAATATGAATGCTTACATGACAAAAAAAATATTTATTGGGGGATTGAGGATTAATAGTGAAAGTTTGAGTGGATGGTGAAGAAGTCTTTCAGATTTTTCATGGTATTTCATGATCAGTCATTTTGGGGATTTTTTTTTAATAAATACATACATCTAATCATAACAATGTGCGAAAATATAAACACTAACCGCATAATAAACACAATTGTATCTGCAGAGTTTCTTATGTATTATAGACATTGTGGAGAAAATACGGACTAGGAGGGTGTAAAAGATATTTTTCTATAAAATTGCAGTTAAAAAAGGCATTTTTAACAATTTAAAATAAAAAAGTTATAGTTGACATTATCATAAGGGCAATCAACAATTCATCTTGTCATTCTGAAAAAAAAAGCATACTTTACTGGAAAAAATGCATAATATTCGTTCTCCATTTTCTTGAGTCAGCACTGATATTGATAGATTAAAGCAACGCTTAGTTCAAATGAGATTCAACACCGTCTAAGGCTGGCAATTCGGTAGAGTGAGGTACCAACGTGTCTAATATTATTTTCAAGTATTTTTAAAAGATAAAATAAATTTATTGTTCCAAGAAGACTGATAATCTTTTTTTGTTTTTCTGTTAGTAATTTTTTATGGACTTAATTGTCCTCTCTACTGCAACATGAATATCCATACTAATGCGGTTCGTAATTAGGCTAGTTAATTGCTGCATGTTCTCTCTTTCATTCTTCTCTTGTTTGGCATTTTCCTCTTGAATATGAGCCCACAAAGAATCAATGTTAACAGAAACACTTAAAAGAGATTATCAGTCTTCTTGGAACAATGAATCTATTTTATCTTTTAAAACATACTTGAAAATAATATTAGACACATTGGTATCTCACTCCAGTGAATTGCCAGTCTTATACAGTGTTGAATCTCATTTGAACAATCAAATATCATATATAAATTACTGGGTTGCCTTCTCATTATGTTTGTAATCAAATAGTTTTGCTTTATCATAATTCAAAATATAACATACAATTTGATAAAAAAGATAACCACAAGTAACTAGGTTTATTCATCAGGGAAAATTTTTATACAATTTAATCTATTAGACAAGCATCTGCATCCCTTTTTCCTGTGTAATAATGACCTGATAATGATACCATGACATGGAGAAACAATAGCCTTGCTAACAGAGGCATAATTGAATGGTTGGGAGCACTAACTAATTTCTAATAAATTACATGTGCTCTCTCTCTCTCTCTCTCTCTCTCTCTCTCTCTCTCTCTCTCTCTACACATGTAGATGCAAACACACAAGTGCACGACTATAGATTTGTGTAAGCATATTGCAAGAATGAATATTCAACAAATCGGGATTACATTATCCTAACTATTTATAGTTAGTTTTAGAAGACCTTATTTTCAATTTGTTCTTGATGAATATTACACAAGGTATTAAACCTAATCTTCATATAATACCCCAGGAATTCAATTTCTCCTCATTCTTTGAATCATTTTTACACTATTTTTACACCATTTCTCAACCCTTTTTTCATCTTATTAGCTACAGACCAAATGCCTGTATTAACTGTCAATACTTTTTATTGATAAACTATGGTGTAAGCCATAGTCACCACTGGGATTGAACAGGAATGCAGAGAGGGACAGAAAAAAAAAAAGAACGATTAGGTTGCACTGAAGGGTTCAAAACTTCTCTAAAGATATATTGTTAATGGAACGCCTTAACAAAATTAATTTTACTGTTTCAATAAATAAATAGAAAGATTAAAGACTAATATAAACCCGATACCATATCCACATACTTCTACTACTACATTCAAGTTTCAAAATAAATGATAAAAACAATAAGGATTGGTTTTCTCCTATAAGAACCGAAGGAATATCAAACTTCATGCTTCAAAGTACACCCAAAACTGTTCACTAGCGCGCGCATGATGCTTAAAAATATTTTATATAGTAAAAACAAGTTTAGAAGTATCTTTATAGAAAAACAATTGTTGGTCTCTCTTTTAGCATGATGTAGTCCACTGAATTGGATTCTAGCCTTTGAATCCTTGACTCGCAACTGAAGTTGAACCAAAACTTTTGATAGGACTACTACTCTTTATTGTGCCCATCTCAAGCAACTTTGCCTAGTTATTCTATATCCAAGAAAAGTTTAAAAGACTACCCTTGGACCAAACTTATATATCACCCAAGCGTTAGAAAAGTTTGCCAAAACACCAATCTAGCCACCTTTATAGGTCGATCATGGCACAAAGCACAACATTATGGCCAATTTAAGCAACCTTCGCCCTTTGTCAGGACCACCAAGAACCTAATGGACAGCTTTTGAACAAGCCCTTTCTAACCCAAAATCTCGTGTCCATAAGCTCCAAGTTGTTGTTTTCTTAACTTTCCAAGTCCATACCTATCAAGTCTCTCCTTGACATCATCTCTACTACATGTAGAGTCAAAATTTTTACTGATTTAAAATAATAGTTCTCTTCAATAACATAAAAATCCTAAATGATGCTACCACAAAGTTCTAAGAAGAGATTATCACAAAATGGATAACACTAAAAAAGTCTACAATAACGAACAAAAAATCCTTTATTGGTGGTTAATAATGTTAACAAAAATGAAAAATTCAACATATAAACTCGTATAATTTTTAATTGCAAAGCATCACATAATCATAATCAAATAAAAAGGTGAAAGAGAGAAGGGAAGAAGCAGAAGTTCTTAACTTTTTATGGTAGAGAAGAGAAGAGAAAGAGAAGTCTCCCCATATCAAATGAATTCACAGATAATATGAGACCCTACATCCTAAAATGTACTAAAAGGATTCGACATGGGAGTTGCAATCCAATTCAATCCCCCACATATCCTTCGGAAATTGTTGTCAAATAGAGGTTTATAAATTGCAGAAAATTCTGAATAAAGGTTTAGAGGATAAAATATTTAATCAGAGAGACTCAAATTCAAGCTTGTAATTTAATGTATTAAGAAATTCTCTAGGGCAACAAGAATATTGAGAGATTGAACAAAACTATTGAAAAAGCAATTTGATCATATTGACATAAGACTAAGCAATACTTGGGAGGCAAACTAAATATTATATCATTATATTTTGCTTGTGTTTTTGCATTGTTTACTTTAGATTTAAGTTTTTGCTTTACATCGATATTCAAATTTTGCTTTTTTGGATTTCTGCCTCAACGCCGCCATGCCCCTCACTAGAGCCACGATGCTCTTGCTTCGTTTCTCAGCACCACAACGTTCCATGCTAGTGTCACTATGCTAAGTCCACATGATATGTGGCTTCATCCTGGCACTCTATTCAAATCCTTTGCCCAAATTTAAAAAGGATGGTCAGCACAAAATTCAACGTGTGCATTAAATCCCTTCAATACTCTTGAATGTCATGAGCCCTACCAAGCATCATCGTGCTCCTCTCTGGCGCCATGGCGCCTTCTTAGCATTTTAGTACCACAACACCAGCATTTTAGCGCCAAGGAGCTGACCCTCTCTCTTATATAAGCAACCCATTGCTGACCATTGTTGACCATTGCTGAAGGGTAGAGGACCAAGAGGTCGTTCTTAGTTTCAAGTAGCTTACTTCAGCTTACTTTCATTTTCTTTGAGTTTTTTATAGCTTTCTTCGTCTTTAACTTGTCATTTGGATTCCTTGACCACAAAATCTAAGAGTGAGAAATGCAAACTTTCAATGCCAAGTATCGAGGCAATCACACAATACAACAATTTCATTGTATCAAAAAAGCTCATTCTTGAAAGAGGGTTCATTGATCCCGATTAGGTTTGTTAGATTTCAAGCCGAACTGTGGTCGGCTCAAATAGATTTAGTGCGGCTCGAAATTGGCTCGTGGCTTGTTATGTTTTTTATTTCAAGTTGATACGGCCCAAATATAAATCGAGCTCGATCTGCCTCAAAATCGAAACAAACCAACTCAAATGGAGTTATTTGGGTCCGTTTTAGCTCGGAATCAGCTCGGTCCGACTCAAAATTAAAACTTATTGGCTCAAATTGAGTTATTTGGAGCCGTTCCAATTCACAATCAGCTCAAATTCAGCTCTTGGCTCCTTATACTCAATTTTACTTAGCATTATATATATAATTGTTATAAATAAAAAATATTACAAGCACATCTCAAGTTAGTTCGAGCCGATCTATATAAGACTCAAAATCAGCTTATAAAAATTCGATCAAAAGTTAGCACATAGCTTAATTCGTTTATTTCGATCAAAACCAATATTTAAAACAATTTTTGAGTGATTAATGATCTTCGAGCTAAATTCACAGCCCTAATATGAGGTAGGGTAGAAGGTTTAATTGTGAGAAGAAAGTGGGAAAACTGTCGTGAGATTGAGATTTTTGTTCGTGAATTCAATGCTAATGTTGAAGAACAAAAGGAAGAAAAAGTGTTTGTTAGGGGGGAACAAGCTGATTTTAGCCCTTCAAAAAACAGTTCACTCTGTTGACTTTCTAATATTCCTAAGGAGAAATATTCTCAATTTGTGCCTTTTGAATATTTTTTCTTTAAAGCATTAATTTTTTGATTGATTATCGTGCCCGGTGGAGGATTCGAGATGAGAGGATAGTCAATTTCCCCTCCACTGCTCTCAATGTTGAGTATAAGGCTTGACATTATTTTATTTCTACATAACTTAAAGTCGTTGATCAATATCATTTAGGTGACGACGGATAGGGTTATTCTAAACTTTTGCATACTTAAAGAAAAGTTCATATATATAGAGGCAATGATCTACTGTGGCTCATTCATCCATAAAGGTTGAATATCGATCCCTCGCGACTGCTGCAGCGGATATCATATGGATTCAGAGGTTGCTTGCTAAGTTCAGCATCCCTACAGACAATCCTACCACATTATGGTGTGATAACATATCAATTATTGCATTGGCTAATTACCCAGTGTTTCACGCTCGCATGCATATTGAGGTAGGTTTTCATTTTATTCGTGATTGCAAAAACTATAATCAGATTGATGTCCATCATATTAACACAAGGGATCAACTCAGTGATATTTTCACCAAGAGTGTTCCAACACCTCAATTTCATACTCTTCAGAGCAAAATAACTCTTCCCATTGACTATCAAATTTGAGGGGAGTGACAAGACAATCAAGTAATATTGCCAATTCCTCATAACTACAGCTTCAATGGTTAGGCTGCCTGCAACTCTGCAACATGGTGCAGATGTATCGAATTAAATCAGGACAATACACCTGTCCTCTGCACATAACCAAATCTCGCATTTTGTTATAAGGAATATGCTCTATGGGTTTATATAGAGAGTACTGTGGCAATTAACAGGTGACTGAAATAGCAATTCTGATTCCATGCTTTATTATAATTGCTGTGTCTAGAATTGCATGCAGGAAATAAGCTTTTCAGGTTGAAGAAATCATCCAGCTGGAAGAATTCCTTCCAGCTAAAGAAGGTCTTTAGGTATTGGTCGATTACTATTAACATCATCAATTTAATATATTTTTAGTGACAAAAAGATGTTATTTGATTCGATCACTTACCTTGCTATTCTTTACCCTACGCGCGGAAGCCAGCGCTAGAATCTCCGATGCATTACCCCTAATCACGGCCGGCCGAAGCTCCAGAAGTCCGATGNCAGCTGGAAGCTCATCAGAAGAATGCCTGAATTATACGAAAAATACCTGATTCAATACAGAAGCTTATCATACGAGAGAGCCCACTCAAGGGAAGGTCTTCGACAATCCAGCGGAGATGAAAAAACAGCGGATAGGAGGGCTGGTGGTAATGAGGCAGCAGTTTGTTACAGTTTTATATTTTCCAGATGCTGTGCTTATGCTCTTTAAGCTTTCATTGTGGAAAGCAAAAATTAAGAGAGATTTTATTGCAGTTGATTTACTTGTGTGAATCAGATTTTTGTACACTAAAACCAAACACTAATTAGACGAACTAATAAATTTATTTTTCATGTAAAATTGGATAACATTCTTACTTTTGCATAATAATGACAGTAAAGCTTCTCTGTTTAATACAAAGCAAGAGATAAACTTTTGTCTAATACATAAAACTATAAAAGCAAAATCTATTGAGATTTAATCGAAGGCATGAGGTTCATCTTTATAATGATTTTAATATTAAAAAAATTACTAATGTATTGATACAACGTTTTGCATTGTAAATTATCACATAAAATTAAAAAGGAAGTTTTCATACTGTTAGCTTGGATCAGGGTGCCCAGGAAACAAATAGAAGGTATAGAGCTTTTTTCAGTGGAAAGTAGGAGAAAATACAATAAAGAGCAGTAAGAATGTTTAGTCCTTGTTTATGATATGAACTGCTTATTTGTAGGAATGGGTCAGTCATATAAAATTACAAATCAATCCCCTTATTAGTAGCTTTTAGA
>JXCR01145395.1:37925-59629 GCA_002079205.1 Phalaenopsis hybrid cultivar | reverse complement strand
AGTAAAATCGGAGATCTCCTTCAGCGACCAGATCATCGCCGGACACGCACCGGCGGCGAGGAGGACGTTGGCCATCAGATCCATTGAAATGAAGTTTGTTATGCACTGGATTAATGGGGCTTGTGGTCGAAGCTTCTAAAGATGCTCCCATCCCCGAAGGCCCCATTGATGATCCAATAGATGAGGCAACGGCGATTGAGGTACCTTTCCGGCCGGCGCGATGGCGGTGGTGTCACTTTCGGGGTCCATGCGTGCGGAAGGAGACGCTTTGCTCTTACAACTCCTACCGGCATTCAAATTCAAAATACCTGATTGAAGGAGTCAAGCAGTGAGGTTCGGCGTCGCAAATGGAGCGAAGGAGTCAAGCAGTGAGGAGGAAGGGGAATGCCGGAGAGGATACTTGACGAAGGATGGCTGGCCGGAGTCGATCGCATGTGTGATAGTGGGGATGAAGGGGGCAAACACGATTCAGTGTCCGAAGCAGATATTTGCTTAGGGGAGGGGTATTATCGGCGAAAGCTCCCCACGAACGCTGGGACGCAGGGTGCTCTCCGCGGCCTGCTTTCAACTAGAATCGCGTCTCGCTGCGAGCAGGACGCTGCGCCAAACGACGATAAATTGCGGGGCCAGGCCGCGAAGCGCTCTTGCCGCGGTCCCAAACGGACCCTTAGTGTCTTTTTGAAGCAGCTGCAGCTTATTGAATAATCTACTGATAAGTTGATTAAAATTAATCTGCTGATACGTTAGGTCTGATGTTTATTATAAATTTTTATTTTTATTTTTTTGAAAAGTCAGACCGCTGCCAGAAAGTTGCTATCGCACCAAGATATGTGTTGTGTGAAAATTTTGTTTTCAACATTTTCAAAATGCATAAGCTGTCAAAATATAGTTTACTCAAACAGGTCAGATACGTTTTAAAAACGCCACCGCACCAAACAAGCTGCCCCAAACGGGACTTTATTATATTTCATTAAATTTTATCTTCTCATATATATATTAATTTAATAATATTTTTAAGCAATTTAATTGTCTACATGCTACAATATTTATAATCAATAAAAATTATTAATTACAAAATAGAATAATAATATATAAAATTATTTAAATGATGTTTTAATATAAATAAAAAGATTTATATCTATCATTCACACACTACGACTATTTAACTAGAGTTGTCAATATGGTTTTTTGTTCGTGAACAACACGTGTTTTACTTGCTAAGCAAACGACCGAACAAATTTTTTGTGTTCGAAATATAAACCAGTCGAACGCTAACAGTGATATTTTTTAACGAGTCAAACACATGCTGAACCCGAGCTCACTTGTGTTCAGCTCGTTTACACCCCTATTCATGATGCTTCGTAGAAGTAACCCAATGTTTTCTTTTATTAATATAATTAAGTCTAAAGTTTCTTCTTATTAAGTTATTTTTTATTTTTCAAATATATTAAATTAGTTAATATGAATCAAGCAAGTAAGTAATGGAACATATGTAAGGATAAATTGTTAAAACACTGAAATAAAAAATTTGTAATAGGAAACTTTCTAAAACAAAAAGTAATTTATGAAATGCACCCTAAAAAGATGCATTCATATTTGTGTTTTGATTGAACACATTTCTGCCTTCATTCTGCCTCATATGAATTAAACCCTCCTCGGAGTCGAATCTCTCGCTACTCTCGCTCACACGCTACGAAGGCTGTAATCAAGCCGATTTGAGTCTAGTATATCATAGTTCGGATTTAGTTTGGTATAATTATAAGCTGCCCATGTTTAGTTTGTGCTTGTGCCTAAGTTTCATATATTGCTCGAGCTTGATTTATTTAAATTTTTCACTGTTTGACTTTGATTTGCTTATGACAATTGAACAAGTATTCAAATGAGTTAATAAACGAACAAAAAATTCAATAAATAATTTTTCAAATCTATCAGACCTATTAATTTATCGTTAACCATCATTATATTTTGATTAAGGGAATCTCTTATGTTCGTCCGATAAAGTGATCAAGACTGCTTCTCTATTTGTTGGGAGGCCTTTTCTATACTCTATAATCAGAGTTTTACTCCATTCATGAAGGGGGACTAAGAACTAAAATTGAAGGAGGATCGGGAGAAGACTGAATTGAAGTCTAGTGTTCTAGATCAAATATCAAGTGTACACTATGGAATAATGAAGAACCTTGTCGAACAACGATCAATGTTGTGAAGTAATGAAACACTGCGTGTGGTGGCAACCAATATTGCAGAGTAATGAAGCACTATGTAGAGTAGATAACAATGTCACAAGAGCAGCGAAACATTCTAGGGAGCAACTCATCATCTGGAACACCGTCCAATGACACACTTCAACGATGATGCATCAAAGTTTTGTCAACTGCAACAAATTCTGAGTGTTGTGCAGCATGCAAACATTGTAACTACGTGATCTTTTTCCGCTTGCGGGACACGAGCTTGTACCTGCACTCATCTGACTATAGTTGATTATTTATAACTGGGCTACACCCCATGTTTTTTTTCTCCTCTAGGCTTTCCATGTAAAGCACTTCTGGTATCTTTACCTATTACTTCTTTTATTCGAGCGTGTACTGTTAGAAAATTCATGTTTCAACTTTATACACAAATTAAGAAGAAAAATACATAATAGCCAAGATCTTTTAAATTCATGATTTTTACATATGTAAAAATAAAGTGGTGCGTACATGTATTCATGATGAACAAATTTGATCTTGAAGAGATAGAGTTTCTCTCCCTTATCCCTTAAAACTTTCTGTACTTTCTGATGGAGAGAAATGTACAAGTNTTTGATTTTCCTTTCTTCTAAGTTGTTTGGCTTTTGGATGATGACGAACTTGCACCTTTTTTTGGGGGTGGTGTGAAAATATTTGCTATATTTGGGCACTGGGGCCATAGCAATTTCCCATAGTACATAGACTAGGGGATTGTATGGTAACAGATTTAGATTTAAGCTGGATATAACTTACCAGACAGAAAAATGACAACTATGAAATTATGGATTCAGTAAATCATGTTTTTTTATCAATTTCTTCACAGTTTTTCCTTGAATCCCGGATTTATTAGATACTGTTGATGGTAGGATTTAATAAATTTGGATTAACAAAAAGTATTAAAGCCATATTATCATGCAGCTAGGAAGAAAGGGAGCACGATGGAGAGATTCATTTATTCATTTTCCCTCTTTCATCTATTATTAAAATCTGTCTCATATTTTCTCCCACAGCCAAGTAGCCGTTCTGTTTTATGTATAATTACAAGGTGTTTTTTCATAGGAGAATTCCTTACATTATATATATGACACTTTAGTGCCTCATCAAAATTTATGCATGAAATTATGTATTGTCAAATCTGAGAAGGTGGTCCTAAAACCTGAAAATGAAATTTAATCATCTGTATAGAATATTTATTTTCTAGAATTCATTTTCTAGCTGATAGGTACTTAATCCAGGTTAACTAAGAATGCGAATTGCATTTTTTTTTAATCAATAAGAGGAACCTAAAAATATGTTTCTAAATGCCTGNCTTCTAAATTTGTTGTCAAATAGAGGTTAATAAACTGCAAGAAATTCTGAATAAAGGTTTAGAGGATAAAGTAATTAATCAGAGAGACTCAAATTCAAGATTGAAATTAATGAATTAAGAAATTCTCCAGGGTAACAAGAATATTGAGAGATTGGCCAGAACTATTGAAAAAGCAANGTTTAGAGGATAAAGTAATTAATCAGAGAGACTCAAATTCAAGATTGAAATTAATGAATTAAGAAATTCTCCGGGGTAACAAGAATATTGAGATATTGGCCAGAACTATTGAAAAAGCATTTTTATCATATTGACATAAGACTAAGCCTTACTTGGAAGGCAACCTAAATGTTATATTGTTATATTTTGCTTGTGTTTGCATTTTTTACTTTAGTTTTAAGTGTGTGCCTAAGATGAATATTCAAATTTTGTTTTTTTGTGTTTTCTGCCTCAACACCGCCACGCCCCTCACTAGTGCCACAACACTCTTGCTTCTTTTTTCAGCACGACAACGTTGCATGCTAGTGTCACTGTGCTAGGTCCTCATCATATGTGGCTTCATCCTGACACTCTATCCAAACCCTTTGAGCGTCGCAGCGCCCCACCTCAGCATTGTTGTGCCCAAATTTAAAAACAGATGATCAACACAAAATTCAACGTGTGCATTAAATCCCTTCAATACCCTTGAATGCCATAAGCCCTAACAAGCACCGTCGCGCCCCTCACAAGCGCCATAGCGCCTTCTCAACATTTTAGCACCATAATACCATCATTTTACNCAAAATTCAACGTGTGCATTAAATCCCTTCAATACCCTTGAATGCCATAAGCCCTAACAAGCACCGTCGCGCTCCTCACAAGCGCCATAGTGCCTTCTCAACATTTTAGCACCATAATACCATCATTTTAGCGCCACGGTGTTGACCCTCTTTCTTATATAAGGAACCCTTTGGCCCCTTCTTTTCATGCAATTTTTTTTTCAAGCTTTTGATCCATTGCTGGCAGGTAGAGGACCAAAAGGTCATTCATAGTTTCAAGTAGCTTTCTTCGTCTTAACTTTAATTTTCTTTAAGTTTTTTGCAGCTTTCTTCGTCTTTAACTTGTCGATTGGAATCCATGACCCCAAAATTAGAGTGAGAAATGCCAAGTATTGAGGCAATCGCACAATACAACGATTTCATTGTATCAAAAAAGCCCATTCCTGAAAGAGGATTCATTGATCCTAGTTAGGGTTGTTAACGATCTGATTTCGAGTCAAGTTGGGGTCTGCTCAAATAGATTTAGTGCGGTTCGAAATCAGCTCTTGACTAGTTATATTTGATTTCGAGTCGAGACGGCTCAAAATTAAATCGAGCTCGATCTGCCTCAAAATCAAAACGAATCAACTCAGATAGAGTTATTTGGATCTGTTTTAGCTCAGAATCGGCTCGATCCGACTCAAAATTAAAACCAATTGACTCAAATTGAGTTAATTGGATCCGTTCCAATTTACAATTGGCTCAAAATTAGCTCATGGCTCGTTATATTCAATTTTACTTAGCATTATATATATAATTGTCATAAATAAAAAATACTACAAGCTCATATATAGTTAGTTCGAGTCGATCCATGTATGGCTCAAAATCGGCTTGAAAAAAATTTGTTCAAAAGTCGGCTCATAGCTTAGCTAGTTTATTTCAATCTAAGCCAAAATTTAAATCGATTTTTCGAGTGACTAATGGTCTTCGAGCTAAATTCACAGCCCTAATCTGAGTTAGGGTAGAAGGTTTGATTGTGAGAAGAAAGTGGGAAAAACTATTTCGTGAGATTTAGATTGTTTGTTGTTCGTGAATCCTGTACTAATCCTGCAGAACAAAAGGAAGAAAAAGTATTTGTTAGGGGGCAACAAGCTAATTTCAGCCCTTCAAAAATCAATTCAGCAATGATCTTCTGTTGCTCGTTCATCCATAGAGGTTGAATATCAAGCCCTGCCGACTGCTGCAGCTGATCTCATATGGATTCAGAGGCTGCTTGCTAAGTTCAGGATCCCTGCAGACAGTCATACCACCACACTATGGTTNTTTCGTGAGATTTAGATTGTTTGTTGTTCGTGAATCCTGTACTAATCCTGCAGAACAAAAGGAAGAAAAAGTGTTTGTTAGGGGGCAACAAGCTGATTTCAGCCCTTCAAAGATCAATTCAGCAATGATCTTCTGTTGCTCGTTCATCCATAGAGGTTGAATATCAAGCCCTGGCGACCGCTGCAGCGGATCTCATATGGATTCAGAGGCTGCTTGCTAAGTTCAGAATCCCTGCAGACAGTCATACCACCACACTATGGTGTGATAACGTATCAATTATTGCATTGGCTAATTACCCAGTGTTTCACGCTCACACAATACATCTTGAGGTAGGTTTTCAATTTATTTGTGATTGCATAAACTCTAATCATATTGATGTCCATCATATTAACACAAGTGATCAACTCGGTGATATTTTCACCAAGAGTGTTCCAACACCTCAATTTCATACTCTTCAGAGCAAAATAACTCTTCCTATTGACTATCAATCTGAGGGGCAGTGACAAGACAATCAAGTATTTTTGCTAATTCATCATAACTACAGCTTCGATGGTTAGGCTGCCTGCAACTCTGCAGCAGGGGGCAGATGTATCGAATGAAATCAGGACAGTACGCCTGTCCTCTGCAGATAACCAATTCTCACATTCTGTTATAAGGAAAATATACTCTATGGGTTTATATCGAGAGAGCTGTGGCAATTAACAGGTGAATGAAATAACAATTCTGAATCCATGCTTTATTCTAATTGTTGTGTATAGGATTGCATGCAGGAAATGAGCTTTGCAGGTTGAAGAAATCATCCAGCTGGAAGAACTCCTTCCAGCTAAAGAAGCTAAAGAAGGTCTTAAGGTATTGGTGGATTACTATTAACATCATCAATTTAATATATTTTAAGTGACAAAAAGATGTTATTTGATTCGATCCCTTACCTTGCTATTCTTTATCCTACGCGCAGAAGCCAGCGCTAGAATCTCCGATGCATTACCCCTAATCACCGCCGGCCGAAGCTCCAGAAGGCCGATACACCCTTCCATCCGAAAATCAGACGCAGATACGGCAGCAGGGTCGAGAACCCATGGCCGGCCGGCCTCCGCTGCGACGGCAGCGGCGGCCCTCATTGAGGAAAGCCCGTCTTCGGAGAGGGTTCCAACGTTGATGCAGAGAGCACCGACGCCAGGAGTAAAATCGGAGATCTCCCTCAGCGACCAGATCATCGCCGGACACGCACCGGCGGCGAGAAGGACGTTGGCCATCAGATCCATTGAAACGAAGTTAGTTATGCACTGGACTAACGGGGCTCGTGATCGAAGCTTCTGAAGAAGCTCCCATCCCCAAAGGCCCCATTGATGATCCAATTGATGAGGCAACGGCGATTGAGGTACCTTTCCGGCAGGCGCGGTGGCGGTNTGGACTAACGGGGCTCGTGATCGAAGCTTCTGAAGAAGCTCCCATCCCCGAAGGCCCCATTGATGATCCAATTGATGAGGCAACGGCGATTGAGGTATCTTTCCGGCAGGCGCGGTGGCGGCGGTGTCACTTTCTGGGTCCATGCGTGCGGAAGGAGACGCTTTGCTCTTATCTGTTGTGGAATAAAAATCAATATAAATTCTCTCAAATAAAAATATGTTAAAATCCTTCTTAAATTAATTGGAGATTTACATAGATACCACTAAATTCTTATATATTTAAAAATTATTTCTATGATAACATATTTAAATTAAATCAAATTATATAGGTGAAAAATACACGTTTTACTTCAAATAAATTAATGTTAGAATATTTTGGATGTGGTCTATAAAGTAAAATATATAAATAAAAATAAAAATATAGAGATAGTATGATAATTATTAAATGATATGTATGTAAAATATCATGAGTTGTATGGAGTTATACGAGCGAATAACCATTTAAGTTACAATTGGTCACGTAGGTTGTGGGGGCCGAAGTCAGAAGTTGCACGAGTTCTTAATCATGTAGGGCGTGGTGGTGAACTTTGAGGCGCTGTTGGGCACGAGGCCAGAGTCAGGAGTTGCATGCTATGAACCATGTAGGCAGTAGTCGGTCACGTAGGTCATAATGGCGAGCTATGACTACATACATAAGTCGTGGGGCCGAAGTCGGGAGCTGCGCAAGCTATGAACCTTTTAAATCATTATCGGTCACGTAGACCATAGTGGCAAGTTGTGATGTTGTTCATAGACCACGGGGGTCGAAGTGGAGAGTTGCACAAGATATGAACCACGTAGGTCATAGTGACAAGCTGTGACAACATCAACAATTCACGAAAATCGGAGTCGAGAGTTGCACGAGCTATGAACTATGTAGAACGTAGTTAATCACGTGGGTTGTAGTGGTGGGTTGTGATTACGTTTATGGGTTGTGATTGTCAGAGTTTGGAATTACATGAGCTATAAACTTTATAGGTTGTAGTTGGTCACATAGTCTGTGGTGTGCGAGCTGTGATGACTTCCATAGGCCGCAGGGTTTAGAGTCGAAAGCTATACGAGCTATGAACCATATAGGTTGTAATTGGTGATTGGAGGTATATCTTCTTATCCCACGGGCGAGAAGAGGTTATACATTTTCTCGAGTTATAATGATCGAGCGAATGAGGAATTGTTGCTCCATGGTGGGGAGCGGGCGACTGTAGGGCCCAATGTGGTGGTGACCGGGGAAGGCGACGATGAATTGAAGAGACATCGGTAAATGTAGCTCGAGGTTACGATGACCAGAGTTGGCTGTTGACTACTGTGGGTTGAAGCAACGGTGGAAGAAAGTGATGACAATTAAGGCCAGAAGAGGCAGTGATGAAGGCTGACGGATGCAACAACCAACAAAAGGCGAAAACCAAAAGAGGTGGCGATGAAGGTTCCTCGAGGCAGGTGTGGCAGCCGGAAGCAGCGACAGCCATAAGAGGTGGCGACTTGAGGAGGTGACCAGAAGAGGTAGTGGCGAAGGCGGCTCGAAGCTACGACAACACCGACAGCTGAAAGCTGCTACGACTATAAGAGGCAGCAACAATAAAAAATGGTGACGACTGGAAGAAGCAACTACTTAAGGCAGTTGCGACAGCTGGAAGTGGCGACGGTTGAAAGAGGCGGCGGATGAAAGAGGCGATTGGCCAAAGGTGGCGGTGATTGGATATGTAATGCAGCAACTCTCTCTTCTGCAAGCTCTTTACTTGCTCTTGCCCTAAGGTTTAGGTCCTCGTTCATGAGAGGTTTAGAGCTCTATTTATATAGTCTAAATTTCAAATAAGGCATGAATCAAATACACTCTTTATTGGGATGACTTTTGATGAACATCTAATTGCCTTAACAATGTCAGAATTGAGCGATATTTGACTCGTTAGATTTGTCTCATTGAGACACTCGATTTGACAATAAGCAAATCATATTCGACGACTATTTGACCTTCAATCACGACAGGAAAGCTTCCAATAGTGATAAAATGACTTGATGTGAGATTGATTTAACTCGGATTAAGCCAATTTTTTTTATCATTGGGCCCGTCTCACTGTGCCGGTCAAATTGACATAAGTTTGCTTCATTCAAAGCTCCGAATGATTTCTAATCAAAATTTGAATATTTTCTGCATAAAAACAGCATCGATATTTACGTAATGCGTCAAGATTCATGGCGAATCATGAAAAGTAGTTGGTGGCATATCAAGTTTCAAGGAAAAAGATACTCAATTATTTTGATGATGGACCCGACTCTAATAGATGCAAAGATTTTGGTTTAAATTTCATTTTTGTTTTTAAAAGTAATGATATTATGTTGCAAAATTATGCTTTAAAAGAAGTCAACTTTAACTATTTCTTCAAGGTTCAATCTTCTTTAGGCTTCAAGCTTTTCCCCCCTTTTTAAGTGTGACTTAGGTTATTTGTAAAGTATATGTTACAATTAATAAATGAATATGAACTACTATGATCGGATGATCTGGAGCGATTCCCATAATTAGTTGGTGTTTGAAGGACATTTAAGTATATTAAGATGTCAGAATTGAGCGATCATCACCTCTTTGAATTCGTCTTGTCGCAACGCTCGATTCAACTATAAGCTTGTCGTATTTGACTTATGTTTCATCTCACAAATATGCTCGTAAAGCTTCAAAAAATGGTATAATGACTTGATTGAGGTTTGATTTGGGTCGGATTAGACCAATTTTGGTATTTTAAGATCATTCGAATAGACCCCCACAGTTTGACTATAAGTTTGCTGGAATCGAAGTTTGGGATAATTTTTCATCAATGTCTGAATATTTTTTGTTTAAAAAAATATTTGAAAATTGGTGTCATACTCGAAGATTTATGTTTAATGATAAAAATTTATCTGTGATGTATTAATTTATATAATGCATTATATTCAGAGTTTCATTCTTTCTCATGGTAGATATGTTTATGTGTTTAACAATATTATTAGCCTGAAGGAATTCTATTTTTATTAAAGACAAAAGCCAACCTATTCCTAATTATCTTTGTTCCGGTGTTGCCCATGAGATTATAATAATTACAGCTTCTCTAGATAAAAGTCGCCGTGGCCTCTTCTGTGCCGTCGGATCCTACCAAAGATCGCCATCAGAGCCGCTAACTGCAGTGCAGGGGAATAAATACGTAGGTAGTGCAGTGAGGTAGAAACCCTAATTCGTTACTTTTGGGATGAGACGTGTGGTGAATGGCCCGACTCCTTCAGCTGATTACTTCGTGGCCGGTTCCTCTTACTGTCTCACCGTCTCTCTCTAATTTGACGATAAAGATGAAATCCATCGCATGCGAAATTGCTCTGTTTCAGGGATGTTTCGCGCGTGATTAAGCATCCTGCCAAGATTTTCTTTTCTTGCAATGCGGGCAAAGCGGCTTGGACGGTCTCTGCATATGCGGGCAACCGCTGCGTTTGTCTTTGTTTTTGTGAACAAGGAATTGGAGGGTCATCTTCGGGATCGAGCAGAGCTGAATCTCATCATTCGACTCCCTGTTTTCTCTTTAATTTTTGATAACGTTCATTAGGGTTGCTGGTTTACCAGTTACCATGTTAATTGCACTTCTATGATGATTTGCATGATGCTCTATATCTTCTCTTCAGATTTTTGTATAGTTTTTCTATAGATTCAAAAAGAGGAAGTGAAATTTAGGGGCTGTCGGGTTACGGATTTAGAGCAGGATTAGCCGATTTGATAAATCCGGATTTACCGATTTAGGCCGTAAATCCCGTGGTTCGGTAAATTTAGTAAATCCGGGTTAGACGCTTCTCTCGAGAAGGAAGATGTGAAGTTAACTTCCAGTATGTTGTCAGGTAGGAACGGAGCCGAAGGAGGAGAAAGATGGGAGTCTCGTGTCTCTTTACAGGGAGGGGAGAGACACAAGCGAGTGTTTGGACAGGGTGCGTAACTCCATTAACCCTCAATACCTACAATAATCTACAATAACATCGAAATAGAACCCGTGGGGTTATAAGTCATTGGAATAAATGACTCAATAACCTTCCAAAATAACCTTCCAATAACACCTCAATAACCACAAAACCCACGAAACGGAGGTTTGCGGGGTTATTACAGCTCTGCGCATTAAGTACGCAAATATTTCCCCTTTCGGCGAAACCGGGAGAGCGCGAGTAATGAAGGAACCACCCGAAACATTGCTATTTACAAATGAAGCACCCCTTTCAACCAAGTCAAAGTTCTAGGCTTAGTTTCTTTCCCGTGGAATTTACATACCACACAATTCTTATGTATTTACATATTTAACACCTAAATTTTTCTTTTATGTTAGTGGTACTTCGGGGATTTGTGCTTTTCTCATGGAATGAAGGAGCAGCTTGGATGACCTATGATTTGATAGGTAACCGTTGCAAGCTTGTGCTATTGGTAGAGAACTTGTAAGTGCTTAATTTTGACTTCTTTCTGGCAGGGAAAAATTTTTTGTCCGGGCTCCGGACGCAGCTCTACGTGCGAATTTCTAATAATATGCTGCTATCTGGAGGCTATTGAAGTGAAATTGCGGAGGNTATGGGTTGCGATGGTCAGAATTTGGAGTTACGTGAGCTATGAATTTTATAGTTAGTAGTTGGTCACATAGTTTGTGGTGTGCGAGCTGTGATGACTTTCGTAGGCCACAGGGTCCAGAGTCGGAAGCTATACGTAATATAAACGATGTAGTTTGAAATTGGTGATTAGAGGTATATTTTCTTATCCCACGAACGAGAAGAGGTTATACATTTTCTCGGGTTATAATGACTAAGAGAATGAGGAATTGTTGCTCCATGGTGGGGAGCGGGCGACTGTAGGGCCCAAGGTGGCGATGATCGGGGAAGGCGGCGATGGATTAAAGAGACATCAGTGAATGTAGCTCGAGGTTACGATGACTAGAGTTGGTTGTAGACGACTGCGGGTTGAAGCAACAGTGGAAGAAAGCGATGACAATTGAGACCAGAAGAGGCAGTGATGAAAACTGCTCGAGACGGATGCAACAACCAACAAAAGGTGGAAACCAAAAGAAGTGGTGATGAAGGTTGCTCGAGGCAGGTGTGGCAACCGAAAGCAGCGACAACCATAAGAGGTGGCGACTTGAGGAGGTGACAAGAAGAGGCGGTGGCGAAAGCGGCCCGAAGCTACAGTGACACCGACAGCTGAAAGTGGCGACGACTATAAGAGGCGGCAACAATCGAAAGTGGTGACGACTAGAAGAAGCAACGACTTGAGGCGGTTGCGACAGCTGGAAGTGGCGACGGATGAAAGAGGCGGCGGATGAAAGAGGTGTTTGGCCAGAGGTGGCGGTGACTGGATATGTAATGCAGGAAGCAGAGCTGCAACTCCCTCTTCTACAAGCTCTTTACTTGCTCTTGCCCTAAGGTTTAGGTCCTCGTTCATGAGGGATTTAGGACTCTATTTATAGAGTCTAAATTTTAATTAAGGCATGAATCAAATACACTCTTGATCGGGATGACTTTTGATGGACATCTGACTACCTTAACAATGTCAAAATCGGGCGATATTTGGCTCTTTGGATTCGTCTCATTGAGACACTCGATTTGACTACAAGCAAGTCATATTCAACGACTGTTTGACCTTCAATCACGACATGAAAGCTTCCAAAAGTGATAAAATGACTTGATATGGGATTGATTCAACTCGGATTAGGCCGATTTTTTTTATCATTGGGACCATCTCACTATGTCGTTAAGTTTGACATAAGTTTGCTTGATTCAGAGCTCTGAATGATTTCTAATCAACATTTGAATATTTTTCACATAAAAACAACCTCAATATCTGCGTAACGCATCAAGATTCATGCCGAATCATGAAAAGTAGTTGGTGGCAAACAAGTTTTAAGGAAAAAGATAGACTATATTATCTTGATGATGGACCTGAATCTAATAGATGCAAAGATTTTGGTTTAAATTCCATTTTTGTTTTTAAAAGTAATGATATTATGTTACAACATTATGCGGTAAAAGAAGACAACTTTAAATATTTCTTCAAGGTTCATTCTTCTTCAGGCTTCAAGTTTTTTCCCCCGTTTTTTAGTGTGACTTAGGTTATTTATAAAGTATATGTTACAATTAATAAATGAATATGCACTACTATGATAGGATGATCTGGAGCGATTCTCATAATTAGATGGTTTTTGAAGGACATTTAAGTATATTAAGATGTCAGAATTGAGCGATCTCCGCCTCTATGGATTTGTTTTGTCGCAACGCTCGATTCAACTATAAGCTCGTTGTATTTGACATCCATTTGATCTCTCAAATATGCTCGTAAAACTTCAAAAAATGGTGTAATGACTTGATTGAGGTTTGATTTGGTCGGATTAGACCAATTTTGGTATTTTTAGACCATTCCAACAGACCCCGACAGCTTGACTATAAGTTTGTTGGAATCGAAGTTTGGGATAAATTTTCATCAATGTTTGAATATTTTTTGTTTAAAAAAATATTTCAAAATTCGTGTCATACTTAAAAGATTTATGTTTAATGATTAAAATTTGTTTGTGGTGTATCAATTTATATAATGCATTATATTTAGAGTTTCATTCTTTTCTTAGGGTAGAAATTTTTATGTGTTTACCAATATCCTTAGCAAGGAGGAATTCTATTTTTATTAAAGACAAAAGCGAACCTATTCCTAATTTTCTTTGTTCCGGTGTTGCCCATGAGATTATAATAATTACAGCTTCTGTAGATAACAATCGCCGTGTCCGCTTCTGTGCCGTCGGATCATACTTGAAGACAACATTATGCGGTAAAACATTGCCATCAGAGCCGCTAACTCGGTGCGGGGTAATAAATTGGTAGATAGTCCGTCCAACGAGATCAAAACCCTAACTCGTTACTTTTGGGATGAGATGAGACGTGTGGAGAATGGCCCGACTCCTTCAGCAGATTACTTTGTGGCCGGTTCCGCTTGCTGTCTCACTTTCTCTCTCTCTAATTTGACGGAAAGATGAAATCTATCGCATGAGCAATTGCTCCGTTTCAGGGATGTTTCGTGCGTGCTTCAGCATCCTGCCAAGATTTTATTTTCTTGCAATGGCGGGCTAAGCGGCTTGGATGGTCTGTGCATCTGCGGGCAACCGCTGCGTTTGTCTTTGTTGTTGTGATCAAGGAATTGGTGGGTTATCTTCGGGATCGAGCAGAGCTGAATCTTAACATTCGACTCCCTGTTTTCTCTTTAATTTTTGATAACGTTCATTAGGATTGCTGGTTTACCAGTTACCATGTTAATTGCTCTTCTATGATGATTTGCATGATGCTCTATATCTTCTCCCCAAAATTTTTAAAAGTTTTTTTTAGATTCAAGCAGAGGAAGTGAAATATAGGGGCTGTCGGGTTACGGATTTAGAGCAGGATTTATCCTAATTATTGCCAGACGGTCAGTTTGGACAAAATAAAACAGCCGATCTGATGAATCCGGATTTTACCGATTTAGGCCGTAAATCCCGTGGTTCGTTGGATTTAGTAAATCCGGGATAGACGCGTCTCTCGAGAAGGAAGATGTGAAGTTAACTTCCTGTATGCTGTCGGGTAGGAACGGAGCCGAAGGATGAGAAAGATGGGAGTCTCGGGTCTCTGTACAGGGAGGGGAGAGACATAAGCGAGGGTTTGGACAGGGATGGGAAGGTATTTGGGCCGAAAAATTATTCCATACGGGCGGAAAAATTATTCCATACGGACACCGNCTGTCGGGTAGGAACGGAGCCGAAGGATGAGAAAGATGGGAGTCTCGGGTCTCTGTACAGGGAGGGGAGAGATAAGCGAGGGTTTGGACGAAAAAATATTACCTCAGAGTACTGATGTCCAATGAGGGGGTGCCAGGCACCACGATGGGACCATTGCCTACGTAACACCTATGAAAAATTATTCATACGGGAGGGAAAATTATTCCATACGGACACCAGAGAGAGGCGAGTAATGAAGGCCAGGGGTTGGAGCTAAGAGGGGAAGGGTAATAGTTTGTTGTTTTAATTTAGGGGCAATTACATGCAGACCACCCGAAACATTGCTATTCACAAATCAAGCACCCCTTTCAACCATTTTTCCAAATTCTTACTCAAATGCCAAAATTCAGGGTAAAACCCCAACCGATATCTTTCATTTTAATCAAATTCTCAATAGTTTGACCAAGGAAGCTCAAATATATCGGTTTGGTATTTCAAAAAAAAAAATCACCTTGGTGTTTAATCTGTAAATATCAATTTTCTAANCCAGAGAGAGGCGAGTAATGAAGGCCAGGGGTTGGAGCTAAGAGGGGAAGGGTAATAGTTTGTTGTTTTAATCAAATTCTCAATAGTTTGACCAAGGAAGCTCAAATATATCGGTTTGGTATTTCAAAAAAAAATCATCTTGGTGTTTAATCTGTAAATATCAAATTTCTATGTTTATTTTATCAATTTAATTGATTAATAATTAATACTTATTTAATATATTATGAAATTGTTTACAATTAGATAAAATTACATGTAATTATTTATAGTTAATTAATAATTAAAAATACTTTTAAAATTTAAATTATTTAATAAAATTCTAAGTAATTATTAATTAATCAATAATTAATTAATATTAAAATACTACTTAATTAATAATTTGTTTAAGAAATTTTTACAATTAATTAATTAGTGTATATGGTTTTCTATAGAACAATGGTGAATCTAAGCTTCTTATTCCCCATTTCTTTTCGCAATTTCTATATATTTCGGCAACCATATGAGCTCTCTTGTAATGTATAATTTATTGCATCCAAGTCAAAGTTCTAGGCTTAGTCTCTTTTCCGTTGAATTTACATACCACACAATTCTTATGTATTTACATATGTAACACCTAAATTTTACTTTTATGTTAGTGGTGCTTCCAGGATCTCTGCTTTCCTCATGGAATGATGGAGCAGCTTGGATGACCTATGATTCGATAGGTAACCGTTGCAAGCTTGTGCTATTGGTAGAGAACATGTAGGTGCGTAATTTTGACTTCTCCCTGGCAACGAAAAATTTTCTGTACGGGCTCCGGACGTAGCTCTACGTGCTTATTTCTAATAATATGCTGCCACTTGGAGGTTATTGAAGTGAAACCACGGAGGTTGTGGGGGATAATTAGGGGGTTNATAGGTAACCGTTGCAAGCTTGTGCTATTGGTAGAGAACATGTAGGTGCGTAATTTTGACTTCTCCCTGGCAGCGAAAAATTTTCTGCACGGGCTCCGGACGTAGCTCTATGTGCTGATTTCTAATAATATGCTGCCACTTGGAGGTTATTGTGTGGTTATTGAAGTGAAATCACGGAGGTTGTGGGGGATAATTAGGGGGTTATTGCAGGAGTTAATGCAATGGGTTATATTAAAGGACTCTCACTTGAGCCCGTGACTTCCACTACACTTGGGTTCAACACTTGCTTATCGTCTCCTCAAGTGGGAGAGTGTGTGTGTGTGTGTGTGTGTGTGTGTGTGTGTGTGTGTGTGTCTATAATTTATGAATTTTCAAGAACTCATATGGTTGCTAGAATATATTGAAAATAAGGTGACGAGGCACTGTAAGATTTTTTTTTTCTTTTGCGGCGTTACATAGTTTTGTACTTTTCATGCAATGGCAATCGAGTAGCTTAAACTGCCCATGCCTATTAGCGCGTCTATTTGAATAACCATTGATTCTGTGATGTAATGGTACTCTGTTTTTTTCCCCTAATTTTGTGAAAGGTTTTTTTTAGATGCTAAAGAATGTGGTGAAATGAACCAAGAAAGATGTACATGCATATCACTTAATTCTTATATAGTTACATATTTTACGCATATGGAACAATGGCAAATCTAGNTTATATTATGTGTGTGTGTGTGTGTGTGTGTGTGTGTGTGTATGTATATATATATATAGGCTTGAACTCATATGGCAGTATTAATGCTTAAGAGGTAATTTACTCGAAATGAAAAAAAAAACTTGGCTTATATTATTTTGTGGCAGCTTTTTTAATGGCTCTCTAGCACTTTTATAAACTCCGGGACTAAAAGGACCTCATCTAAGCAGTGAGGGGACTATTTTGACACTTTCCTTCTCTCTCTCTCGCTCACTATATATATATATATATATATATAGCCCGTGACTTCCACTACACTTGGGTTCAACACTTGCTTATCGTCTCCTCAAGTGGGAGAGTGAACTTCATAATTTGTGTTAGGAGGGATTCATGCCTGTACAGCCCTCGTTTTTTATATTAAATTTTTTAAAAAGAAAAACAAAATACATATATATACATACATATATATATATATATATATACATACACACACACACACACACATATATATATATATATATATATATATATACCGTTAGAGATAATATAGAAACTTCGATCTCGACTTAGTTGCTATAATTTATGAATTTTCAAGAACTCATATGGTTGCTAGAATATATTGAAAATGGCAGAAAGAAATGGGGAATCCAAAGCTTGGATTCACCATTGTTCTGTAGATGTTAGATATTTAAGAAATGGAAGGAGCCCAGAGAGCTAGAATGCACACTGTTTTCATAAAGAAAAGAAAAAGACCCTGGCAAGGGTGGGTGATCATCTCTATTTATAGAGTTTGAGATGGTCTCTCCCTCCCTCCCTTGTCAGGTTACAAAGAGACTATATTGCAATACATTTAGTCTAACGTTGTCAGATGGATGTGTCAGCTGGCACTCGGCTGCTAAATTTTAAAGAAGCTGGCAATGGTTGCATCCATTGGCTTGTTAAGATCTCTGTCAGCCGATAATGACTATTCTTTGTATGCATAATGCATCATCGAAGGTGACGAGGCACTGTAAAATTTTTTTTTTCTTTTGCAGCGTTACATAGTTTTGTACTTTTCATGCAATGGCAATCGAGTAGCTTAAACTGCCCATGCCTATTAGCGCGTCTATTTGAATAACCATTGATTCTTTGATGTAATGGTACTCTGTTTTTTTCCCCTAATTTTGTGAAAGGTTTTTTTTAGATGCAAAAGAATGTGGTGAAATGAACCAAGAAAGATGTACATGCATAGCACTTAATTCTTGTATAGTTACATATTTTACGCATATGGAACAATGGCAAATCTAAGCTTCTCACACCCTGTTTCTTTCTGCAAATTTCTATATATTCTAGCAACCATATGCGGTCTTGAAAATGTATAATTTTTGCTACTAAGTTAAAATTGAAGATTTATTGGTTTCTTTTTGGGGGCATTCACATACATACCGCAAAATTCTTAGGTATTTACATATCTAAAACCTAAAGTTTAGTTTTTCTTGTTAGCCCAAAACATGCTTTTGGTTATATTTCTACAAAAAAAAAAAGTATTGGCCATATTTCTCGATTTTGAGCTATTATAAGGTGTAGAAAGTCCATCTCTCTCTCTCTCTCTCCCTGCGTGCGTGCGTGTGTGTGANTTCTCGATTTTGAGCTATTATAAGGTGTAGAAAGTCCATCTCTCTCTCTCTCTCTCCCTGCGTGCGTGCGTGCGTGCGTGTGTGAGTGTGAGATTTGACGATGATGATTAAATTCAACATGGAAAGTGATGCTATCCTTGTCCAAGGTACTTCAGGGATCTTTCATTTTCTTATGCAATGGTGGTGCGGCATGGATGACCTATGCGTCTGCAGGTAACCGCTGCATCTTTTTGCCATTTTTAGAGAAGAAANTTCAACATGGAAAGTGATGCTATCCTTGTCCAAGGTACTTCAGGGATCTTTCATTTTCTTATGCAATGGTGGAGCAGCATGGATGACCTATGCGTCTGCAGGTAACCGCTGCATCTTTTTGCCATTTTTAGAGGAAGCCCTTCCATGCTGTTTTAAATGCCACACCATATTTTTTTCCTCTAATATTATGAAAATGTCTTTTTATATTCAATATGGAGACGTGAAATGAAATTAAGATGGGTGATTTACATGCATACCACTCAATTCTTATGTATTTACGAGCAGCTAGGAAGGCTCTTGCTTCTGAGGTAATCTCTGCTTCCATGAGTCCCTGGTGGACAACTGGTTGGTGTATATTCTTTTTGATTCAACGAAGGCAAACCTGAGCTTCTGATTCCACTTATCTGTCCCCATTTTTTAATATCTTCAAGCAACCATATGAGCCCTTCATGTGTGTAGATTCTAGCAATTTTGTCAAAGCTTAAGCCTGCCTTGGTTTCTTTTCTGTAGTTGAACGATCCATATTTTGATAAAAATGAGTAATGCTTCACCCTCCAAAGAAAACTTTTTATTTAGTTGTGACTTTGTGTCAGCTTTCTCACTTTTGTTTGGGTGTAAATTTCTTCTTGATTTTTAGTATTTTTATGGTGAGGATGAATTTTTTTCAGAAATGACGTGTTCGACTATTATTCAACTTTTCAAAAAATAAAAAAAAAGGGATTCACATACATGTCTTTGAATTTATATATATATTTATTTAAAATTTAATTTTTTTTATTTAGTATAAAATATTTTACGGAACTTTGCATATATCACCACACAATTTCTTTGTATTTACATGTCCAACACCTAAAGTTTTATATTTACATTTATATCATTTTGGTGCTACAAACTCTTTAAATACTAAATGTTGCTATTCTTCTTTAACTCTTAAAATACTAAATGTTGCTAAATTTTTAGACATATTTGTGCAGATGAACATAATGTGGGAATTTTTGGCTAATTACAGGTATTACGAGGTTTTCAATGTTAAATTTCTCTTTCGTTATTGATTAATTAAGATTTATATTTTCATCAGTTAAAAGNCAGATGAACATAATGTGGGAATTTTTGGCTAATTACAGGTATTACGAGGTTTTCAATGTTAAATTTCTCTTTTGTTATTGATTAATTAAGATTTATATTTTCATCAGTTAAAAATTCACACCAATTTCTTTTTCATTTATCCTGTGCTGGTATGCAATGACATATGATTGAATCTTGAAATACTTGGCTTTGTATCATGCAAAAGCAAATCCAGACGGGTAATGCACCTACTGCATTTTCAACAAAAAAAAAAAAAGAAAAGAAAAAAACTCTTTTCGATAAACAGAAGCCTTCTTTTGCAATTTCAAGAATGATGATATACTAAAAAATTTCATCTCTATGAATTCCATGAATTTCTGTGTGTGTGTGTGTGCTGGTGCTTCAGGAATCGTTGCTTTTATGATGCAATGGTGGAGAAGAAGCTTGGAGGATTTATGCTTTTGCAGGTAATCATTGCATCCAATGTCATTGTTAGAATGTATCTGCTTTTCGCCTCTTTTTGGTGGAGCAAGTTGGTGCTTCAAAAGGGGGTAAATAGGGTTTAGAATTATAAATTTTATTATAATTAATGATATAAATATAAAAATATTTAATATTTCCAAAATAATATTTAATTTGTACATTTTTTATTCATGTGTCATATCATAACAAAATGGATGTTCTTTTTAGGTAATTCTGACGTTCCAGATGCATTGGCGCGGTCCATTTCGTCTTCGGAGGTCGTTTTGACGAATTCATCAATTTGCGTGCAATTTTCTCGTGTGCAAAATTATGGAAAATGGGTGTCTTTCCTAGCTAAAATTGATGTCTCGGACGCGTTGGCGCAGTCCATTTCGTCATCGGATGTTGTCCAGAGAAGTTCGCATTTTCACACATTCTTTAAGCTCAATTCTAGTCCGATCTTATGCAACTTAGTGAATTTTGTGCATTTTGTGTGTGTGTGTGTGATGATAAAGTCCTGAAGAGGTTTTCTTAGGGCTTGAGATCCTATTGAGAACTTCTCCTCGAGTCTCCACATGATAGTCCTTAACCACTCGATCATACGACAATGGTTTTGAGATCATTAATGCGAGACATCACAAGAGAAATAGGAAGTGGTTGAAATTTCTAAGGGGATGGATTTCAATACTAGTTTTCTAAGATAGTCAATAGGGACTCCTAGAGCTAGATCCTAGGATCCTAAGGAAAAGAGTAATGACCTCACAATGAGGTCAACAGATTGTTGAAGTTTGTCCGTCATGGAGTCAGATTTCTTCTGGCTAGTAGGAGCCGAGAGAGTAAATGTGGACTCTAGAACGGCTCTTAGTGGGTCTCAGTTGCCACATCATCTTCTTTGCTATATATATAAATATATACTTGGTAAAAAATGAAATGCATCATTGAAGGTGATCATGGCTGCCATATAGTTCCATATGATTGTTTGTTGTGGTGCTGCATCGNCATCATCTTCTTTGCTATATATATAAATATATACTTGGTAAAAAATGAAATGCATCATTGAAGGTGATCATGCCTGCCATATAGTTCCATATGATTGTTTGTTGTGGTGCTGCATCAATATGTATTTTATTCATGCAATGGCGATGAAATGACTTGGGCTGCCCATGCCTTTGAGGGCATCTATGATGGTAACGTCTGATTCAATGATATTTTGATTGGTAATCTTATTTTCTTTCCTAATTATCTAAAGTTCTTCTGTTTTTTAGTTTTAGGATAGAGGAAGTGAAATGAAATTAAAGCGAATTACATGCATTCCACTAAATTCTCTCTCTCTCTCTCTCTCACAATATATATATATATATATATATATATATATATATATATATATATATATATATATATATATATATATATATATATATATATATATATATATAT
>JXCR01145395.1:22451-37151 GCA_002079205.1 Phalaenopsis hybrid cultivar | reverse complement strand
GACTTAGTTTATAAATTATGAATTTTCAAGAACTCATATGGTTGCTAGAATATTTTGAAATTTGCAGAAAGAAATGGGGAGTTAAAGGCTTGGATTCACCATTGTTCTGTAGGTGTTAGATATTTAAGACGTATGGAAGGAGCCCAGAGAGCTAGAATGCACACTGTTTTCATAAAGAAAAGAGAAAGATCCTCGCAAGAGTAGGTGATCATCTCTATTTATAGGGTTTGAGATGGTCTCTCCCTCCCTTGTCAGGTTACAAAGAGACTATATTGCAATACATGTAGTCTAACATTGTCAGATCGATGTGACAGCTGGCACTCGGCTCCTAGGTTTTAAATAAGCAGGCTATGGTTGCATCCATTGGCTTGTTAACATCTCTGTCGGCCCATAATGACTATTCTTTGTATGCATAATTCATCATCAAAGGTGATGGCACTGTAAGATTTTTTTTTTCTTTTGTGGCGCTACATAGTTTTGTACTTTTCATGCAATGGCAATCAAGTAGCTTAAACCGCTGATGCCTATTAGAGCGTCTATTTGAATAACCATTGATTCCATGATGTTTGTAACGATACTCTGTATTTTTCCCCTAATTTTGTGAAAGGTTTTTATTTAGATTAAAAAGAATATAGTGAAATGAAAAAAGGAAGATGTACATGCATACCTCTTAATTCTTATATAGTTATATATTTAGCGCGACTAGAACAGTGGCAAATCTAAGCTTCTGATACCTTGTTTCTGTCTGCAATTTTCTATATATTCTAGCAACCATATGAGTTCTTCAAAATGTATAATTTTTGCAACTAAGTTAAAATTGAAGATTAGATTGGTTTCTTTTTGGTGGCATTCACATAAATACCACACAATTCTTATGTATGTACATATCTAAAACCTAAAGTTTAGTTTTGCTTGTAGCCCAAAACAAGCTTTTGGATATATTTCTACAAGAAAAAAAGTATTGCCATATTCTTCAACTTTGAGCTATTCTAAGGCGTAGAAAGTCCATCTCTCTCTCTCTCTCTCTCTCTCTCTCTCCGTCTGTGTGTGTTTAAGAGATTTGATGATGATGATTAAATTTAACATGGAAAGCAATGTTATTCATGCTCAAGGTACTTCATGTATCTTTCATTTTCTTATGCAATGGTGGAGCAGCTTGGATGACCTGTGCATCCATAGGTAACCGCTGCATCTTTGTGCCATTGTCAGAGAAGAAGCCGTTCCATCTGTTTTAAATGCCACACCATATTTTTTTCCTCAAATTTTCTGAAAATGTCTTTTTATATTCAATATGGAGACGTGAAATGAAATTAAGATGGGGGATTTACTTTCATACCACTCAATTCTTAAGTATTTACAATTAGCTTGGAAGGCTCTTGCTTTTGAGGTATTCTCTGCTTCCATGAGTCCCTGATAGAGAACTGGTTGGTGGATATTCTNAGAATGTATCTGCTTTTCGCCTCTTTTTGGTGGAGCAAGTTGGTGCTTCAAAAGGGGGTAAATAGGGTTTAGGATTATAAATTTTATTATAATTAATGATATAAATATAAAAATATTTAATATTTTCAAAATAATATTTAATTTGTACATTTTTTATTCATGTGTCATATCATAAGAAAATGGATGTTCTTTTTAGGTAATTTTGACGTTCCAGATGCGTTGGCGCGGTCCATTTCGTCTTCGGAGGTCGTTTTGACGAATTCATCAATTTGCGTGCAATTTTCTCGTGTGCAAAATTATGGAAAATGGGTGTCTTTCCTAGCTAAAATTGATGTCCCGGACGCGTTGGCGCAGTCCATTTCGTCATCGGATGTTGTCCAAAGAAGTTCGCATTTTCACACATTCTTTAAGCTCAATTCTAGTCCGATCTTGTGCAACTTAGTGAATTTTGTGCATATTGTGTGTGTGTGTGATGATAAAGTCCTGAAGAGGTTTTTTAGGGCTTGAGATCCTATTTAGAACTTCTCCTCGAGTCTCCACATGATAGTCCTTAACCACTCGACCATACGACAATGGTTTTGAGATCATCAATGCGAGACATCACAAGCGAAATAGGAAGTGGCTGGAATTTCTAAGGGGATGGATTCCAATACTAGTTTTCTAAGATAGTCAATAGGGATCCCTAGAGCTAGATCCTAGGATCCTAAGGAAAAGAGTAATGACCTCAAAATGAGGTCAACAGATTGTTGAAGTTTGTCTGTCATGGAGTTAGATTTCTTAGGAGCCGAGAGAGTAAATGTGGACTCTAGAACGGCTCTTAGTGGGTCTCAGTTGCCACATCATCTTCTTTGCTATATATATAAATATATACTTGGTAAAAAATGAAATGCATCATTGAAGGTGATCATGGCTGCCATATAGTTCCATATGATTGTTTGTTGTGGTGCTGCATCGATATGTATTTTATTCATGCAATGGCGATGAAATGACTTGGGCTGCCCATGCCTTTGAGGGCATCTATGATGGTAACGTCTGATTCAATGATATTTTGATTGGTAATCTTATTTTCTTTCCTAATTATCTAAAGTTCTTCTGTTTTTTAGTTTTAGGATAGAGGAAGTGAAATGAAATTAAAGCGAATTACATGCATTCCACTAAATTCTCTCTCTCTCTCTCTCTCACAATATATATATATATATATATATATATATATATATATATATATATATATATATTTATATATATATATATATATATATATATATATAGGCTTCAACTCATATGTTATGTATTAATGCTTAAGAGTTGATTTACTCCAAATGAAGGAAAAAAGTTGGCTTATATTCTTTTGTGGCAGCTTTTTCAATGGCTCTCTAGCACTTTTATAAACTCTGGGACTAAAATGCCCTCATCTGAGTAGTGAGGGGACTATTTTGACATTTTACTCTCTCTTTCTCTTGCTTGCTCTCTCTATATATATATATACTTTTGGAGATATACTTAACTGAATGAGGTGTAGGGTTGATCATAAAGGACTCTCACCTAAGCCCATGACTTCCATTGCACTTGGGTTCGACACTTGCTTATCATCTCCTTGAGTGGGAGAGTGAACATCATAATTTGTGTTAGGAGGGATTCTCGCCGGCGTGACCATCGTTTTTATATTATATTTTAAAAAAAGAAAAACAAAATACACACATATACATACATGCATGCATGCATCCATGCATACATCCATACATACATACATACATACATAGATACATACATACATACATACATATTTGTCGGGCATTTGCTTGTCAGTTGTAAGTCCCCTTTGGTCTAGGGTTCGATTCCCCCCAAGTATAGGGTAAGGTACTCGAATTATAGGTGCATGAGGGATGTTTGAGGCTCGTAGGAATTATAGGTGCATGAGGGATGTTTGAGGCTCGTAGGAATTATAGGTGCATGAGGGATGTTTGAGGCTTGTAGCATAGCCTCCGACCCTTCTGAATATATATATATATAAACTGTTGGAGATAATATACAAACTTTATTTTCGACTTAGTTTATAAATTATGAATTTTCAAGAACTCATATGGTTGCTAGAATATTTTGAAATTTGCAGAAAGAAATGGGGAGTTAAAGGCTTGGATTCACCATTGTTCTGTAGGTGTTAGATATTTAAGACGTATGGAAGGAGCCCAGAGAGCTAGAATGCACACTGTTTTCATAAAGAAAAGAAAAGGATCCTCGGAAGTGTAGGTGATCATCTCTATTTATAGGGTTTGAGATGGTCTCTCCCTCCCTTGTCAGGTTACAAAGAGACTATATTGCAATACATTTAGTCTAACATTGTCAGATCGATGTGACAGCTGGCACTCGGCTCCTAGGTTTTAAAGAAGCAGGCTATGGTTGCATCCATTGGCTTGTTAACATCTCTGTCGGCCCATAATGACTATTCTTTGTATGCATAATTCATCATCAAAGGTGATGAGGCACTGTAAGATTTTTTTTTTCTTTTGTGGCGCTACATAGTTTTGTACTTTTCATGCAATGGCAATCAAGTAGCTTAAACCGCCGATGCCTATTAGAGCGTCTATTTGAATAACCATTGATTCCATGATGTTTGTAACGATACTCTGTATTTTTCCCCTAATTTTGTGAAAGGTTTTTATTTAGATTAGAAAGAATATAGTGAAATGAAATAAGGAAGATGTACATGCATACCTCTTAATTCTTATATAGCTATATATTTAGCGCGTCTAGAACAGTGGCAAATCTAAGCTTCTGATACCCTGTTTCTGTCTGCAATTTTCTATATATTCTAGCAACCATATGAGTTCTTCAAAATGTATAATTTTTGCAACTAAGTTAAAATTGAAGATTAGATTGGTTTCTTTTTGGTGGCATTCACATAAATACCACACAATTCTTATGTATGTACATATCTAAAACCTACAGTTTAGTTTTTCTTGTAGCCCAAAACAAGCTTTTGGATATATTTCTACAAGAAAAAAAGTATTGCCATGTTCTTCAACTTTGAGCTACTCTAAGGCGTAGAAAGTCCATTTCTCTCTCTCTCTCTCTCTCTCTCTCCCCGTCTGTGTGTGTTTAAGAGATTTGACGATGATGATTAAATTTAACATGGAAAGCGATGTTATTCATGCTCAAGGTACTTCATGTATCTTTCATTTTCTTATGCAATGGTGGAGCAGCTTGGATGACCTGTGCATCCATGGTAACCGCTGCATCTTTGTGCCATTGTCAGAGAAGAAGCCCTTCCATCTGTTTTAAATGCCACACCATATTTTTTTCCTCAAACTTTCTGAAAATGTCTTTTTATATTCAATACGGAGACGTGAAATGAAATTAAGATGGGGGATTTACTTTCATACCACTCAATTCTTAAGTATTTACAATTAGCTTGGAAGGCTCTTGCTTTTGAGGTAATCTCTGCTTCCATGAGTCCCTGATAGAGAACTGGTTGGTGGATATTCCTTTTGATTCAACATAGGCAAACCTGAGCTTCTGATTCCACTTTCACCTCCCCATTTTTTAATATTTTCAAGCAACCATATGAGCCCTTCATTTGTGTAGATTCTAGCAATTTAGTCAAAGTTTAATCCTACCTTGGCTTCTTTTCTGTTGTTGAATGATCCATATTTTCATAAAAACGAGTAATGTTTCACCCTCCAAAGATACTTTTTATTCAGGTGTGTTTATGTCAGNATATTTTCATAAAAACGAGTAATGTTTCACCCTCCAAAGATACTTTTTATTCAGGTGTGTTTATGTCAGTTTTCTCACTTTTGTTCGGGTGTAAATTTCTTCTTGATTTTTAGAATTTTTATGATGAGAATGATTTTTTATTTCCGAAATGACGAGTTAGACTATTATTAAACTTTTCAAGAAATAAAAAAAAGTGATTTACATGCATGCCTTTGAATTTATATATATATATATATATATTTAAAATTTAAGTTTTTTTATTTAATATAAAATATTTTACGGAGCTTTCTAACATTACCACTCAATTTCTTTGTATTTACATGTCCAACGCCTAAATTTTTATATTTACATTTATATCACTTTGGTGCTACAAACTCTTCAAATTCTAAATGTTGATATTCTTCTTTAGTTCTGCTGTAGTTTTGACCAAAATGGATTTTTAGGCATATTTGTCCAAATGAACATAATGAGGGAATTTTTGGCTAATTACAGGTGTTATGAGGCTTTCAACGTTAAAATTTTCTTTTGTTATTGATTAATTAAGATCTATATTTTTGGCTAATTACAGTAGTTATGAGCCTTTCAATGTTACCACATAATTTCTTTGTATTTACATGTCCAACGCCTAAATTTTTATATTTACATTTATATCACTTTGGTGCTACAAACTCTTCACATACTAAATGTTGCTATTTTTCTTTATTTCTGCCGTAGTTTTGACCAAAATGGGTTTTTAGTCATATTTGTGCAAATGAACATAATGTGGGAATTTTTGGCTTATTACAAGTGTTATGAGGCTTTCAATGTTAAAATTTTCTTTTGTTATTTATTAATTATGATCTATATTTTAATCGGTCAAAAATCAGCATCAATTTCTTTTTCATTTATCTTGTGCTGGTATTCAGTGACATATGATTGAGNTTGGCTAATTACAGTAGTTATGAGCCTTTCAATGTTACCACATAATTTCTTTGTATTTACATGTCCAACGCCAAAATTTTTATATTTACATTTATATCACTTTTGTGCTACAAACTCTTCACATACTAAATGTTGCTATTTTTCTCTAGTTCTGCCGTAGTTTTGACCAAAATGGTTTTTTAGTCATATTTGTGCAAATGAACATAATGTGGGAATTTTTGGCTAATTACAGGTGTTATGAGGCTTTCAATGTTAAAATTTTCTTTTGTTATTGATTAATTATGATCTATATTTTAATCTGTAAAAAATCAGCATCAATTTCTTTTTCATTTATCCTGTGCTGGTATTCAGTGACATATGATTGAATCTTGAAATACTTGGCTTTGTATTATGCAAAACCAGATGGGTAATGCCCCTACTGCTTTTTCAACCCAAAAAAAAAAGAAATAAACCTCTTTTGGACAATTTAGGCACACCACGGAAACAGAGTAAGACAAAAGTCTTCTTTTGCAATTCTAAGAATGATGATATACTCAAAACATTTTTGTCTAAGAATTCCAGGAATTTCTGTGTATGCGCGCGTGTGTGTGATTAGGCTTTGATGATTAAATTCTACATTNCTTCTTTTGCAATTCTAAGAATGATGATATACTCAAAACATTTTTGTCTAAGAATTCCAGGAATTTCTGTGTGTGCGCGCGTGTGTGTGATTAGGCTTTGAGGATTAAATTCTACATGTAAGACAAACTTATCCCCGTCCGGTGCTTCAGGAATTTTTGCTTTTATGATGCAATGGTGGAGAAGCTTGGAGGACCTATGCTTTTGCAGGTAACCGTTGCATCCAGTGTTATTGTTAGAATGTATCTGCTTTTCGGCTCTTTTTGATGGAACAAGCTGGGTTGTTAAAGTGGATTGATGTTTACAACTTAGCCGAAGTTGTAATATGTTTTAGTTTCCATCTCTCTTTTTTTTTAATTTGGCTTTGAATTTTGCATATTATAATATTATACTTAGTGCAGTATGCTAATGGATGAAAGAGGGTGCTAGATTTGTAAATAGCAATGTTTCAAGTGATATGTTTTCAATTGCCCCATAAGCTTTTCTGTGCTGTTTCACTCTCCAAAGAAAACTCCGTAGTAAAAGGTACGCCAGACGAGGGCCTACTATTTAAAAAAAATCGCAGAACAAAAGATAGAGATGTCCGTCGATGTAGATTGGGCGGGCTCAACCATTGATGGGAGATTGACTTCCGCATACTGTGCTTATGTTGGGGAAAGCTGGTTATATGGTGGAGTAAAAAAATAAAATGTGGTTGCGAGGAGCAGTGCTGATGGATATAGAGCTTTAACCAATGGAATATGTGAGATGTTATGGTTGAAAATAATTCTTGAAGAACTATGGATCACTATAAATTTGCCAATGAAGTTGTGTTGTGTCAATAAAGCCAACCATAGGCATTGCAGAAAATCTAGTACTGACTGATCTCACAAATCATGTGGAGATTGATAGGCACTTCATAAAATATAAGCTTGGTTGTGGAGCTATATGCATACCATTTATTCTTATTGTTCTACAGATGGCACATATTGTCGCTAAAGGACTTTTTAGGCCTAGTTTTGTTACTTAAAAGCATGTTGGGCACCATGTATTCTTACTTGCAAGCAAATATACCAACTTGAGCTTGTTATTGTTGTTAAGTTGTAATTTCTTTTTTTTCTGATTTAGCATGGGGAATTTGTGACTGATTTTGTGGCTTTTCTAATATAGTAGCCTCTCTCCGTTATTTATCAAAGGCAATCATTTTTTGGTCCGTTAGATTTCAACACTCTTCTCATGTCATGTCAATGGAGCAGTTGGGACGGACCGTGTTTGAGGGTAATCATTGTTTCCATGAGCCAACTCTAGGGAGTTGTTGGATATGTAAGTTGATGTAATGGCATGAATTTGATGTTCTGATTCTCCAGTAACCCATTGAGTTCCTTAAGCATANTAAGCTTATCTGTGCTGTTTCACTCTCCAAAGAAAACTCCGTAGTAAAAGGTACGCCAGACGAGGGCCTACTCTTTAAAAAAATCGCAGAACAAAAAATAGAGATGTACGTCGATGTAGATTGGGCGGGCTCAACTATTGATGGGAGATTGACTTCCGCATACTGTACTTATGTTGGGGAAAGCTGGTTATATGGTGGAGTAAAAAATAAAATGTGGTTGCGAGGAGCAGTGCCGATGGATATAGAGCTTTGACCAATGGAGTATGTGAGATGTTATGGTTGAAAATAATTCTTGAAAAACTATGGATCACTATAAATTTGCCAATGAAGTTGTGTTGTGTCAATAAAGCCAACCATAGGCATTGCAGAAAATCTAGTACTGACTGATCTCACAAATCATGTGGAGATTGATGGGCACTTCATAAAATATAAGCTTGGTTGTGGAGCTATATGCATACCATTTATTCTTACTGTTCTACAGATGGCAAATATTGTCGCTAAAGGACTTTTTAGGCCTAGTTTTGAGTTACTTAAAAGCAGGTTGGGCACCATGTATTCTTACTTGCAAGCAAATATACCAACTTGAGCTTGTTATTGTTGTTAAGTTGTAATTTCTTTTTTTTCTGATTTAGCATGGGGAATTTGTGACTGATTTTGTGGCTTTTCTAATATAGTAGCCTCTCTCTGTTATTTATCTTGTAAATATTTCTTATGCAGTTTGAACTTAATAATTTTTTTTACCATCCCAAACTCTATAATGTATATTAGCGATGATGTGGAAACCCATTTTCAAAGGCAATCATTTTTTGGTCCGTTAGATTTCAACACTCTTCTCATGTCATGTCAATGGAGCAGTTGGGACGGACCGTGTTTGAGGGTAATCATTGTTTCCATGAGCCAACTCTAGGGAGTTGTTGGATATGTAAGTTGATGTAATAGGCATGAATTTGATGTTCTGATTCTCCAGTAACCCATTGAGTTCCTTAAGCATGTATTAGTCTGTCTTTTTTCTTGTTTCGGTAGAGTTGTTTAATGTTCCAGAGATTGATGCCAAGGAATGATTGAGACCTGAAGTCGTTTCTCTGTTTAAATTTTTAGTAATGCTTCACCTCCAAAAAAAAAAAACAAATTAGTATAATGGTCTGTTCAGATTAACGCTTCACCCTCAAATAAAACTCATTATTTAAAGTGTTTGCTTATGGCAAGTTTCTCACTTTTGTTTGTTTGTATTTTTTTTTGAGTTTTTCAAAAATTTCATGGAGAGAATTTCTTATAAAATACATCTGCTAGAGTGTGGTAGTCAATTTCTTACGAAACCACCTTGCATGTTTTTTTTTAACAAAAAAAAAGTTTAAAAAAAACATGCAGGGAGATTTTGTTCCTTTCGTTGGTACTTCAGGGATCTCTGCTTTTGTCAGGCAATGGTAATGGTGCAGCTTGGATGACCTATCTCTGCGGGTAACCATTGTGTCCACGTGACTTTGTTAGAAATCCAATCCAAATGTACCATTTCCTTCTCACTTTTCTTTATTTTCCAGCAACCAATTAAGGCCTTAGTTTGCAATATTGGTGTTGTAATCTGTCTAGTTTTTTTTATTCTTTAATTTTTTTATCCTGGCTTTGGATGATTTGTATGCTGATGCTTCAAAATAATTTAGTATCAAACTCAGATGGTTATGTATTAATGCTTGAAGTGCCGACCCGTTTAAAAAGTATTAATATAAAATATATTAAAAATGAAAACTTCATTTTTTAAATTATTAAAAATGCTTGAAAAAATGATATTTAATATTTTATATCAAATGACTTTTTATTAATTATTTCTTAACCGCGTATTATATTTGTTATTTTCTTATAACTAGAGCTTCAAATAATATTGTTTTCTTTCTTTCATAATAAAAGAGCTTGCTCATGAGATTTACATTTAGATGATTTACATTGTGGAGTTAAATACCTTGATGGGATTTATCCTGCGCAGGATTTACTATAACCTGCTNTTGTTTTCTTTCTTTCATAATAAAAGAGCTTGCTCATGAGATTTACATTTAGATGATTTACATTGTGGAGTTGAATACCTTGATGGGATTTATCCTGCGCAGGATTTACTATAACCTGCATGAGTTTTGAAATCTATATGTTGCCAAACAATCGCCAAGTCATTAGTTCACGACATATATTGAGTGACTTGCTCCTTTTCTTTCTATTCGATTAGAATCTCATTGACGGATGGTCTATTTGGATTGGATTTCATAGTGGTTCAGAGATATTAATGCTTCTTCAATATTACGTTGTAATGGAGTGGTTGGTTCAACTTCTGGATGGAGTAGAGGTGAATTTTAGCTTTCAACTCCCCATTGTTTTTAATATCTCGCTCTATATATTTATGTATGCTTAGATGCATATATATAATGATGAAAGTGAAATGCAGCATTGAAGGCGATTATGCCTGCCATGTAGTGCCATATGATTCCTTCTCGTGGTGCTGCATGAAAAAGCTGAGCTTGAGCGAACCCAGGCTCTTCTTGTGTTTGACTCTTTAGAAAATACCACTGTTCAGGTTCGACTCATTTATATATCGAGCGCAAAAAACTTGTTTCTGTTCGGCTTGTTTGCCTAGCGAGCCAAACGAGCTGTTTGTGAACAACGAGTCATTTTGACAGCCCCATTCACATAGTTGTAGGATGTTAAGGTTAGGACAAGTTCTAGATCTTGCTATTTATATTAAAATATTCATTTAAATAAAATTAATATTGTTTTATTCTATTTTTAAATTAATAATTTTAATTGATTATAAATCTTTGTAGTCTATAGTCAATTAAATTATTTAAAAATAATACTCATCAATTATATATATTATTTCGAACCAAANATGATTCCTTCTCGTGGTGCTGCATGAAAAAGCTGAGCTTGAGCGAACCCAGGCTCTTCTTGTGTTTGACTCGTTAGAAAATACCACTGTTCAGGTTCGACTCATTTATATATCGAGTGCAAAAAATTTGTTTCTGTTCGGCTTGTTTGCCTAGCGAGCCAAACGAGCTGTTCGTGAACAACGAGTCATTTTGACAGCCCCATTCACATAGTTGTAGGATGTTAAGGTCAGGGCAAGTTCTAGATCTTGCTATTTATATTAAAATATTCATTTAAATAGAATTAATATTATTTTATTCTATTTTTAAATTAATAATTTTAATTGATTATAAATCTTTGTAGTCTGTAGTCAATTAAATTATTTAAAAATAATACTCATCAATTATATATATTATTTCGAACCAACATGAGTCAAACACGGACGAACAAATCTTTGTCCGCGCTTAACTCGTTTATATATTGAGTAAAAAAAAAGTTTATTTTCAGCTCATTTGCTTAGCGGACGAATTGTAATAAGCTGAACAGGAGTTGTTCGTGAACAATGAACCATTTTGGCAGCCCTACATGCCTGGTCCATGAAACAGCTTGGATGGCCCACGTCTTTGAGGGTAACCGTTGTATTTATGTGCTACTGGTTGGCTATATACTTTTTGATGGAACAAAGACAAATCTGAGATTTTGATTCTTCACTTGTGCTTTTTTGTGTCTTCATGCAACCATGTCTTCATGCAACCAAATAAGCTTTTGAAGTCTTAGTTTCTTGCAGTTTTCTGACAGTTTAAATTTTTTTTGGTTTCTTCTCTCCTGTAGAGCTGTTGAAATATCTTTTTATTGATTGCAAAGGTTTAATGAGGCATGAACTCCATGTTGTGTTTAATTGAGTAATGTTTTATCCTCCAAAAACAACTTGTTAGTTGATGGGTCAGTTGAGAGTATTGCTTCACCCTCAAAATAAAACTTAATAATTTAATGACCTGTTTGTGGCAGTTTTTTTTTGTCATTAGCTTATTGAACGCTCGGTTCGTTTGCAGCTTTAGGTAACTGTAGCATTCATGCATCAGTGGCAGAAAAATGGTAGTTGGTTCTGTTTGGAAATTGAACAAAGCTGAATCAGCGTCCAACTCCCATTTTATTTCTGCGCTTCTTTGTATCTTCAGGACTCCAAAAGAAGCCTTAAAAGCTTTGTGGTAACCAGATTTGAGCAGCATTTATGCAGGATTTGATCTGCATCATGCCAATTAGCCAATTTGACAGCTTTAAATTACTATAGGATCTTAATTCTTGTTTCCAATTGCGCTTCAAATGCTTGATCTGGGTTTCATTGCATTCAGGCTGAATCACTTTCAATGCCTTTTGATTTTTCTTGTTGAGACACTTTGTTTGACTATAAATTTGTTAAAATCAGGGATCAAGAGATATTGAATGTGAATTTAGAAATATTTCTTACTCAAAATGCATCGTGATCTGTGTCTGATGATAAATATTCTTGATGAAACATCAACGATAATATTTCCTTCTGGTTATTTATTAATTAAAATTTTTGTTGCGCACATATCTAAACAGTTTTCTAACCATTTGAGGTCTAGATGTTAGATATGTAAATACACATGAATTGAGTGGTATGTTTTGTAAATCTTCCTAAAAACAAATGTCTAGTTTGATCTAAAAAAATAATATTTTAGTAATGTGTTTTACATACATATCACACAATTCTCATGTATTTACATATCTAGCACTTTGATGTCATAAGTTTATGTGGGAAAATATGTTTTTCACTGGTAAAAGAGTAGTAATAGTGGCATTTTTTATGTAATATTAAAGATTTGAGTGTTATGTATTTAAAGATGGAAGTTTAGTTGCTAGATATTTCAGTATCAATCAAGAATGACAGAAATCAGGCAGAGTTTCCTTATTTAATCTGCTCTTGATTTTCCTCTCTTGTTAATTGTACATATTCTTTCCTGAATATTTTGATTAAGAATATGTACTATTAGATTACCTAAAATAGATTGTANTAATATTAAAGATTTGAGTGTTATGTATTTAAAGATGGAAGTTTAGTTGCTAGATATTTCAGTATCAATCAATAATGACAGAAATCAGGCAGAGTTTCCTTATTTAAATTGCTCTTGATTTTCCTCTCTTGTTAATTGTACATATTCTTTCCTTATAGCTGAATATTTTGATTAAGAATATGTACTATTAGATTACCTAAAATAGATTGTACAAATTGTTATTTATTGGAATGAAAGGAAAAAGTCATCAAGCCAATTCTATCAAAAGTTGATATTAAGTACATGAGAATTGTGTGGTATGTATGTAAATATTTCTTAAACATTATGTTATACTCTTGTCAAAAAATTTTCAACCAAATTTCTGTGAGATATTTTAACCCAATTTATTTCCCTTTTATCATCTGTTGACANATAGATTGTACAAATTGTTATTTATTGGAATGAAAGGAAAAAGTCATCAAGCCAATTCTATCAAAAGTTGATCTTAAGTACATGAGAATTGTGTGGTATGTATGTAAATGTTTCTTAAACCTTATGTTATACTCTTGTCAAAAAATTTTCAACCAAATTTCTGTGAGAAATTTTAACCCAATTTATTTCCCTTTTATCATCTGTTGACTTGCGGTGGCATATGATTGAATCTGAAGATGGTTCAATTTCTATTTTGAATCTTTCATCTTCTGTTGACATGCGGTGGCATATGATTGAATCTGAAAATAGATTGTGCAAAGACGGTATNGTGGCATATGATTGAATCTGAAGATGGTTCAATTTCTATTTTGAATCTTTCATCTTCTGTTGACATGCGGTGCATATGATTGAATCTGAAAATAGATTGTGCAAAGACGGTACGCCTCAGACAGGTAAGGGTTGGATCTTTCTTGAAGAATCCATTTGACCAGAATCACTCAAATAAGCCCGTCGCTTTCCAACCCGGACAAACCGGGAAAGGGAAATGGATCATCCAGTTTCAGAAGGATTTATGTGAACCGTCAAAAATGCGTTGCGTGACCTCACGACCATTCGGCCTTGCAGTTGCCCAGCCTAATCGTAGTTCGGCCGCTCGACTAGTCGGGTCGCACGGGACCATGACCACCCGACTTGATGGCCGACCGGCTCGACGAACGCCAGACCAAATCCATGGGCCCCATGGGCCATTTTTATGTATGGACTGAAATGCCCACGCCGCATCTCTCTCTCTCTCTCTCACACACACACACATCCTTCAGCTCTAGAATTCCTTAAGCAGGCCTCCTGAATAATTTTGGATTCAACATACTCAGTGAATCCGAGCCTACAACTCCCATTTCATATAAAGCTTTCTATTTCCTCAAGTGACTAACTGGAGCCTTATTATATATAGATGTTTGCCTTTTATCAGAAGTTGTACTTTCTTAGTTTTTTTTTTCCCTTGATTTGAATGAACTGTATTCAAATGCTGCGTGATAATGGAGCTACGACTTTGATTGTTTGATGGTAAGTATTAATACATCAGTGATGCTTCACTCTTGAAAGAAAACTCATTAGTTTGTGGGTTTTTGTTTATTTTTTTGAATGGCTTTCTCTACTTTTGTGGGAGGTTTTTTAATGGTTGGTGGTTGTACTTTAATTTCTCTTTGTATTGCTGCTGAAATCCACCATGAAAGATTTTTCGTCCATTATGAGGCATATAAAGTCAAATAGAAAGATTTTTCGTCCATTAGAGGCATATTTCACCACTTTTCATATATATATATATATATATATATATAT
>JXCR01145395.1:0-16044 GCA_002079205.1 Phalaenopsis hybrid cultivar | reverse complement strand
ATATATATATATATATATTATATGTGGGCTCCAATTTTTCGCACTCTCAAATTTATTGAATGAAAAATAAAATTAAATGAATAAGAGAGTTTTATGTGAGGTTCTAGGTTAAATTGTGAGAAGGCAGCTGAGACAGGTAGATAAGAGAGCATATTTAGTGACTAAAATCCTGTGAGAAAAATCCTTACCTAAAATTTCTTCATAATGTCACATTTACTTTATGGTTTACGGTGCTTCGCGCCTAACTCTTTTTGTCATGCTGTGTTGTTTCTGCCATCTACAAGGATGAGATAGATGAATCATGATATGGTTCAATTTTGAAACCGCAACTGGAAAAGTAATGCTACTCTGCATTCTCAACTCAATAAATAGACCTTTTCGATTTCTTCCTTTGCATTTTATAATGATTTATTTGTCCAAATTTTAATATTGATGATTTTCAAGAATTTCTCTTTGGATTTATACGGTGCTAATGAAATCCATCCAGAAAGATGTTTGTGCACTCTAATGTTGAGCAGGATTCCCTTTTTTGGTCGTTCAGGGATCTCTGCAATTATCATTCGATGTCCAAGGAGTTGCTTGGAGGAANTATAATGATTTATTTGTCCAAATTTTAATATTGATGATTTTCAAGAATTTCTCTTTGGATTTATACGGTGCTGATGAAATCCATCCAGAAAGATGTTTGTGCACTCTAATGTTGAGCAGGATTACCTTTTTTGGTCGTTCAGGGATCTCTGCAATTATCATTCGATGTCCAAGGAGTTGCTAGGAGGACCCATGAATCCATTGGTAACCATAGAGCTGCCAAAGAGCCTTTTTTTGTTTTTTTGAATAATCAGGTTAATGATGCTGCAAGGAAATGGGGACCCAAACTCGGATGGCATGTGTTATACATCAGTGATGCTTCACTCTCCTAAGAAAATTAAAGACTCTTGAAAGAGAACTCCGTATTTCATTGATTATATTGTAGCAAATTTTTCAATGATTTTCTTGACAGTTGCTACCGTTCTGTTTGAGTATAATTTTTTCCTGCTTTCTAATAAATATCTGTGGTAAAAATTTCTTACAAAATCGCCAATGCTAGATGGCTGGTAAAAATCTGTTGGATGACTTCAAAGTACAAAATTGTCAGAATCAATTGCCATACTAATCATTGCTTGCTCCTCACCATCTTTTCTCATACTTTTCTACTTTAGTTTACCTCTTCATGGTTCTCTCTGATGTGAAAATCACCATCAAAGGAATGCTTTATAGGGTTTCACATAGGATGTAATGCAAGTTTGTTTTGCTGCAATGGTGCTGGAGCAACTGAGGGCTAGGAAAATTCAATACTCTGGCCTCCCTCAGAATGAAAAAAAATATGAAAATAAAATGAATGTGGAATAAGTGAGTGAGAAAGTTTACCATGAGATTCTGGGTTAATTTTTCAGAAGGCTGATTAGATAGTTGATAAACTATTACCTAAAGATTTTATTCTTTTTTTTCAAGGACTTTTAAGATTTGGGATTTGAGGTTTCCCATAGCCGTGTGTCTCTATGANTTACCATGAGATTCTGGGTTAATTTTTCAGAAGGCTGATTAGATAGTTGATAAACTATTACCTAAAGATTTTGTTCTCTTTTTTCAAGGACTTTTAAGATTTGGGATTTGAGGTTTCCCATAGCCGTGTGTCTCTATGGTTAATTACCCCTCTGGTCTTCCCAATAACAAGATAGCTCTTTCTATTGAGGCTAGTTATTAGGTGTTAAGTAACAAACTTAGCATACAATAACTTCAAATTTAAGTTTTAAAATTACAATATTATCACTTTTAGCTTAGTGACGATAGATTATCTTGATCCTTGCTGACAAAAGAATCCTTATTAGCGATCATCTGTTATTTTGTTCATGGGAATTTTGTAGATCTCGGGTGGCTGTCTTAGACCTTAGCTTATTATTGAAACAAAATTTTCAAAGTTTGCCTAAACAAATGTTGAAGTGAATAAACCTAACAACGACATGATTTGGTATTACTTGTGATTCATTTGGTTCAACAACAACAACAACAACAACAACAAACCTTTATGGTTTGTTATCCCACTAAGTTGGTTCAACATTGCTTATAATTTGATTCCATTTTTTGGTTTAATAAATTTATTATCTAATCCAACTGAAATGACTGAACGCTCCTTACAATGAAATTTTGGGCATATTTGTGCAAATTAACATAATGTGAAAATGGTGTTAATCAAAAGTTCCATCTCTCTCTCTCTCTCTCTCTCTCTCTCTCTCTGTGTTTTTGTTTATGTTTGTGTGTGTGCGCGCGTGTGCGCGCGTGCTTGATTAGGCTATGACTAGTCTTAATTAAAAGTACTCTCCTGTTATCAGGAGGGGTTCTTGCGCCTATGGAAAATCTCAAACCCCAGATCAGAGAAGCCGTTGTAGAATGAGGGCAAAATCTTTGCACAATGTCTTATCTACTATTTCATTCGCCTTCTGAAAATTTGGCCTTCAAAGCTCTCAACAGCAAAACAGAGTCCGGGTCGGTCATAAGTTTTGGAGCTCACATTTATGCTAGAATTTGCGAGTCAAATAGCCTTGTTGGGTCATTTTTCTAAATATANAGATCAGAGAAGCCGTTGTAGAATGAGGGCAAAATCTTTGCACAATGTCTTATCTACTATTTCATTCGCCTTTTGAAAATTTGGCCTTCAAAGCTCTCAACAGCAAAACAGAGTCTGGGTCGGTCATAAGTTTTGGAGCTCACATTTATGCTAGAATTTGCGAGTCAAAAAGCCTTGTTGGGTCATTTTTCTAAATATAATGATAATAATAATAATTATCAGGGCTGTTTTTGAAAAATTCACAATCCATTTTACAATGATATTTGCGGCCCCCTCAAACAAGCCTTTGTGCCATTCTTATGGAGAATTGCATAATGTCTTTTTCTTTTTCTCTACTTTTGTTTCCCTTTCTATAATTTTCTCTGATGTGAAATCATGCATTGAAGGCTTGTTTTGGAGGGATGTATGGCCACTGTTAAAATTGTGACCCGAATTCTTCATTATTATTATTATTATTTTATTGCTGATATTGCTATTATTCCTTTTTCCCCAAAATTTTCTACACAAACTAATCAGAATTTCTCCATGGACGAAAGAAAAATAAGGCCCATTTACATTTTTTGTCCCATTACAATATTTAGATATTGTCATGTCTATTTTTTTTATCTATTTTTCTATCTATTGGTTCACTAGAAACTGATGAAAATATGTTGCAAGCAGAGGCATTTCTTTAGTGAAAATGGCTCAAGTAAAAAAGAAAAAAACGGTCTAATCTGAGTGTAAATTTAATGTTTATAAAATCTGGTGAGGAAATCCTTACCTAAATTATCATTACAATCTCATCTACTGTATGGTTTATGATGCTTCTCTCCCAGCTCTCATGGATGCACTGTGTCGTCTTCTCCATCTCCCAGTATAAGAGATGAATTTATAAAACGGTTCATTCTTTGTACTGCAAACGGAAGAGTAATGTTACAGTCTTTGCTATTAAAAAGAGAAAATTTGGCAAGTTTTTATTTTGCATAATTTTAATGTTCTTTTCTCTTCAAAAATTTGTCATTATTATTTCTAAGAATTTTTTTTGGATTGGACACTGCCAATGAAATCCATCATGCATGAAACTCAGTGCAATGTTGAGCAGGATTCCTTTTGATGTTTCTTCAGAGATGTCTGGTATTATCATTATAGATACCTGGAGCAGCTTGGTTGTTCCATGAATCCATATGGGTAACCGTTGCATCCCATGCCTCTGTGGTAGAGATTTCGTGGGTGGTTCTGTTGAGAAGACTGAGCAAAGGCGAATCTGAGGCTCCAGTCTCTCTTTTATTTTTCTCATTTTTTTTCAACTTGATGCATCCAAAGGGGAGGTCTTAGCTGGATTTGTGAAGCATTCAAGCAGGATTTTACCTCCTGTGAACATGCAAGATGACAACTTTAAACTCTACGGAATCTAAAATTCCGTCTCTCTTCCAGATTGTCTTTAATCCCACTTATGAATTCTGGTATTCCATGAATTTAACGTAACAACGCCAACAATGATCCTATCTGAACTCAAATGAGCCCGGGTTAAGCATTTGAAGCATACTTGGAATCTCTGATGCATAAAATTTGATATTTCCTAANGGTTCTGTTGAGAAGACTGAGCAAAGGCGAATCTGAGGCTCCAGTCTCTCTTTTATTTTTCTCATTTTTTTTTTCAACTTGATGCATCCAAAGGGGAGGTCTTAGCTGGATTTGTGAAGCATTCAAGCAGGATTTGACCTCCTGTGAACATGCAAGATGACACTCAAATGAGCCCGGGTTAAGCATTTGAAGCATACTTCGAATCTCTGATGCATAAAATTTGATATTTCCTATTGTAGCACTTAAATCCTTGACATCATATAAAAAATATGACATATTTTAACTTTTCTAAACTATCATACTCCTTTTACTTACATATGTTATGATGTCATTGTGACTCTGAAGTGTTCTAAGTGTAAATATCAAAGTTCAGGTGTTAGATATTGGTGCTNCTTAAATCCTTGACATCATATAAAAAATATGACATATTTTAACTTTTCTAAACTATCATACTCCTTTTACTTTCATATGTTATGATGTCATTGTGACTTTGAAGTGTTTTAAGTGTAAATATCAAAGTTCAGGTGTTAGATATTGGTGCGTGCTTGGGAATTCCCAGAGGTAATGTGATGATTTAAAGTCTTAGGCCCCGTTTGGGGCAGCTTATTAGGTGTGGTGGGTTTTGAAAAAGCTGCGTTTAAAAACCTCTAAAATCAATATTTTCACACCGTTCCTAACTAGGTGCGGTGACAGTTTTCTAGCTGTGGTCCGGCTTTTCCAAAAAAAAAAAAAATTAATAGCCACCGCAGTTTTTTGAACAATATATTAATTTTCAACAACTTATTAATAAGCTTGAGCTACCCCAAACAGACCCTGTGCTGCACAAAGATTTAACACACTGATAAAAGAAAAATCGTGGGAGAAAACCCCAAATTTTTTTTATTTGAAATTGAATTTAAAATGATTCTTGCTCAAAATGCTTTGAAACTTGTTTGATAATAAAAATTTCTTGATGGCTCATCAAATATTTAAATACTAGAATTCATGTGATATTAATTTTTAATCTAAGTCAAATTTTGGTTTGAATCGGTTTCTCAAGGCTTGAACTGGATTATGCAGTCCTCTACTACTAGATGTTATCCCTCAACAGCATAATTTCATCCAAAATATACATCTGGTGGGAGTTTTTTTTTTGGTTAAATACGGATATTATGAGTCATGAAATTAAATTTTCTTATGCTGTGATTAATTGAAAAATGAGACGATTACATGCATAGCACTTGAATATTGTTATTTACAAATCTAGTATCTTGTTTCATTCATTTTTATAATTCTCACTCAAATTGATGTTGCATTTATCTTCAAACATGTTTGTAACAAAATTTTAGAAAGATACTTTCACACAATTTTCCCTTTATCATCTGCTGGTATGCAGTGACATGATTGAATCTTAAAATGGTTCAATTTCCATTCTGCAATTATGATAAATAACTTATTTTGAATTTCTAATGCAACCAAGGAAACGTTGTAGTAATAAAAAAAAGGCAAAAATCTCTACTTGCATCTCCAAGAGTTGTAATGAATTTCTCAAATTTTAGCTGTCTGAATTCCATGACTCTCTCTCTCTCTCTCTCTCTCTCTGTGTATGTGTGTGATTAAGACGGCGATGAATAAATGTAGCATGAAAGGGAATCTTGTTCTTTCTAAGGTGCTTCACAGAATGACAATGGAGCAGCTTGGATGGTGTATGCCTTTTCAGGGAATCACTACTTTTATGTGTCAATGATTGAGAAAATGCAAATGCTTTTGCTTTTTTTGATGGAATTATGTTGAATTTGAGCATCAGATTCCTCTTTTCCTTTAAAAATTTCTAGGTGGGCCCGATATAACACACATGACAGTATATTACTGAGAGTCCACACGTAGAGCTACGTCCGAAGTCCGGATAGAAAATTTTCCCCCTTGGACTACCATATTTCCACTGGTAGCGCTGTTCCCATGTTTCATTGGTAGAGGACGCTTTGATTTATCCGCTTTCTATTGGACTCNGATTCCTCTTTTCCTTTAAAAATTTCTAGGTGGGCCCGATATAACACACATGACAGTATATTACTGAGAGTCTGGATCATTTTTCTTTTCTTTCAAGTAACCAACCATATTTTTCTATTTTCCTGGTTTTTAATGTTCGGTTTGCATATGCTTGCATGGAAATGGATAGTCTGAACTAAGATGTTATGTATTGATGCATCTGTTGAGCAGGACTCCTTTTCATGCTGCTTCAGAGATTTCTGATTCTCATGGTATATCTACAAAGCAGCTTGGACGGCATATGTTTCCATGGGTAATCTTTGCATCCGGTGCATAAGTTGTAGAGAAATGGTGGGTGCTTTTGCTCGCAGTTTGAAAATGGTGAATCAGAGCTTCCAATTTCCCATTTCCTATGTACATTTTGTTAAATATCTTCAGGTAACAAAATGAGTTCTTTGGGGCTTTGTAGCTGGATTTTAGTAGGGTTAAACCTAAACCCTGGCAAATGGCCAAAATGAAAACTTCAAATTTGAGCTGTTAACGATCCGTCTCCGAGCCTAGCTGGGGTCGGCTTAAAATCAGCTTGAAATCGGCCCGTGGATCGTTATATTCAATTTTGAGGTTATATTCAATTTTGAGCCGACCTGGCTCAAATTTGAATTGAGCTCAAAATCAAAACGAGCGAGATCAAAATGAGTTATTTGCATTCGTTTCAGCTTAGAATGAGCTCGATTCGGCTTAAAATTGAAACTAACTAATTCAAATTGAGTTATTTGAATTCATTCTAGCTCGAAATCAACTTGAAATTGGCTCGTTACTCGTTCTATTCAGATTTGCTTAGCACTATATATGTACGTTTTATAAATAAAATAATACGAGCTAAACTTGAGTTTGTTCGAGCCGGTCCATAAATGACTCAAAATTGGCTCCAAAATTTTCGATCCAAAGTTTCAGCTCATAGGCTGGCCCAATTATTTCAATTCAATATCGATTGGAGCTAAAATTTGAATCGATTTTTGAGTGATTAATGATCTTCAAGCTAAATTCACTGCCATACTCAAACAATATAATGAGTCGGCAAGTCCATTTTTGTTTTTGGGGGTGTGCATTCTTTGGTGAAACAAAAATTAAGCCGAATCAAAAACAATTTTGGCTGTTTCAGTTCAGTTTCAAAAATGCATTTCGACTTTTTGTTTTTAAAACCTTAATATTTTGTTTTCAGTTAGTGGGTTGATTTTAATTTTAATATACTACTAAGAGATGTAATTCTTGATGTTGGTTCACAACTGAAATTCAATTAAAATTTAAATTTCGATTTGTTCATAATCAAAGATTCTAAACATAATTATATTTCGGTTCTGTCAATTGAGTTTTATCAAAATTTTGATTTATTAGATTTCAGATTTCAGCTGTAATCAGTTTGACTAATTTCAAAACAAATTCAACCAAGCCGACCAAATGCTCACCCCTAATTGGTTGGAAAATTTCATGAATTGAATTTGACTGCTCGGTAAAAAAAAGCTTAACAAGAATGTTAAGTTATTGACACAAAAATATTCATAATTATGCTACGCTGCCCATGTTCTTAAATACAGTTAAAAGTGCCTTGGAAATTGGACAGATTGCTATCTTTGATCACAACCCCAAGTATGATTATGACTGATGACTGATGATTACTTTGAAGCTAACTTTTCACTCATTTGCTATGCTTCTCTTCTTTTCTCTCTCTCTCTTTCTCTCTCTCTCTCTCTCTTAATTGGGCTATGAAGATAAAGTCCCTCACAAAAGACGATTTTATCTTCAGAGGTTGCTTCACGGTTCTACNTGAAGCTAACTTTTCACTCATTTGCTATGCTTCTCTTCTTTTCTCTCTCTCTCTTTCTCTCTCTCTCTCTCTTAATTGGGCTATGAAGATAAAGTTTCTCACAAAAGACGATTTTATCTTCAGAGGTTGCTTCACGGTTCTATATTTTTTTGCAATGGCACCAGAGCAGCTTAGATGGCCTGTGCATTTGCGGGAAACATTGTGTCTGTGCGTTAACTGTGGAGAGCAGATATGTGAATCTGTTTTGATGATGTAACAAAGACGAATATGAGCTCTTCAACTTCGAGTGTCTTACCCACCTTTTCTCAAATAGCTTGTCCCTTGCTCTATATAAATACGTGAGTAATTCTGCTCCTCACAAAAGAAATCAACTCTTTTATGGAAAGGAGACGGCTCATGCACATGTCACGATGAATAGGGAATGAGTGGATCATCGGGATGAAATAGAGGCTAATCTTAGCATTCGATTCTCCATTTTCTTACTAAGTGGGGTCAGCTACATGAATCCCTTTTCTCCATTGTACCCTATTGAGTGTCATATTTTCATTTAATTCTAATAGATTGAGATCATTTTTTATATAATATGCCTAAGCCTTTTTAGGTCTATCTCTTTCTTTCTTAACACAAGTCATAAGTTGAATCTAAAACATCTACTCTTCTAACCGGATCATCAANGTCATATTTTCATTTAATTCTAATAGATTGAGATCATTTTTTATATAATATGCCTAAGCCTTTTTAGGTCTACCTCTTTCTTTCTTAACACAAGTCATAAGTCGAATCTAAAACATCTACTCTTCTAACCGGATCATCAGATAGTCGACGTTTAATGTGACCAAACCATCTAAGACGACTCTTTCTAATCTTGTCCTCCACTGGAGCTACACCAACCTATCACAAATATATTTATTTCACATTTTGTTTCAAAGTGTCAAGCCACTCATCCAACTAAGCATTCTCATCTCAGCAATACTTAACTTTGCTTTATGCTTATTTTTAAATGGCCAACGTTCTCCGCCATCGAGCATTACAAGTCTCACCGCCATCTTATAAAATTTTCCTTCAAGTCGAAGCNAAATATATTTATTTCACATTTTGTTTCAAAGTGTCAAGCCACTCATCCAACTAAGCATTCTCATCTCAGCAACACTTAACTTTGTTTTATGCTTATTTTTAAATGGCCAACATTCTCCGCCATAGAGCATTACTAGTCTCACCGCCATCTTATAAAATTTTCCTTCAAGTCGAAGAGGTACTTTGATATTTACATTTATAACATTTTTGGTGTTATAAATCTTTCTATAAAAATGTTTATTCAAGTTCTATTTTTTTTTTAAATAAAATTTGTGATGAATCATTCAAGCTGTTAGTGCTCTGCATGTAAGAAAATTNACATTTATAACATTTTTGGTGTTATAAATCTTTCTATAAAAATGTTTATTCAAGTTCTATTTTTTTTTTAAATAAAATTTGTGATGAATCATTCAAGCTGTTAGTGCTCTGCATGTAAGAAAATTCCCCAACATTTTAATGTTATTGGTTAGAACTAAGTTCACTTTTAAGTTTTGTGTCGGTTTTTAGAGGGGTTTGGCTTTAATAAGCCGACTCCAAACACTAGAGTTTGTTATCCTTCTTTAATTCTGTTGTAGTTTTGGCCAAAATGGATAATTGGGCATATTAGCACAAATGAATATGATATGGAAATATATCGCTAATTACAGTTATTATGGGGTTTGATGAAATGGTGAGGCAGGTTGGTCGACCTATGCTTCTGCAGTCAATGGCTGCATGCATTAGTCATTGGTAGAGAACATGTCAATGCATCTGCTTTTTAATGAAGCTATTAGGCAAATCTAGACCACCATTTTCCCATTTTATTTCCTTTGTTCTATATTTTCATGCAACAGTTGGGTTGTTAAACTGTATTGATGTTTGCAATTTAGCTAAAATTGTAATGTAAATGTGCAAGTTTGGTGTGAGATATGTAAATACTTGAAAATTGTGTGCTCGGTGTGTATATTTCCCTTCTCTTTTAGCATCCGGTGAGGACATCCTTACTTTAATTGTCGTCATAGTCTCACGTTTGCATGCTTCTCTCACCGTTCTTCTTGCAAATTGAACAAAGGTGAATATGAGCCTCTGATTTTCCGTTTCCTTTTTCCACTTTCTTTCAGGGTACCCAAAGAAGACTTATGGGCTGTGTGGTAGCAAGATTTAAACAAGATTTAACCGAAATCGTGGCAAACAACCAAAATGGTGACTTTAAATTCTGTTTGTCCTTCATCTTTCCTTATATTCCATACGTGGTAAATCCTGGCATTTGAGGAATTTAACTTAAATTTGTCGTCTTATGAGATCTTCCTCACAATGTTGCTCTGGTTGATTCCTTTTCTTGACTTCCTTATTGACCGGGGTTTCCGGAAATTTGGGATCGGTGTTTAAGGGAGAAAGATGAGAGCTTGGGATTTTAAAGTTTTTGATTTTATATGGTTGATATATCACGAAAAAATTAACTTGATCAAGCACAAATCTAGTGTCATAATCACAATATAACATATGCAACAAAACGTAAAGCTTCCCAACCATGCGAAGAATTTGTCGGTCGCCATACGGCTGAATGTGATTTAATTTAGTGTAATATAGTATTTAGAAACTTGGTATTTTAATTTGAAGAAAATGAGTTGAAAATGATCCCATTGATTCCTACAGTTTGAATAATCGAGCTAACGAGTAATGTACCACCTTGAAAGTTAATACACTACTTGATAATAAACTCAATTAAATAAACTATAGAGATAAATGACTTTCGTTTGATCTGTAAGTTTACATGATGACTGACAGATACCCCTATTCGAAATGAGAGTCAAATAGGGCGAACGATTCACTTAAGAAAAATTTCGATAAAAATCAGCAATAGTTTGTTTTCATGAGTTAAAAAGAAAGGGTTTTCAACGAACATGATTGTGAAATCTCCAATAGGGATTAATTTAAGTTAACTCTTGTCAGTTTTATTAATTAGATTTTAAATTTGTGTAATGATGACTTACACAAAAAACCTAGAAAGATTAGAGGTTTTATGTCAAGTGACTACCTCAGAATTCTAAAATAAGTTAGGATATACTACATATCGGGACTATGTAGGAGCCTAAAAAAAAAAGAGAGGTTTTATGTTATAAAAGACAACATCGGAATCCGAAGGATTGTTATTTAAATTAAAGGGTCTTGAACGAGCTGCCCACGAAGTATGTTTTAATTTTCATACTGAAATGTCTTCAGGTTCTCCAATCTTATAATTAAAAGTTTTATTTGTTTCGATAATTTTATAGTAAATTAATTAAAGGGTAGTGGAGGTATAGTACAAACTTAGGCTAATGCTAAGTTTACTTAAGCTAACTAATTCTTTAGTGTTATGAGTTTTACGTTCTCCCTAATCTAAATAACTTTTATTCCTTTATCATTTGTCATTAACACATGCATTTTATGTTTGATGAAAGCAGTAAAAGAACATACATTGTAATTTAAGGCAGCAAATAAAGAAAATAAACAATATTAGATTAGTTATTAAATTTAATAAATTAATTAGTGGTAATCCTGTTAAGATGCTATGGCTCCGTCGTCCCGAGTCGTTGGGTGCCTTAGTTTACTTAGTCCGAAAGGTGGTTGCCCATCAGACTTGAAAGATTCTTGTCAACATCTACAAAATGCATCGTCCAAAGAATCTTCATAAACTAGAACGAAAATGGGTTTAAGTTGAGTTATGTGATCATTGTGATTAATATTTGATTAATTTTTGAATTACTTAGTCGATCTTACGGTTGAAATATTTTAGGTTGTTTACATCTTTTTGTCAGATTTTAAGTGTTTTATTTGTGTTGTTTTGTTCACTTGTTATTATTGTATAAGTTTGACGACTTTGAAGCCGNTTAGATTAGTTATTAAATTTAATAAATTAATTAGTGGTAATCCTGTTAAGATGCTATGGCTCCGTCGTCCCGGGTCGTTGGGTGCCCTAGTTTACTTAGTACGAAAGGTGGTTGCCCATCAGGCTTAAAAGATTCTTGTCAACATCTACAGAATGCATCGTCCAAAGAATCTTCGTAAACTAGAACGAAAAGCGGTTTAAGTTGAGTTATGTGATCATTGTGATTAATATTTGATTAATTTAACCTCAAAGTCATGCTTTAAAGCCTTGTTACATTTGATTTATTTTAATTTTAAGTTTTAATATGTTTTTTGTAAATTTTACCCGTCCCAATATGTTTTATTTTATTTTTTAATTAATGTTCAAGTCGAGGAGTTTAGGTTTAACTTAGTTTCAAGATTACACCTAAAAAAAGGTTTCTTATATTTAACCTGTGGGTTAGGTTTTGACTTCAGGCTTAGGGTAAGTTTAGCGTAAAGCTAAACTATAATTTAGGTTTGTTTTACCTAAAGGTTAGGGTTTGATAAGAGTTAACTAGCCTAAGGTTTATGTTAACTAATTCTATTAGTTTAGGGTTAACTAATCTAAGGTTTAGATTAATTAATCCTATTGGTTTGGGGTTAACTAATCCTAAATCCTATTGGTTTGGGGTTAACTAACCTAAGCTTTATGTTTATTAAATATGTTGGTTTGGGTTAACTAACATAAGGTTTAGGTTAATTAATCATATTGGTTTAGAGTTAATTAACCTAAGGTTTACGTTAACTAATTCTATTAGTTTAGGGTTAACTAACCTAAGGCTTAAGCTAACTAATCATATTTATTTAGGGTTAACTATCCTTAAACAACATAAGATTTAAGTTAACTAATCATATTGGTTTAGGTTTAACTAACATGTGTTTAGGTTAACTAATCATATTGGTTTAGGGGTAATTAACCTAAGGTATAGGTTAACTAATCCTATTGGTTTAGGGGGTTAACTGCCTTAGGGTTTAGGTTAACTAATCATATTGGTTTAGGGTTAACTAGCCTAGGGTTTAGATTAACCAATCATGTTGGTTTAGGGTTAACTTACTTAAGATTTAGGCTAACTAATTTTCTTTGTTTAGGGTTAACTATCCTATAGTTTAGGTTAATTAATCTTATTATTTTAGGGTTAACTAACCTAGGGTTTAAGTTAACTATTCTTATTGGTTTAGGATGACTAATTCTAAGGTGTGGGCTTATCAACATTAAGTTTGGTTTAAGTTTGATAATCACCTACTCTTAGGCTAAATAATCACTAGTCACTATAATATATACCTCCACTATCCTTTACTTAATTCAATATAAAATTATTGAAACAAATAAAACTTTTAATAATATGATTGGAGAACCTGAAGACTTAAAGACTTGAAGACATTTCAGTATGGAACTTGGGGCAGACTTCGTGGACAGCTCGTTTAAGACCCTTTCTTTAGTTTAAATAACAATTCTTCGGATTCCGATGCTGTCCTTTATGACATAAAATCTCTCTTTTTTTATGCTTCTGCATAGTCTCGATATACAACATGTCTGAACTTGTTTTAAGATTCTGATGTAGTCACTCAACATAAAACCTCTTATCTTTCTAGATTTTTATGTAAATCATCATCACGCAAATCTAAGTCATAATTATTAAAACTGTGAAGAGTTAACTTAAATTAATATCTTCCTAAATCGAACCAAACATTAAATTAGTTTGGGTGATTACCAATAACCTATTCTGGATCTTTAATCTCCCCTACTTTTCTTTCTTTGATTTTTAAAATAATATCTTTCACCTTTGAACCAATCCCTATTGAAGATTTTATAATCATATTCGTTGAAAACTCTTCATTTTGAACTCATGAAAACAAAATATTCCTGATTTTTATCGAAAGTTTTCTTAAGTGATCTGTTTGCACTTATAGGGAACTTAAAAAACGCCAGACTTAAAATAAATTCTATTTGACTCCCATATTGAATAGTGGAATCTGTCGGTCATAATGCAAACTTGTTGATCAATNAGCTAGAGATTTTGCAGCTTCCAAAGCATCAGAGGATTGATGCGAGCTGTCGACTCCCTGTACATAGATTTTTATGATTATCAATGATTCAAGCATGATATAGAAGAATACATGAGAAGCATTGTTGGCACTCCATAAAGAAGTTTATCTTTGTCAAGTGTTGATATGTTAGTAGCTTCGGATTGAGTTAACTTGTCTTGTTCGCAACTAGAGCTACGCCAACCCTATCACGAATATATTCATTCACATTTTGTCTCTAAGTGTTAAGCCGCTCATCCACCTAAGCATTATCATCTCAGCAATACTTATCTTTAATGACTTGAATATAAGTCATAACAATACATTTCTTCTATAGAAATCTCCAAAGGACTTCTCTTGGAACGTTATTGTAAGTTTTTTTCTAAATCAATAAAAATCATAAGAAAAAATTATATCGTAGTGACCAGAGAGTTTCGTGTGTGAAAGATCGAACACTAACAATGTAGCTTTTGGCGTGCAGGATAAGCAGAATCGAATGGCNTTGATTTTATATGGTTGATATATCACGAAAAAATTAACTTGATCAAGCACAAATCTAGTGTCATAATCACAACATAACATATGCAACAAAATGTAAAGCTTCCCAACCATGCAAAGAATTTGTCGGTCGCCATACGGCTGAATGTGATTTAATTTAATGTAATATAGTATTTAGAAATTAGGTATTTTAATTTGAGGAAAATGGGATGAAAATGATCCCATTGATTCCTACAGTTTGAATAATCGAGCTAACTGTAGGAATCAATGGGATTTCAACGAATATGATTGTGAAATCTCCAATAGGGATTAGTTCAAAGGTGAAAGATTTTATTTTAAGAATTAAAAGAAGAAAAATATGGGAGATTAAAGATCCATAATAGGTTCGTGATAATCCCCCAAATTATCCTAATGTTTGGCTCGACTTAGGACGATATTAATTTAAGTTAACTCTTGTCAGTTTTATTAATTAGATCTCAAATTTGTGTAATGATGACTTACACAAAAAACCTAGAAAGATTAGAGGTTTTATGTCCAGTGACTATCTCGGAATCCTAAAATAAGTTAAGATATACTACATATCGGGACTATGTAGGAGCCTAAAAAAAAAAGAGAGGTTTTATGTTATAAAAGACAACATCGGAATCCGAAAGATTGTTATTTAAATTAAAGGGTCTTGAACGAGCTGCCCACAAAGTATGTTTTAATNAAACTACAATCACCATACCTTGGACATCTCTCTATTTGCATGCTAGATATGATTCATATCTATATTAAAATGACATGTACACGACTGATGCGAACCCCCAAGCAACACTTATGCAAACCATAATGGAGGATTATAATAGCGCGATCTTTGATGTGATATTAAAGATTTGAGTGCTATGTGTGTAAATATAAAAGTTTAGGAGTGATATAAATACACAAGGATTGTCTTCTATGTATGTTGGTGTCCCCAGTTTTTAGTATTGTTACAATAAAACTGCTTTAGTATTATTATCTTCTAACTTGTAAAGTATTCAGGGGAGATATATGGCACCTGAGTATGTAACAAGGGGCTGGTTGACAGTAAAGGCAGATGTATACAGTTTGGGTATTGTTGCATTGGAAATAGTTACTGATAAGAGTGTCACCAAGCTAACCGACCCAGGAAACCTCCATCTTTTGAACTGCTGCATGTGAAATGCAGTTCTATCGTCCTTCCATTTATTTATACTTTATTGCATTTGAACTAAAAATTGTGCTGCTGCAGCCTGCAGTGTGAAGCCGTATAACTGTTGTTTGGATTATATTTGTAAGCTTTGAATCGGGAGTGGTAGATGTAACTCATTTTGGTGCATGCAATTTTTTTATTGCTTAAAATTCTTGCCATTGAACCTGCTGAGTTTCTTCTGCTATTTGTACAACTGCAGGGCATTTTATACAACTGCATTTGGCTATTTTCTTTTGCTGGTCTCTAAAAATTTGCAGCTGCTAAGAGCTCTCTGGAAGTGATGAATAGTAAAGCTCGGGGAATGAACTTGCTGCGCCAACTTGTGATATTTTCACAGTGTGAAGGCTTTTACATTGCCATGTCAGCTTATAGATCTCCAAAACATTAATCTTTCAGATCATGCAG
>JXCR01145393.1:36818-47850 GCA_002079205.1 Phalaenopsis hybrid cultivar | reverse complement strand
ATATTTTGAAGAACTATGCGAGGCTTGAATCTTTTGGGATGAGGGTTATGTAGACGACCATCTTAGTGCAGTTGAATTAGACTTTCGAGCTCATTTGGTAATCTCACTTACTAAAAATAAGAGATGGTTTGAAGATTGTTGTATTTATTTACTTTTTTGTAATTAGGGGTAATTTGATCTTTAGGCTTTATTTATTTGTATGCCCTAATCCTCCTTTATAAAAAAAATATTTAGGGTTCATGAGAGGATGATGGTTAGAACTATTGGAAGTTTTCACCCCAAGCTTTTTTCTTTCTCTCCATCTGGTGCTAGTGAAATCTCCCTCTCCGTGGATGTAGGCTAGCAATTTAACGCCGAGCCATATAAATCGTTTCCATTTTATTATTATTGTGTGAATTTCTTCATTTTCACATTATTTTCACATAACATCTTCCTACTTCCTTGCATAAAAAATGAATGTACGAGTGAGGCTCATATTCGAGCTGCTCAATTGTTTGAGCAACACCGTACTTTTCACTAATGGGAGATGCCGCTCGAGTCATTCAAGTGCACGTAAGTTCACTCTTATCCTTTCTTCTCCTTCTCCTCATCCATTTGTTTCTTATGTTTCTTGCAAGTCTCTCTAACTCAGTTAGTTGAGAGAGCCGCGTCTCCTCCTTTTGTTTTTAGCGGTTGCTGGCGCACAGGGAGAGTTTGTCAGAGCTGCTAAGCTGCTTCTTACCAAGGCTCGCGTAGTTTTTGAGATGTAAACTCCTAAAGAGTCATTTCTTACGGTATCTGTCATCATTAACTTTTAATACTTTAATGGCGGGCTTATTTTGGAAAAATTATTACAGCAGGACTCCGCATGCAGAGCTGCTTGTGGAATCCAATCTAGAATTGATACGTGAAAAGTTGGGGCTCACCTCCATAAAAAGAATGAAAACGCACGACCCGACCCGACCGTGTTATAGGAATATTCCCTTCACGTTATTTTGAATATTTTTCGCGTTATTCATGTGTTATTGATTTGATTTTGAGATATTATTGTTCTTTAAAAAATAACATCAATAACACATGAATAACGCGAAAAATATTACTTTAATAACACAACAGTAATACATAAATAACACACCAATAACACATTAAAAACGCACGACCCTGCTCGACCGCATTATAGGAATATTCATTTCGCGTCATTCTGATTATTTTTTGTGTTATTCAAGTGTTATTGAGGTATTATTAATGAATAACACATCAATAACACATTAAAAACGTGAAAAATATTCCCATGAATAACACCTCAATAACACACGATTAATAACCCAAAAAATATTCAGCCAAGTCGGGTCGCGCATTTTCAGTCTTATTTTCATTTTTTATGCAAGTGGGCCTCAGCTTTCCATATGTCAGCTCGAGACTGCACTCCGCAAGTAGCTCTGGATGTGGAGTCGTGATGTAATCATTTTTCCTTATTTTGGCTTATATCTTAAAAATTTGGGCAAAAAAAGTCTTGATTTTTTTATATTTTTTGGACTAATGTGGCCCTGCACAAATAGTCTGTACGCTGTACTTGTCCTCTTTCTCAACTTAATTGAAATTGTTGAGTAATTTAAATTTGATCCAGNCAAAAAAAGTCTTGATTTTTTTATATTTTTTGGACTAATGTGGCCCTGCACAAATAGTCTGTACGCTGTACTGGTCCTCTTTCTCAACTTAATTGAAATTGTTGAGTAATTTAAATTTGATCCACATATATATGGACGGAAAAGCTTCCGCCCCACCTCCTGATCCCGACAGTCTAGATGGCGTACGCATGACCTGGTACTCATGGCCCCCGATCCAAGGTGGAGGCGAGCAAATGCATCATCCTCTTTGCTGCATCCATCTCCCCTATTCGCCTTTATTTTCTTATGTTGCTCGCCATTAATTTTTGATCCATGGAGGAGGTTTGTTTTTAAATTAAATGACAGAAGTTCCAGCTGCATGCAGGTTTTGATGCAATCGGATGTGCTTCAAGTGGCGGTGGACATGAGAGATCAGCTTGACCAACAAGCAGATGTGTTGAAACATATCGACGCCATTGATGGAAGTTTTTCATGTGATGAAGAAGGCTGGCTGCAACATAATCCATTTGGAATACGCACTGAGAGGGAGATACATGCCGAACTGGAAGGTGCCAAAATTTACCGGCGAATGTATCAGAAACTTTGATTCCACTCTTCTCTGTAATCAATTTACAGGTAGGGTTCTTCATTTAGGTATCAAGGTTTAATGTTTGGATTTGGTAGGATTTAGAGCGTATTTTCATCATTAATTTTTAACATCTTTTTTGTTTTAGGGGCTGTTTATATACGTAGTAAATGTTGTAGGTTAAATTCTGAATATTATTAAATAAATTTATGTAGAATGTCTGTTTTTTCTTTTAATTTAATAATTTATAAGCTTGAGATATTTTATTATAATATTTTTGAGATTAATTAAGTTATAATGTATATAATTAAATATTGCTAATTAATCAATAGTTTACCAAGGCAAATCAATAATAATATATTTAGATAATAAATTAAAATTTTAAAATATCAATTATCTTAATAAAATTTTATAGTTGATTAGAATTCATTATTAAAACTAATTAGTTATTTAATTAATGCTTGCATATATCTGATTATATATTGATAATTTAGGCGCCAATATGCAAATACAAATGAATTTTGTGGTATCTATGTAAACTTCCTCATAAGATCCAATCCCCCGTCCTACTCCACTACAACGGAAACATTTGCGTGCCATTTTGCTTGCATTAAAATATAAGGCCGGCCAAAGCACATTGAATTAGAAGATCAAACTAAAATAAGAACAACTTTTCTAAGACTGGTTTTAAACTTGATTTGATTTTTATCCATAAGAAATTCTTTATAAATTGACTTTAATTTCGGCTCCTTTACTCATATAACACCTAAAATGTTTTTAATCCTTAAATAATGACCCAAATTTATTACACCCCCATTAACTTCTTCCTTCGCCTCAATTTGTTTGCATGCCAATACCACAACTTACCCTATCTTTGCTGGAAAATATTACATCAGGACTCCGAACGTAAAATTTACTACGTTCAAATTGCAGTAGTTAATAATATCTCGCTGTGTTACATGAATATTTCATCTGTGTTATTTGTTAAAAATGAAGTGTTATTCGAGTATTATATGGTGTTACTCGATTATTTTGTGGTGTTATTGGAATATTACCCCACATTACTTGATTTGGGGCTAAAATGTTATTAGAATATTTCCTCGAGTTACTTGATTTGGGGCTTGTTATTCGGCATATTCTCCTTATTTCAATTTCTACTAACACAAGGAATATGTCGAATAATACAGTATCAAATCAAGTAACGCAGGAGAATATTCCAATAATACCGCAAAATAATCGAATAACATCATATAATATTCGAATAACATTTCATTTTTTACAAATAACGCAAATAGAATATTCTTGTAACACAACGGGATATTCCTAAGATTTGCAATCCGAACGTAGTTCTACGTTCGGAGTACGTAGCTCTACGTTCAGAGTACGTAGCTCTACGTTTGGAGTCCTGATCTAATATTTTTCCCTCTTTGCTTCCTATTTGAAACCAACACAGACAGAAACAAGTCTCTCACTCTCGACTTCACAATTTTGATTCCCTCTCCCATCTCCTTGCCTCTTTTCAAGGTTTCACACACGTGGCACAACCCAATCGTAAGATCTACTACATAATTGGGATAATGGAAAAAAAAAAAGAAAAAAAAAGATAACTCGAATTGAATCATGCTCATCACTATTCATAAATCATAAGTAACAATTTCAGATTATTTGGAAGTACGCTTCTAGGACCTGAGTGATCTAAGTAAGCGGAACACTTAAACGAATAATAAGAAGAAGAAGAAGAAGAATAATTGGAACAACAAAAACACGTTACAAAATTTGGCTACAAATAAGAGCGAATGCCTTCGAAAGATGCAAGCTTTCTTGCCAATCCGGATACAAGAGAATATCGAGATGCTTGTGTGATTGCCGATATCATTGCCATTTTCTCTATGCATGGGCTAAATAAAATTTAATCAGCAACTTAGGTAAAAGTTCAACTTCTCAAACCTGGAACTGGTTTCCAATCAGGTTTCTCATCCCAGTACATGTCATAAAATATATGACCTGGATCTTTATTCATCACGCAGCACCATATTCCTACATAGCCCTGGACACGATTTCGGAACCTTGTCTCGGCCACCTTCGCTCATAAATAGAGTAATGATTCAATCAATTCAAATGCAGAATTGAAATAAAAAGAGAAATTAAGGTCAATATTAGTAATTCCTGCTACAATAACAACCTTTTTTCTTATTAATTTAACGAAATAAAAATGGGTTAGTCATGGTATTTTAAACAAAGTCCTACTAAGATATTAACATGAAGGAACAAATGAGTTTGCTAGCTTACCGCGTTATCAAACCCTCCAAAGACGTCCATCATAGATGAAAATTCTATCACTTTGACATCCTTGTGCATCGAAAACAGCTGTATTATCTGTAGGAGAAGGTTGTGAATATTTAGTTACCAGGCATGATCATGAAGGATTCAATGAAAATTCCAGTAAGGATATTTTTAACGATGATAACATTTTTGTCATGGTTTTCCACCACACAATTTTAGAGGATTCGCAACTAGTATCAAGAGGGAAATCAAGGGTTTCAAATGAGGTCAGGGCACAAAATTTGGAAAATGACCGTAGAGGCAAAATAAAAAAGAAACTTATATAACAGATACATTTGAAAGAGAAATTCAGGATAAGACATTCAGATTATACATAGTAATATATAAATTTTCTCGAACCTAGAGGAGAGACATATGCTTAGAATATGCATGTTAAGTGTACAAGTTATATGGCATTGAGAGGGAAACGATACCATTTCTTGGGTACTATGCTTTGGCAATTTGATGAATCCCTGTCGTTCGGTACGATTGGTTGCGTGACACTTCGGTAACNTATATATATATATATATATATATATATATAATGAATCTTTTGCAATTTTTCTGCTAGGGTTTACTCCCGTCGCGTCTTCATGGTGACCTGAGTAGCCCTTGTTACCTCTATGCCGGATTGAGATCGCAGCCTGCTCCTTCGTCGTGCTTTGTCTGTTTGAATTCGTCTGCTTTGAATTCGTCTGCGTCGACTTTGCCTGCTTCGGTCTCTTGATTTCGTCCGCCTTGACTTTGTGACTTCATTTGCGTCGAAGACTTTGAGATTTCATCTTCTTTGCTTCGTCTGCCTGCATTCTTGTGTTTCGTCTGCTTCAACTGTTCCCTTTCGTTGTCTGTGCTCGAAGAAGAAGGGGTCTCCTCTGCTTCGTTCTTTGCTGTAGCTTCGGCGCTTGTCCTAAAGCCACACTTTCTTGATGACCTCGGACCGAACTTATGTTGTTGCACTTGCGGGTGACCACGCCTCAGGTACTCATAAATCATGCTCTTTCCCTTTTTCGTTTAAGTTGGCGGAGGACATCAAGAAACCTGAAAGCAAGAATGGAAAGTCTGCTATCTTTTTTATAAAAGCTGAATATAATCAACTTGCTTCCTCATGTCAACTGAATTTGATTGGGAAATTTCTTTATGTCCATCCTAAAATGGAGCTTATTCGTAAGGATATTGAGCTTATGCACCGTGTTAAAGAGCGGAAAATTAGACTTCTAGGTGGAAGACACGTCATTATTCAACTTATTTGCTAGAAGAGTAATTTAGATTGATAACATAACAATGAAGATCTTAAAAGGTCGATGGATTTTAACCCATAGACGGAACTGCCAATTGTTCTGGTCTGGATTCGCCTCCCTGGCCTGAAATTTTACTATTTTACTCAAAAAGTGTTATGTTCTATTGCCTCAGCTTATGGTAAGCCACTCAAAACGGACATTCCTACTTTTAATCTTTCTCTTCTATCTAAAGCCAGAGTACACTATTGATCATCAAAAGGATACCCCTAAAGATGCCACTATTCTCACAGGTAATATGTCAACCATTTAGCCTGCACACAATGCTCATGATGGAGATTTGGCAGAAGCTTTACCTGCCCTAAAACCTATCACTGATGTAACGGGTGGCAATATTTTTACTGTTTTTCTACCACCTCATCTGATCGAACAAGATGTTAATGTTACTCAGGCAAATGCAGTGCAATAGCCTACACCTGTCCGACCACCTTTGGACCAATCCACTGATCAGATGAGTCAATCCTCGGATGAGGAATGACAGGTTTACACATCCAAGAGGAGAAGAAGAATGAAGACCTACTTAAGCTCAAGAATCTAATGGATGATGTTTTGGTTACTTCGGGTAATAGTACACATCTCACTAATTTGTTAGTTGGTTCCCTTTCGAGAACTAGAGCCAGCGACGACACTTCTCAAAAGTGGGGCAAATCTTGAGGCTGTAGTCTTGGGAAAAATCAATGTGAGATTATGTTTGGAGACTTGGTCATTAGAAGAAAGATTACCCGAAGCTGAATGAGCAGGGAAATGAAGTTGTATCTAAGGTGAATCCAATATTATTGTGGAATGATGTGAAGAGGCGAACTCAAATGTATCGTTATCTGTAGTTTTTAACAGTTTGTTTATAAACTATTTGTGCTGGATTCTGGACATATGTGCTACCTATCAAATTTATCCTCATCGAGGATGGTTTTAAACGTGTAAGGAGCTGAATATCGGCGTAGTGATTATGAGCAACGATCAAACTTGTACTATTTGTTTAGGGAGTATCTTTATCATAATGCATGATGGTATTGTGAGGGAGCTGACTAATGTTAAACATATTCCAAATTTTATGAAGAATTTGATGTCAGTTGGGGCTTTAAAGTCCAAGTGCTATAAGGTAGCTATTGAAACAGGAGTTCTGCGGATATGTCGTGGAGTAATAGTTTTTATGAAGAGAGTTTGTTATCACAATATATACTTATCTTAGGGTATACAGTGACTGGAATGACTGTTGTTGCATATATTTTTTTTGACGCTACTATATTGTGGCACTTGCAACTAGCTAATGTTGAAGATGTTTCACTTTCGGCTTTGTTGAAATAAAGATTAATCGAAAGAGCGGGCACTTGCAAGCTTGATTTTTGTGAATATTGTGTATTTGACAAGACATAACATGTATCTTTTGGTATTGTCATCCACGGTACAAAAAATATTTTTGAGTATATCACACAGATGTTTGGAGTCGAACAGAGACAACATCATATAACAGACGGAGATACATTCTCTTTTATTGATGATTACTCTATTTATGTTTGGGTGTACACCATAAAGCGCAAAAGCNCTCATATTCGAGCCGCTCAATTGTTTGAGCAACACCGTACTTTTCACTAATGGGAGATGCCGCTCGAGTCATTCAAGTGCACGTAAGTTCACTCTTATCATTTCTCTCCTTCTCCTCATCCATTTGTTTCTTATGTTTCTTGCAAGTCTCTCTTACTCAGTTAGTTGAGAGAGCCGCGTCTCCTCCTTTTGTTTTTAGTCGGTTGCTGGCGCACAGGGAGAGTTTGTCAGAGCTGCTAAGCTGCTTGTTACCAAGGCTCGCGTAGTTTTTGAGATGTAAACTCCTGAAGAATCATTTCTTACGGTATCTGTCATCATTAACTTTTAATACTTTAATGGCGGGCTTATTTTGGAAAAATTATTACAGCAGGACTCCGCATGCAGAGCTGCTTGTGGAATCCAATCTAGAATTGATACGTGAAAAGTTGGGGCCCACCTCCATAAAAAGAATGAAAACGCACGACCCGACCCGACCGTGTTATAGGAATATTCTCTTCACGTTATTTTGAATATTTTTCGCATTATTCATGTGTTATTGAGTTGATTTTGAGATATTATTATTCTTTAAAAAATAACATCAGTAACACATGAATAACGCGAAAAATATTACTTTAATAACGCAACAGTAATACATAAATAACACACCAATAACACATTAAAAACGCACGACCCCTGCTCGGCTGTATTATAGGAATATTCATTTCGCGTCATTTTGATTATTTTTTGTGTTATTCAAGTGTTAGTGATGTGTTATTAATGAATAACACACCAATAACACATTAAAAACGTGAAAAATATTCTCATGAATAACACCTCAATAACACACCATTAATAACCCAAAAAAATATTCAGGCAAGTCGGGTCGCGCATTTTCAGTCTTATTTTCATTTTTTATGCAGGTGGGTCTCAGCTTTCCATATGTCAGCTCGAGACTGCACNATACCTCAAATACATGGTCCATTGGACAGAGAAAAGGTTGTCTTGTTAAAGTTCCTTCCATTATTCCAGGATGACCAAACCACATTCTGTCTAACCTGCACCATATTGGAGGCATTACCTAAAATAGAAGAAGGATTTCAGTCTCAAGCACATAAACATATGCATGACATTTACATAATCAGAAACTGAATTGCATTTATATCTCAATCACTGAAATTGCAGACAGTAGCTTGTTTCATTATTTCATCTACCTAATGCATGGTCAAATAATATACTTATAAACTATCTCCTCTTTCCTCAAGAAGTTTGTGTGCAAACCTCTTGCACTTAATGGGATATAAATGGTCATGTAAAGAAACCCGGCGTGTGTAATCTTGTAGTTGTTTTTGTGTTGTGAAAAACTACGACAATAAAATNCAAATACAAATGAATTTTGTGGTATCTATGTAAACTTCCTCATAAGATCCAATCCCCCGTCCTACTCCACTAAAAAAACCACAGAAAAGTTTTTAGCTTAGGTATTAAATTCAACGGAAACATTTGCGTGCCATTTTGCTTGCATTAAAATATAAGACCGGCCAAAGCACATTGAATTAGAAGATCAAACTAAAATAAGAACAACTTTTCTAAGACGGTTTTAAACTTGATTTGATTTTTATCCATAAGAAATTCGTTATAAATTGACTTTAATTTCGGCTCCTTTACTCATATAACACCTAAAATGTTTTTAATCCTTAAATAATGACCCAAATTTATTACACCCCCATTAACTTCTTCCTTCGCCTCAATTTGTTTGCATGCCAATACCAGAACTTACCCTATCTTTGCTGGAAAATATTACATCAGGATTTGATTTCCAAACGTAAAACTACGTTCAAATTACAATAGTTAGCAATATCCCGCTGTGTTACATGAATATTTCATCTGTGTTATTTGTTAAAAATGAAGTGTTATTCAAGTATTATATGGTGTTACTCGATTATTTTGTGGTATTATTGGAATATTCCCCCACATTACTTGATTTGGGGCTAAAATGTTATTGGAATATTTCCTCGAGTTTCTTGATTTGGGGCTTGTTATTCGGCATATTCTCCTTATTTCAATTTCTACTAACACGAGGAATATGTCGAATAATACAGCCTCAAATTAAGTAACGCAGGAGAATATTCCAATAATACCGCAAAATAATCGAATAATATCATATAATATTCGAATAACACTTCATTTTTTACAAATAACGCAAATAGAATATTCTTGTAACACAACGGGATATTCCTAAGATTTGCAATCCGAACGTAGTTCTACGTTCGGAGTACGTAGCTCTACGTTTGGAGTCCTGATCTAATATTTTTCCCTCTTTGCTTCCTATTTGAAACCAACACAGACAGAAACAAGTCTCTCACTCTCGACTTCACAATTTTGATTCCCTCTCCCATCTCCTTGCCTCTTTTCAAGGTTTCACACACGTGGCACTACCCAATCGTAAGATCTACTACATAATTGGGATAATGGAAAAAAAAAAGAAGAAAAAAGATAACTCGAATTGAATCATGCTCATCACTATTCATAAATCATAAGTAACAATTTCAGATTATTTGGAAGTACGCTTCTAGGACCTGAGTGATCTAAGTAAGCGGAACACTTAAACGAATAATAAGAAGAAGAAGAAGAAGAATAATTGGAACAACAAAAACACGTTACAAAATTTGGCTACAAATAAGAGCAAATGCCTTCGAAAGATGAAAGCTTTCTTGCCAATCCGGATACAAGAGAACATCGAGATGCTTGTGTAATTGCCGATATCATTGCCATTTTCTCTATGCATGGGCTAAATAAAATTTAATCAGCAACTTAGGTAAAAGTTCAACTTCTCAAACCTGGAACTGGTTTCCAATCAGGTTTCTCATCCCAGTACATGTCATAAAATATATGACCTGGATCTTTATTCATCACGCAGCACCATATTCCTACATAGCCCTGGACACGATTTCGGAACCTTGTCTCGGCCACCTTCGCTCATAAATAGAGTAATGATTCAATCAATTCAAATGCAGAATTGAAATAAAAAGAGAAATTAAGGTCAATATTAGTAATTCCTGCTACAATAACAACCTTTTTTCTTATTAATTTAACGAAATAAAAATGGGTTAGTCATGGTATTTTAAACAAAGTCCTACTAAGATATTAACATGAAGGAACAAATGAGTTTGCTAGCTTACCGCGTTATCAAACCCTCCAAAGACGTCCATCATAGATGAAAATTCTATCACTCTGACATCCTTGTGCATCGAAAACAGCTGTATTATCTGTAGGAGAAGGTTGTGAATATTTAGTTACCAGGCATGATCATGAAGGATTCAATGAAAATTCCAGTAAGGATATTTTTAACGATGATAACATTTTTGTCATGGTTTTCCACCACACAATTTTAGAGGATTCGCAACTAGTATCAAGAGGGAAATCAAGGGTTTCAAATGAGGTCAGGGCACAAAATTTGGAAAATGACCGTAGAGGCAAAATAAAAAAGAAACTTATATAACAGATACATTTGAAAGAGAAATTCAGGATAAGACATTCAGATTATACATAGTAATATATAAATTTTCTCGAACCTAGAGGAGAGACATATGCTTAGAATATGCATGTTAAGTGTACAAGTTATATGGCATTGAGAGGGAAACGATACCATTTCTTGGGTACTATGCTTTGGCAATTTGATGAATCCCTGTCGTTCGGTACGATTGGTTGCGTGACACTTCGGT
>JXCR01145393.1:21036-34548 GCA_002079205.1 Phalaenopsis hybrid cultivar | reverse complement strand
TTTTGCTCACAGAGCTGAACCTCAAGAAAGGACTCCTTCACCTAAATCCATTAAAGGTACATCTTTAAATTTAAGTAGAAGAATCCAATATCAACTTTGTAGTTTTAAGCACCATACATCACCTGTTTCGGAAGCCTTGGGTTTTGGAGGAAGGAATATTCCCTGAAATCAATTGTTGGTCCAAATTCTTCAAAAGATTGATCTCTCAGCATAATATTCACCTAAACAAGTAGGAATGTCCTTCTCAGAGTTTATACAGGAGTTGAGAGATTCTGAAATTCACATAAATAGTTAAGATGTGGTGATGAAGACCATGTTGATGATAAACATGCTAATTATTCATATAGCCCTTCTGATCAGAAAAAAATAAATTTATAATTCTACCCTGGCCCAAATGATCTCAAGCAATCATATACTGGACAACAACTGCAATATTAAACCATGTAGTATGGATTACACAACTGATTCCGTTATTATTACCAAAACACAAGTGCATCCAGCGCAATATAGAAGGCACTCGGCACATAAAATAGTTTAGATTATGGTGGTCATGAAGACCACAGAACATGATCTTTGATACACCCATCCCATGAGGCAAAAAAGAAACTATAAATCTTAACCTGTACACTCAATGATGTGAACGTTAACTTATGCTTCGTAATAGCTGCAATATTAAACCATGCAGCAAGGATTCTCACAACTCATTTCAAAGTTACTACCAGCATGCAGGCCCATCCAATGCCTGCGGATGTCACAAACACCACTAGAAATAGTATGCCGACGGTAATGAAATTTAAACCATGCATTTTGCATGGTTAGTGAATAATAAAGAAAAGAGTGACAACAATGAAAGTAAACAGAATATGAATTACTTCCATGACTGATCAAGTTGTTGATATGATGGTGGTGTAAACCATGGAAAGTGTCGAAGGCTCATGAATCTAATACTTCTTATAGTTTATATTATGGCATACCTCAAATACATGGTCCATTGGACAGAGAAAAGGTTGTCTTGTTAAAGTTCCTTCCATTATTCCAGGATGACCAAACCACATTCTGTCTAACCTGCACCATATTGGAGGCATTACCTAAAATAGAAGAAGGATTTCAGTCTCAAGCACATAAACATATGCATGAANAGTAATAACCATAACCAGTATCACCCTAAAGATTGTGAGCTTCATCAAAGGAGAAAAGATCCGAGTAATCAAAGCTCTGCCTCTACTGAAAACCTTTTATAACAAGTCTAACCTTGTACCTCTTGCTGCCATCAAGCTCAATATTCACCCGGTACGCTCACTTATTATGTAATGTCTTCTTTTTTGGTGGAAGTTCTGTCAGCTCCCATGTCTGATTTCCTAGCAAGGAATTCATTTCCATTTTTATGGCTAGCTCCCACTAGCTAAAATTCTCATCTGCCAAGGTTTTTTCATAACTCTGTGGTTCTCCACTATCTGTCAGCAGATTATAGTTCAAAGTTGGTAAGGTCGTGGATAAAGCCTGTTCTTGACTGATATGCGAACGGTAGCTGGAGTAGTGAATGACTCTGAACTTAACTGTGGAAAAATATGAATGGGTGCCCCAGACCCACTCTCGTTATTCACATCTTTGCCCTGCACTGTGACCTCTGGTAAATCGTCAAACCTTACGAACTCCGATTCCTGAGGTGCTGCTTCAAAATTTGTACTAGTCTTGTTCTTGTAGATTATCTTCTCATTAAAGATCACATTCCTGCTTCTGATAATCTTCTGATCTTGATCATCCCAAAAACGATAGTCAAATGTTTCGTCTCTGCATCCAATGAAATAACATTTCTTTGAATTAGTTTCAAGCTTGCTACGAGCATCAAAATTGATTAGAACATAAGAAAGACAGCAAAAAGTCTAAATATGAGAAAATTTTACCTCCAGTCCTCCTTAGGTAATGCACAATCTACATCTCATTAAAGATTACATTTCTACTTTTGATAATCTTCCGATCCTGATCATCCCAAAAACGATATCCAAATGTTTCGTCTCTGCATCCAATGAAATAACATTTCTTTGACTTAGTTTCAAGCTTTCTACGAGCATCGGGATTGATTAGAACATAAGAAAGACAGTCAAAAATCTTAAGATGAGAAAATTTGACCTCTTCGCCGCTCCAGCCTCCTCAGGTAATGCAGTCTAATGAGATGGATGACCCTTTGTTAATCAAGTAAATTGTAGTGCTGACCGCATCTGCCCAGAAAATTGATGGCAATCTGGCGTGCAATCTCATGCTCCTGACATGCTCATTGATAGTCCTGTTCATACGCTCTGCAACTCTATTTTGCTGTGGTGTCCCGGAAATAGTCTTCTCCATTCTGATACCCTGAGTTGCACTCCTTGAACACACCATCGATGTACTCACCACCGTTGTTAGACCTCAAACATTTTAGTTTTAGATCTATCTCTGTCTCAATCATGACTTTCCAAGTTTTGAACACAACAAATACATCAGATTTATGCTTCATAAAGTAAACTCATACCTTTATGTTGTGGTCATCTATAAATGTGACGTAGTAGCGAGAGCTTCCAAGAGATCACTGGGGAAGGTCCCCACACATCAGTGTGTACAAGTTCTAGTTTTCTTGCCTTTGGCGCCCTGCCACCTTTCAAGAAACTGACATTCTTCAGCTTCCCCACAATGCAACTTTCGCACATGCTGAGATCAACTGACTTTAATCCTGGCAGCTTGCCTCTGGACGGAAGCTCTTTCATGCCTCTCCGACTCATGTGTTCAAGTTTGTAATGCCACATGTTTGTTGTGCACTATGCAACTGTAGTGTTAGCACTGCTAATTAAAACAGAAGTCATATACAACGTACCAGTCTTCTTATCCCGAGTCAGTACCAGTACTCCTTTAGTAACTTTCTAGGTGCTATCTGAGAACAATATTGTATGCCATCCTTCATCGAGCTGCCGAACATAAATTAGATGCTTCTTCAGTTCAGACATATGTCTGACCTTTTGAATAATCCATTAGCTCTTATTAGGTAGTGTAATATCAATGTCTCACATCCCCACCACGTTTAAAGTTTCTCCATCACCCAAATACACCTTCCCAAAGTTACCTGCAACATATTTTCGCATTAACTCTCGGTGGGAAGATGTATGGAAAGAAGCCCCAGAGTTCAGTATCCAATCGTCAATAAAACTGTGAACTGCAAGCAAAAGTGCATCATGCACTTCTTCAGTTTCAGCATTAGTATTGATAGTTCTTCTTTATGTGGCCAGTTTTGCCACAATCCCAGCAAGTTGCTTGGTGCCCAGACGTTGACTTGCTCTTGTCTCTGTGCTTTGATTTTGTTATTGTCTAATGATCTCCATTTGGAATTAACATTCAGTGCTGAACTCGAACCCGATTTCTCGCCAGAATCTTTCCTGCGCACTTCCTTAACCAAAATCAAATCGCGAATATCATCATATTTCAGCTTATTTTTATCTGCAGAGTTGCTAACTGTCATCCTGATGACTTCCCACCTATTTGACAATGAACAAACAATATCAGCACACGTTTCTCATTGTCAAATTCAATTTCGACAGACGACAATTGATTTGTGATAGTATTAAAGTTATTCAGATGCTGTACAACGGACGTACCCTCCACCATCTTCAAATTGAATAATTTTATCATCAGATGCATCTTATTATTTGCCGACGGCTTTTCATACATACCTAACAAAGCCTCCATGAGATCCGCAGTGGTTCTCTCTTAAATGACGTTATAAGCAACTGATCTCGATAGAGTCAATCGAATAACCCCCAGAACCTGTCGATTCAACAGATTTCAATCGGCCTCATCCATCTTCTCCGATCTGTTTCCCAATAAAGGAAGAAGAAAGTTCTTCCCATAGGGATAGCCCTCTATCAGCATCCTCCAGTAACCAAAATCTATGTCGTCAAACTTCTAAATCCCCGAAACATTAATTTCATCTCCAACTATCGTTCTTCCTCAGATCCGAACCTTGACTCTGATACCAATTTTTGTGAAAAATGACGGCAATAAAGGAAAAATCGGATCGAAAAATTCACAAAACAGAAAACACAGTGGAACACAGATTTACGTGGTTCAGCAAAGTGCCTACGCCCACGGAGTTACAGGAGATTTTATTGCTCGAGGATTACACCCGTCGATCGCTTCGACGTTTACAGAAAAATCTCTATTTCTCTTTTTCTCTCCCTCATATTTCTTTCTCCTCTCTCTCTCTCCCTTGAGCCACATGAAGAAGAATTAACCAATAGAAAAAAGGAGCAACAACTGTATTTCTTCCCTTAAGACCAACGACCAAGGAAAAACAAGGTAGCAGGTTGGAATTTCTTCACATCCCATAACTCTTCTTCAACACCTCTTTATAGTTTCCAGGTAAGGCCCCCTCTTGGCCCATATAAGGAAACGACTACGAATTTGAAAAGCATAAGGCGGCAAGCGGGAACTAGGGAAGAAAAAAAGCATGAACGTGGTGAGAGTACGTGGGAACGCGGTTTCGCTGGAGAAATACATAAGGAAACAAATATAGAAAATAAATGTGATTAGCAAATCAAAATAGTTTGCCTTAAATGCAGTGGACCGGGCTCCACATATCTCAACACTTTTAATAACAACGAAATTAGGAACTGATTAGTTTTGCCTTAGCAATGTGTAAATCTATTGGCAGATCAAGGCATAACCCTTGAAATAAGAAAATAATTAAAAAAAACTTAAAAATTAAAACAACTCATTAACATGCCATAAATCATCAACATATTTACTTGAATAATCATANTCTCAACACTTTTAATAACAACGAAATTAGGAACTGATTAGTTTTGCCTTAGCAATGTGTAAATCTATTGGCAGATCAAGGCATAACCCTTGAAATAAGAAAATAATTAAAAAAAACTTAAAAATTAAAACAACTCATTAGCATGCCATAAATCATCAACATATTTACTTGAATAATCATAAAAAACTATAAAAACACATAACAAGAAAGAATCAAATCTCAACCTTAAATATTAATCCAAAGTGAAAGTGTGAAATAAGATTCAGGTTAAATAATGTCAGAACCTGCCTCGGGAATTTAAAATTTCTAAGGTGGGAAAAGATTGTCATATAGTGAAGATACAAGTTTATTTTTAATTTCTACCACTAACAATTAATTATCCATAAAAATGGAAAGAGTAACTTAAATAAATCAAAATAGTTATAATGTTACTTTTCTTTATGTTAACCCGGTCTTCTATATGTTTTCTCATTTCTTGCTCGTTTCTACTCACAGAGAACTCTCAACAATTAGTGAATACTCATATTTAAATCATAAAAACATAATGAAGAGAAACAACTCGCATGCTAATTAAATATAAATGAATATAAAAATAATTGATATTTTATTTCTCAATTATAGTCATAATGTAAAATTTATAATAATCAATGATACAATAAAATAATTTATTTTATCAGCATTATTTATATCCATCATAAGACTATAGTCTAAATTATACAAATGAAGATACATCACTGCCAAAAATCTTTTCTAATTTACATGTATGGATGCCTTGGTATCTCTAGCTAATACCATAAAAAGGTAAACATTATTAGTCAATCATATACATACAAGCATACTATAAAAATCATTTCATTTGCATTTGTACATCTGCAATAAAAATATATAATAATCAATATCTATAACAACTTAAATATGTTGATAGCACATTTTATTTATTCAATATGACTAAATATTCAATAAAACATGTAAATAATAAATCTGTAGTGACATTAATCTAACAAATAACATAAAGAAATGCGTATATACTATTCTATCATTAAGAAAAATTTATAGATTTATAGACTCAGAAGCACAGGGACTTGCATAAGAGGAAAAGCTCGGAGGATGTGGCACCAACAATTAATTCTAGAGAATCTACTAGGAAGAAAATAAAGTCATACAATGATGAATTTATTAGACAGGCTAGTAGCAACATTATAGAGCCTTGTATTAAATGTGAACAGTTGCACCATGACAAATATCTATTTGTTTTTAAAGGATATATTACGCCAGTGCGTAGCCAAAGGAAAATTTGGTCTTATGCAAGTCAACAGGAAAGTTTTTTTTTATTATTATTATTATTATTATTGGGCATAAATAGGCTTATTATGCTTAGAGTTAGGTTTATACATGAGATTGAGTCGTGAATCTTAGGTTTAGGGTTTGGGAGAAATTTCCTATCTCTAGAATGGTAGAAATTGGGAGAGATAACCTACATCTCAAATCGTAGGTGCTTATCTTTTTGTATTCATGTAAGCCATTAGTGTTGTATTCCTTTGATTTGGTGTTCAACAAATAAAATTTATGTTTGCCTATTTTTTATGCAAAAGCGCGCTGATTTTGACGTCAGAACGTATTAGAATGTTACTTATGTAGACAACTTAGGCATCAGGAAAAAAATTTTCCTAATTCTGCTAAGAGATCCACATCAAATGGCAACTCAGTAAGGAATTCAGCGAAGAGGATTTTTCAGGAGGGCTATATTCTTAGAACTAGTCAGTAGAGGATGATGGAAATTGTTACTATGAGCAACCAAGATAGAACATTCAACCAAGAGTCTATTCCCTAACTCATCAATGACCTGAAGAACCTGTTGCTACTAATGCAAATGCTAGTCGAGTTTGATAAATGAATTGTCATATGAATTTTATGATGGTTATCTTGTGTTCAGTATCTCTATGTACTTTGATTTCAGAAGTCGAACGTTGGGTTAATTATGTTGCCATATTTAGGCGTAGTGTCGTGCTAGTTGTGTTGTTATGATTCAGAGATTATTTAGTTGAATGATCTTATATCAGACACTGAATTTATCACATATGTTTTAGTTATCAATTAATAAGAAATAGNTCACTGCCAAAAATCTTTTCTAATTTACATGTATGGATGCCTTGGTATCTCTAGCTAATACCATAAAAAGGTGAACATTATTAGTCAATCAGATACATACAAGCATACTATAAAAGTCATTTCATTTGCATTTGTACATCTGTCAATAAAAATATATAATAATCAATATCTATAACAACTTAAATATGTTGATAGCACATTTTATTTATTCAATATGACTAAATATTCAATAAAACATGTAAATAATAAATCTGTAGTGACATTAATCTAACAAATAACATAAAGAAATGCATATAAACTATTCTATCATTAAGAAAAAATTATAGATTTATAGACTCAGAAGCACAGGGACTTACATAAGAGAAAAAGCTTGGAGGATGTGGCACCAACAATTAATTCTAGAGAAGCTATTAGGAAGAAAATAAAGTCATACGATGATGAAGTTATTAGCCAGGCTAGTAGCAACATTATAGAGCCTTGTATTAAATGTGAACAGTTGCACCATGACAAATATCTATTTGTTTTTAAAGGATATATTACGCCAGTGCGTAGCCAAAGGAAAATTTGGTCTTATGCAAGTCAACAGGAAAGTTCTTTTATTATTATTATTGTTATTATTATTATTATTATTGGGCATAAATAGGCTTATTATGCTTAGGGTTAGGTTTATACATGAGATTGAGTCGTGAATCTTAGGTTTAGGGTTTGGGAGAAATTTCCTATCTCTAGAATGGTAGAAATTGGGAGAGATAGCCTACATCTCAAATCGTAGGTGCTTATCTTTTTGTATTCATGTAAGTCATTAGTGTTGTATTCCTTTGATTTGGTGTTCAACAAATAAAATTTATGTTTGCCTATTTTTTATGCAAAAGCGCGCTGATTTTGACGTCAGAACGTATTAGAATGTTACTTATGTAGACAACTTAGGCATCAGGAAAAAAATTTTCCTAATTCTGCTAAGAGATCCACATCAAATGGTAACTCAGTAAGGAATTCAGCGAAGAGGATTTTTCATGAGGGCTATATTCTTAGAACTAGTTAGTAGAGGATGATGGAAATTGTTACTATGAGCAACCAAGATAGAACATTCGACCAAGTGTCTATTCCCTAACTCATCAATGACCTGAAGAACCTGTTGCTACTAATGCAAATGCTAGTCAAGTTTGATAAATGAATTGTCATATGAATTTTATGATGGTTATCTTGTGTTCAGTATCTCTATGTACTTTGATTTCAGAAGTCGAACGTTGGGTTAATTATGTTGCCATATTTAGGCGTAGTGTCGTGCTAGTCGTGTTGTTATGATTCAGAGATTATTTAGTTGAATAATCTTATATCAGACACTGAATTTATCACATATGCTTTAGTTATCAATTAATAAGAAATACTTTTTTTATCGCTTCATGTTTCATCTACATAATGATTAGCTAGTGTAAGTTTATGAATTTCAAGGAATATTTTTATGAGGGGAGATTGTAATAACCCGTTTTAATTTTAATTAACTTTTAACAAAAATATCTATGTTGCTCGAAGGAGACGCGACGCTAGCAAAGAGTCAAAATGAAGAATTTATCCGCTCGTTTCCTGTCATTCGAACAAAATGAGAGAATGAGAGCGAGAGAAAGAGTGTGAAGGAGTCATGCCCTAGCCAAGCCAAGAAGAAGAAGAAGAAGCGGAGGAGGAGGAAGGGTCACAAGTTTAAACCTAGCCAAGAAGAGCAGAGAGTTCGAGCACTTACATGGAGCTAGAAGCGTTGCCATCCTATGCAGGTACTTGGGGAAGGAGTCGCTACTTGTAGTGGGTTTGGCTAAGGGTGTCGAAGCTGGCGTGGGAGACAAACACGAGAATCACTGCGATTGGCTTGCAAGGAGGCAAAACACGTCCATATGAATGAGAAGAGAAGAGGTAAGAGGAATGGCAGGAGAGGAAGCAGTAGAATACATCGTGTGCGAAACCTTAATAGAACCAAATTTTAGAACAGAGGAGCGGTGTGTCTTTTGTGCGCTAAGGATGAAGAGAGGTTGGTCGAGCAACTCGTTTAGCAGCGAAGTAAGGAAGGTGGAGAAGAGGAGCATTTGTGTGAAGCAAGAAGCTTAGAGGCTGTGCTTGCGGGTTCATGTAGAAGAAGCGACAAAGANCAGTAGAATACATCGTGTGCGAAACCTTAATAGAACCAAATTTTAGAACAGAGGAGCGGTGTGTCTTTTGTGTGCTAAGGATGAAGAGAGGTTGGTCGAGCAACTCGTTTAGCAGCGAAGTAAGAAAGGTGGAGAAGAGGAGCATTTGTGTGAATCAAGAAGCTTAGAGGCTGTGCTTGCGGCATGTAGAAGAAGCGACAAAGCCTTGAAGAGCTAGCTACTTGCATGTAGAAGAAGCCGAGTCTGCATGCATATTGCTTTCTTATCTTTAGGTAACTGTAATTTAGAAATATGGTTCTTCTACTGAGTTATTTTAGATAACTTATTATGTTATTTTAATATGTCTTTTAGGTTTTAAGCTTTCAAATAAAATGAATTTTAGACCAGCTAATGTGTACAAAAAGCAAGATCAACAACCGAAAATGTNGAGTCTGCATGCATATTGCTTTCTTATCTTTAGGTAACTGTAATTTAGAAATATGGTTCTTCTACTGAGTTACTTTAGATAACTTATTATGTTATTTTAATGTCTTTTAGGTTTTAAGCTTTCAAATAAAATGAATTTTAGACCAGCTACTGTGTACAAAAAGCAAGATCAACAACCGAAAATGCAATTTTTTTTTTGTTGATTAAAGTTTTTTTAGTAACTTTCAATTAATATTTAGTTATTTATTTGTTAATGATAAAGATATAATAACAGAAAAATCACTGTTCGATAGTTAGTTTTTGCCTTGATTAATTCCAAGCACCGGGACAGGTTGTGACATATCATTCACAAACATTTGAGGAACTTATGTATTGGATGACTTATTAGATTTTCTGAGATATTTATGATGATTCCATCTGTTCTTAATATCTAGATATATTTATTCAATCTATAGTTAGATATAGTTGATATTATGGTTGAGTGTTATAATCTCTGCTTACAAGTGTAAAATTTTTAAACTTCAAATATATATATTTTTTATTTTTAGTATAGGTTTGTGGCTGATTTTTTTGTTGTAAATTAGCGGTTGATCAAATTAGCCTCAAGTTCAGTGTTATTATGTGAATTATCAGTTTCGCAACAAGTTATCCTATGACTAAGAAATTAGCTGCAAATTCGACGTAGAATAGAGTAGCAACAAACCTTTATCCCACTAAGTAGGCTCGGCTAAGTAAATCCTTTTCTCCATTGTGTCCCATTGAGTGTCATATTTTCATTTAATTCTAATAGATTAAGATCATTTTTTATGCAATATGCCCCAGTCTTTTTAGAACTACCTCTCCCTTTATTAACATAAGTCAAATATAAAACATCTACTCTCCTAACCAAATCATAAGATAGTCGAAGTTTAATGTGACCATACAATCTAAGATGACTTTAATCTTGTCCACCACTAGATCTACACCAACCCTATCACGGATATATTCATTTCACATTTTGTCTCTAAATGTCAAGCTACTTATCCACCTAAGCATTCTCATCTCAACAATACTTAACTTTGCTTTATGCTTCTCTTTTAAAGGCCAGCATTCTGCACCATAGAGCATTGCAGGTCTCACCATCATCTTAAAAAGTTTTCTTTTCAATCTAAGCGGCACTTTTTTATGACCCAATAGGCCTCAACCATTCCTGCATTTCAACCAGTCAACTTCAATTCTACTAATAACATCCCATCTATATCACCATCACATTGAAGAATAAACCCGAGATATCGAAAACATTCACACCTATTAATGATTTGATCACTCATGGTTACAACAATGGCACTAAAGCTACTACTAAAATTACATTCCATGTATTTAGTTTTAGATCTACTCAAACGAAGGCCTTTAGAGTCCAACGTAGACCTCCATAATTCATTTTTTTCCTGAACACTTTCTTTAGTCTTATTCACAAGNCTAGATATATTTATTCAATCTATAGTTAGATATAGTTGATATTATTGTTGAGTGTTATAATCTCTGCTTACAAATGTAAAATTTTTAAACTTCAAATATATATATTTTTTATTTTTAGTATAGGTTTGTGGCTGATTTTTTTGTTGTAAATTAGCGGTTGATCAAATTAGCCTCAAGTTCAGCATTATTATGTGAATTATCAGTTTCGCAACAAGTTATCCTATGAGTAAGAAATTAGCTGCAAATTCGACGTAGAATAGAGTAGCAACAAACCTTTATCCCACTAAGTAGGCTCGGTTAAATAAATCCTTTTCTCCATTGTGTCCCATTGAGTGTCATATTTTCATTTAATTCTAATAGATTAAGATCATTTTTTATGCAATATGCCCCAGACTTTTTAGATCTACCTCTCCCTTTATTAACATAAGTCAAATATAAAACATCTACTCTCCTAACCAAATCATCAGATAGTCGAAGTTTAATGTGACCATACAATCTAAGATGACTTTAATCTTGTCCACCACTGGATCTACACCAACCCTATCACGGATATATTCATTTCACATTTTGTCTCTAAATGTCAAGCTACTTATCCACCTAAGCATTCTCATCTCAACAATACTTAACTTTGCTTTATGCTTCTCTTTTAAAGGCCAGCATTCTGCACCATAGAGCATTGCAGGTCTCACCATCATCTTAAAAAGTTTTCTTTTCAATCTAAGCGGTGCTTTTTTATGACCCAATAGGCCTCAACCATTCCTGCACTTCAACCAGTCAACTTCAATTCTACTAATAACATCCCATCTATATCACCATCACACTGAAGAATAAACCCGAGATATCGAAAACATTCACACCTTTTAATGATTTGATCACCCATGGTTACAACAATGGCACTAAAGCTACTACTAAAATTACATTCCATGTATTTAGTTTTAGATCTACTCAAACGAAGGCCTTTAGAGTCCAACGTAGACCTCCATAATTCAAATTTTTCCTAAACACTTTCTTTAGTCTTATTCACAAGGACATTATCAACGAAAAACATACACCAAGTTACATCCTCCTATAAATGTCCAATAACTGATCACTGATGTAATCCAACTGAGATAAGAAAATACTTGGTCAATCCTCATTCTGTTCGAACACAAGTAACAACTAAGTAAATATAAGTCATATCAATACCTTTCTTCTCTAGACTCCAAAGAATTTCTCTTGAAAACTTATTGTAAGTTTTTTTCTAAATCAACAATAATCATCTCTGAATCCTCTTTATTCTCTATGTACTTCCCCATCATACCTCTCAATAAATGTATAGCTTCCATAGTAGACCTGTCCGACATAAATTCAAATTAATTATGAGAAATCTTTGTATCACGTCTTAATCTATGTTCAATTAATCTCTCTCATAACTTTAAAGCATGACACATCATCTTAATTCCTATATGATTTACACACTCGTGTCCCCTTTATTCTTAAAAATGGAGGCCAAAATATTCTTCCTCCACTCTTGAGGCATCTTTTTAGTTTTTAAACTAAAATTAAAGAGTTTAGTAGTCAAGAAACTATTGATTTTCTTTAAATCCTTTTTAACTTCTTTTTTACTAATATGACAGTAAAAGTAAAATANTCTTTTTAGTTTTTAAACTAAAATTAAAGAGTTTAGTAGTCAAGAAACTATTGATTTTCTTTAAATCCTTTTCAACTTCTTTTTTACTAATATGACAGTAAAAATAAAATATTTTATTATTAACAATATTAAAATCACTAAGGTAGAAATTATTTTCAAAAACTTATATTAAAAAGCTTATCAAAATAGTTCACCCACCTATGTTGAATATATTCCTCTAGGAAAAATACTTTTTGATTTTTCATCTTTAATATACTTTACTTGAATTCTTTGTTCGACTAATTAATACATACAATTTTTACTCTATTTAGGATCTAATCTATTATAAAGATCACAAAAGCAGAATTTTTAGCACCATAAATTGTTCTTTTAGGGCCCGTTTGGGGCAGCTTATAAGTGCAGGAACGCCGCCATACCGTTTGGTTCGCGCATTTCGTCAGCTTATCCGAAACTGCGTTTGAGTTTTTACACTAAACGCAGATCGCGGGCCGAACCCCATGGCCCGCCCGTGGGTCACGTTTCAGGATAAGCAGTTTATCGTGAAACGTAGAAGCTGCCCCAAACACACCCTTAGAGTCCATACGGGCCACCTTATATTTTTTCAACTTCACTAAACTTTTACAATTAAACAAATTTTTATAGCATTTCTTATATATTATATTTTCTTGTATTATTATTCCACCATCAACTATGTTTATTTATAAAAAAATTTTCTTTTGATTTCGAAGTGCATTTTTTGCCACTTTTTTAAGAGTACTCTTTACTGTATCCTACATAAAATTCACTTATTCAGGAATATCCCAAATTTTAAAATTTTGAAGTTTACTCATAAAGATAATGTTGTTCGTGCCTTTTAAGTGCTTCCATCTAATTCTATGACAATATTTCCTCGTATTCATTATCCTACAACTCTTCATTTTAAAATCCAAAATTAAAAATTGATGTTGAGTACTTAAATTTCACTT
>JXCR01145392.1:112422-146374 GCA_002079205.1 Phalaenopsis hybrid cultivar | reverse complement strand
TATATATATATATATATATATCAATTTTTGTGCAATTTATTCATGTGCGACGCCCTAGAAAAATGAGTGTCCCCCCTAGATAATTTTGACATTCCGGACGCACTGACGCTGTTTGTTTTGCCGTCAGAGGTCGTTTTGACGAATTTATTGATTTGCGTGTCAATTTTCTCGTGTCAAAAATATGGCAATATAGGTGTCCTTTCCTACCAAAATTGGTATCCCGAACGCGTTGGCGCAATCCATTTTATCGTCGGAGGTCATCAGGAGAAGTTCGCATTTTCACCCATCCTCTGGGCTTAATAGAAGTCCGATTTCGTGTAATTTTGTGAATTTTGTGCATTTGATGTGTGTATGTGATGAAAAAGTCGTGACAATGTTTTCCTAAGGCTTAAAGTCCTATTAGGAACTTTTTCCTTGAGTCTTCACAAAATAGCCCATAACCGCTCGTTCGTAAGACGATGATCTTGTGCCAAAAATGCTAGTCATCAAAGGAAAATAAGAAGTGGTTAGACTTTCTAAAAGGGTGGATTCCAATTCTAATTTTCTAAGATGGTCAATAGGAACTCCTAGAGCTAGATCCTAAGACCCTAAGGAAAAAGAAATGACCTCAAAAATGAGGTCAACAACCTCATCTGTAGAGACTGTTGATATACCTTTTGTGGCTGAAATATGAAAGGCTATTAATGATATTAATGGGAACAGGGTCGCTGGCCCTAATGGGTTCTCAGCTTATTTCTATAAAAACAGTTGGGAGGTGGTCGAAAGAGATGTGGTTGATGTTGTTCAATGCTACTATGAGAGCACTCCTATGTGCAAATATTTTAAAACCTCCTCTATCGTACTAGCTCCAAAGAATAATGATAAAGCAAAATGGAAACACTTCATACCCATTTTTTTAGGCTCTATAATGTCAAAGATCATAAGCAAGATCATGGTGGAAAGGCTAAAGCAACCTCACCCTATCCTAATCTGTCCAAATCAATCAGCTTTCATCTAGGGAAGAAGTATAATAGATAATATTTTATTGGCATAAGAATTAATATGTGATCTTGAATACAAATGCAGAGGGGAAATCTTATTATCAAATCGGACTTAAGGAAAGCTTATGACACTATTAGCTGGGATTTTATACCTGAGGTCATTAAATCCAGGGGCTTCAGCTCAAAGTTCTGCAATTTTGTCAAAGGTTGGTTGAAGGGAAACTATTATCAGGAGCTCCTTAATGGGCAAGCACATGGCTTTTTCACCTCTGGTAGAGGCATAAAACAGGGTAATCCTCTCTCACCTACTATTATTATTCTAGAATTTGATTATTTTTTTGGATTAATTAATTCCCTGCAGATTCTACATTTCCATACTCAGTACAAAAATAAGGCTAGAATGGGAGTTAGCCATTTGGCCTATGCTGACGATGTAATTATTTTCACTAATGCTTCAGATACTCTATAAAAAAAACATATAATACTATTCTATCATTTCAGGAAGCTTTTGGTATGAGCTTTAATATTGAGAAATGCCATCTTTATTTTGGGAAACACGTGAGTAGCAATATACAAACATGGGCATATGAGTATACTGGCTTCACCATTGTTGATCTCCCCTTAAAATACTTAGGGGTTAATTTACTCAAAGGGAGGAGAAAACAATTGCAATTTAATGTTGTTGTAGATAAAATCAAAAGCAAAAACGGACATTGGACCAATTCCTTTTTAACTTTTGGGGGACGGATTACTTTGCTGAAAAGTGTGGTAACCTCTGTTCCCTTATATGCTTTGCAGGTGTTAAGGTCAAACTTGGCACACACTTAATACTTGAAAGACTGTCTAGGAATCATAAACAAAAAATTTGGGTTTGTTGGAAGGTGCTATGTAGGCCTTTAAATGTCGGTGGGTTGGGATTTCGACAACTAAACCATCTAGCTGAAGTCAATTCTATACTTCTGTGGTTTAAATTTAGAAAAGTTGAATCTCTGTGGGCCAAATACATGCAAAGAAAATATTGCAGAAATCTTCATCCATTGGAGGTTCATTCCAAGATTGGTGATTCCAAAACTTGAAGAGGCATGTTGAAAATAAAAAATACTGCCCAGGACTTTATCTGCTGCAAATTGGGGAAAAGTAGTTTATCCTTTTGGCATGATAAATGGAAGGAAGAAGATCTATCTCCTTGCTTTATATATGATAAAAAAGACTTGACTGTGGCTGATCTTTGTCTTGATGAAGGTTGGAACTTGGAGATGCTCACCAATATGTTAGGTAAGGATAAAACTACTTATATCTCTAAGATTCCTTTTGATAAGTCTAAAAAGGATAAAATTATGTTGACTGAAACTATCAATTTCTCTATTACTAAAAATATCTATTCAAAACTTTATACTTGGGACAAGGAGGACTGGGGTGGTGCGATTTAGAATAAATGTTTGACCCCTTCTGTCTTTTTTCCATTAGAGAGTTTTACTTGGATTGATTCCAATGGATGATATCCTAAAATTGAAGGGATTGAGAATCCCCTCCCAATGTTTGCTTTGCAAGTCGGAGGAGGAAAGCGTAAACCATGTGTTTTTTGGATGTGCCAACTCTATCAAAATCTGGACAGTTTTAGGTGATCGGGCTACTATCAAAACCCCTCCATTAGGTTGGGCGGATCTGTCACAGTGCAGGGAACATTGGTGTCATCTTATTCATAAACAATATATATTTAACATCATTCATTTCATCTGCATTTGGTATTTGGTTGGCTAGAATTCCAACAAGCATGAGAATTGTGCATCAAGCACGATAGGGTGATTTTAATTATTTTATCTTATACACATAAACTATTTATTTATCATAAATCTAAGCCATCAATCTTTGCTAGCTGGATGAATTGGTTGGGTTATGATATATTAGGCAGAAATTTTTGTAAGGTCTCTCTTATAAGTTGGAAAAAATCATCTTTCTCCTGGATTAAGGTAAATACTGATTGTAGTTGGAAGGCTGATTGTGCAGGTGCAGGTGGGGTCTACAGGTCTCATTTTGATATACTATTATGCTTTTTTTCTTCACCTTTTATGGTTGTTTGTGCATTATTCACAGAGTTATATGCTATTTGGTTGGCCTTATCTATTGGGCTAAATTGAATTGGAAATTCTTGCAAATTGAGATAGATTCAACTTTTCTGTTAGACATATCAATGATTGATAAAGAACCTCCTATGTATTTAAGTGTCGATTTATGCAGGATTAAGTAATTTTCAGCAAATATTGTCATCACATGGAGCTACACACAAGGAAACTAATAGGCCAACATATTTTCTTACCAAAGCTACTACACAGACCAAAGCCATAATCCTGAAGAACAAGCCTGATTCTAATGAAGGAAAATCTCAATATGCCCCACCTTAAACCTTTCTCTTAAGATGGCATGTTTGTTTTTTCTCTGCCTTCTTCTTTGCTTGGATTTAGCTATTTCTTTTCTTTAGGGGTCTTTTTGGGGTATACTTGTATCTGTTTTGTAAACTTTTTTGAGTGAGTTTGTACAATTGGTGTTTGGAACCCTAGAAGTGAGTACTGTATTTTTTTATTTGTAGTGGGATCCAATCTCTTACAAACATGTAACTTTACTTTTGAACAATAAATTTACCTACGGGTTTCTTACAAAAGATATAATGCGGATGAAATAGTCATTTAACTAATCAAACTCAAATCTCATCTAATAATAAATTTTAGTAAATACAAATATATACGTAACAACATTGATTATCAACAATCCCAAAACTAAAACAAAAGATTTGAAGATAAAAAATTGGAAGTGCTGAAAATATAGGCCAAAAGGTAGCGGTAATGTGAAGCGAGAGAATGATGATGAGGCATCAAGAATGTCTAGAGGATACATTAAGCATTCTCAATAAGAAGCATAAAACCAAAAAGCTAATAGAACGAATACAAAGAGCCAACGAACGGGATATAATAAAACTAATGATAGAGAAAGCATGAAGACCACAATTAAAAAATGACAATCTCCAACTAGAGAGAGAGAAGAAACAATAAGCAATGACTCAACAACTGCAAAAGCCATCGAGGAAACAAATGTTCAGTGCCTAATTAGTAGGGCAGATGCTTAGCCAAACAATAAAATCTTAATGTTTTGTTTCAATTCGAAGATAAAGCTACACTATGACGTGATGCAACAAAATGGAAGGCATGAAACCTTTGCTACGTGTTCTGCATCACAAGCAGAAGATGTGTTGGACCATAACATCACTTCGCCTCTAAATTGTGTTTGATAACACTATCCTTTAAGAAAGTTACTTCACATTTGTAACAGATTTCATCATCTTGATTTACTGCATAAAAATTTTAACAATCTCATTCTAACTAGCCTCAAAAGTGTGTTTGATAACACTATCCTTAAAAAATGTTGCCTCACATTTGTAACATAGTTCATCATTTTGATTTTACAGCATAAACATTTTAACAATCTCATTCTAACTACAGTCACTTGGTCATTCGTCATTCTCCATAATTCTATTTTATCTAACTATAATTTTTTCTCAGTAATGTTCAAGCTCAATTGAACTTAAATAATAGAATAGTCACAAACTCCAAAGATTTCTTATGTTAACAAAAACGTATACTCATCGCGCTGCTTCAACTCATTTTTAAACAGTATTCTGCATGAATAAGATTTCATTATATGCTTTCAGGTAAATAAAGAAAAAATTTAATAATAATAATAATAAAACAATACCAATAATAACAAAATATCAAGTGAAATTTCGATCGACATGGGGAAAGTAAAAATTTAGTATCAGTACACATGATTGATCAAAAACATAAATGAGACGCAAAGGTAATACTACAAAATTTAAAAAATTTCAGATCGATGCTTTTGATCACTAAAGGATGCCGTAAGCTATTAATTTAAACGCTATATTCAAAACTCATGTGAAAAACTCAAAAAAAAAAGGGGACATTTTAAGAAGAGGACGGTTGTTGAATCTCATACTAAATACATAAACTAACTCCTAATCTATCTAGTAATTGTATTTTTAAATAAGGTAAAAATGGTAAATACCTGGTGATGTATTTCAGTCTGAGAAGTATAGTCATTGACCTACATTAGAATAATATTATGTCAATCCAACAAAGAAAAATGATAGGATTTCATAATAGTAATGTTCATCGAGAGAGAAGTTTACCAAAATAGTTGCATTTCCTGACTCATAGTCAAATTCAAGTTTTTCCTCGTCCCTTTGGGCATATATAGATTGTAAAGTAAACCTCGTCATGGGAATACCATTAGGACGTTGTTGATCATCCATTACAATCTAGAAAGGCAAAAACCTGGTGTTAAATATCAGCAAACATGCACAGTTCATTTCTAAGAAAGTCTGCAATTTAAAAGAACTTAACTCGAAATTGCAGTATTTTAATAAATTTTTATTTTATTTTATTTTCTTTAAGCCATAAGAGGGGCATAGAATCATGGATGTCAATATGCTTAAGTGATGCGGGGCTTACCTGCCGCAGGCCTGTCCAGCGGTGGAACGGCTGAACCAATAGGTTCAGCCAGGAGACTAGGGCCTGCCGACTGGTCTAATAAGGGGTTCTGCTTTGCCGCCCAACGGGAGGGAGGGAGAGAATCCTCTCCTTCCTATTCTATCTACTATTACATATATGTGTGTGTGTGTACACACACACACATATTGTTTGTTTGCTTACGGTTCAGTTTTTGTTTTCGAGTCCCGATTACTTGCCGTCATCGTTTTTTCATAGCCAGGGATGAATCCGAAGACAGGTGGTGTTGTATAGTGCTCCGAGGTGGTGACTATCTCGACCTATTCCCCCGCATATCCCTCTCTCCTGCTTATTGCCTTTCAACTAGTGCCCTCACCTTCATTATCCAGCCGTCGACTCCCTGGCCAAAAACTTAATGCCGCCACTAACCGAACCTGCAGTCCACCTGCTTGCCATTAATTGCACCTGTAGTCCACCTGCTAACTGCAAACCCCTTTCCACTCCCAGCAGACCACCCAGACCCTCCAGCTTCCTTACTGAGCCGCACCACTTCACCCCATCACTTCCCTGTTGCACCGCACCCCACCAATCTGCTCCCTAGCAAACCGTAGACCGGGATCCCCCACTTCCGGTCCCAACCGCAACCCCACTAGCCCCGTAACAGCCCACCAACAAACCTCTTGGCCACCCTCGCTGTTGTCCATTGACCGTTCCGATTAGCCCTAGCTGAGGATTCTAGTCGTTTTGTCTTTCTTTCGTAGTTTGAGTCATGTTTGTAAGTTTGTTGGGTTTGAGTAATAAAATATAGCTTCTGCTACCAGATTTCAAATTAACTCCGGTATCAATTGGTATTAGAGCTAGCCTAACCCTAGTCCTATCCCAGAGTTTCCTAACATCCGCCATAACCTAAGAATTTCATTCCTAGTATCAAATGTCCTTTCCATTTCCTCAAATCCTAAACCCTAACCATGCCACCAGGGAGATGAATGTCTGACCCTAACCAGGATAAGATACAGCGGGAGATCGATCGTCTTCAGCAAAGGCTTGCAGAGATTGATGGAAGGACCAAGGGAAAGATTACCCTTGATCGTGATTTGAAGAGTCATAGGGGAGGTAGAGACGAGGATTTGAATCCGTTCCATGGGGAAGACATCAGTGGAGAGGAATATCGACCACACCGCTTCGGGATTCAACATCAGCGAGGTCGAGAGAGGAGCCCACATATGGAGGACACAGAGACTTCGACATCAAAGTGAATCAACTAGAGTTTGATGGTGGTAGGGATCTAGATCACTTTATTGACTGACTGCAATCGGTTTAGCGAATCTTCAAATATAAGGATGTGTCAAAAAAAAGGGTGAAATTAGCCGCCATCAAATTAAATAATGTCTCATTGTGGTGGGAGAACTTGTAGAGACAGATAAAGAGAAAAGGCAGTGAAAAATTACCAAGTGAAAAAAGATAAGGAAAGAGATGCAAAGGAAATACCTTCCACCTCATTACCGTTAGGAAATGTTTCTGAGATTCCACCACTTGCAGCGGAGAAATCTTTCAGTGGAGGAGATCACGCCACAGTTCGACAAGTTATAGATGAAGTGTGAGTTGGTCGAGCAAGAGAAACATAACGTAACTTGATGGGCCTACAAAAATCGAGGTTATTGTGAGCTGGACTATATCACAGTTGTTCAATGAGCTATGCAGTTTCTGAGACTAGTGTCATTTTCTAGGCAATTCATCAAGAGTTTCGGTACCATCACAGACCGTATCTATAAGAGCTTTTGAATGGATAGAAATTTCAATGGACAGAGACAGCTTAGAGTGGTTTCAGTGCACTCAAGAAGAAGATAACAACTTGGCATTACCAGACTTCAACCAGCTGTTAGAGATAGAGAGTAATGCATGCAACGTGGGGATAGGAGCAGTGTTGAGCTAGGGAAGTCACCCCATCACCTTTTTCAGTGAGAAGCTAAATGATTCTAAGAGAAAATACTCAACATACGTCAAGAAGTTTTATGCTCCTGTAAGAGCTCTTGAGCACCAGAACCATTACCTACTGATGAGTGAGTTCACGTTGGTCACGGTCCACAGCCTTGAAATTCCTAAAAAACTAGAGCAAATTGAAGGGCCAACATGCAACTTAGGTGGAGCTTTTAACATCGTTCAAGTTCGTGATTAAGCACAAGGTAAGGAGTCAGAACTAGGTAGCAGATGCACTGAGCTATGGACACTTGTTGATCACTGCGATGCAGGCTCTCATTGTGGGCTTTGAGAAGGTAAATGAGCTTTACGAGACATAAAAGGATTTTGGCAAAATTTGAGTGCAGTGCCAAGTGAAGCCTACTACGGTACTATAGAGCTGCTAAATACTTCTTCTACCAGATTAAGTTGTGCATTCCTATATGTTCGCCAAGGGAATCTATTGTTTAGGAAAGCCACAGTGGAAAACTTGCAGAGCATTTTGGCAGGGACAAGGCTCTTTCACTCGTGATAGAACATTTCTTTTGACCCCAACTAGCGAGAGATGTGGAACGACATGTTGGGTAATGCAGGATTTGTCATATGGAAAAAATCAAAGGAAAAAATGCAGGGTCATACACCCCATTACTAGCACCAGAGATACCGTGGGTCAATGCTAGTATGGACTTTGCGGTGGGACTTCTGAGGAAAAATCGAAACAAGGATTCAGTCATGGTCACAGTGGATCAATTCTCAAAGATGACACATCTCATACCGTGTCATCGGACATTGGATGCATCGCATGCCACTGACATGTATTTTACCAATGCTTATAAGATCGAACTACCAAGGGAATATAATGTTTCAGCTACATTCAACGTCGCGGACGTGAAACCGTGCTAAAAGGAACCAGAAGCTTAGATGAATGAAGTCGAAGCTCTCCCAACTCCGGAAGACTAACGCAAGGCTGTCGCTGCCCACCTACGGTAGAAGGGTTGCCAGGAGGACAAGGGCCAGTTGACCAGTACAATAGAAGGGTTTGCTTTGTTGTCCAAAGGGACATAGTTTGTTGACCAAAGGAAATGGAACTGCCTAGAGGATCACCACCTCATGCGAGTTACAGCCGAAAAACCTAGCCTTCAGATATAACCCTAGAATGGAAAAAAGCTGGCGACGACAGGAAGATATAAACTTGAATTCAAAGAGACGAAAACTAAAACCCTAGGACGACAATCACACATGTTTATANAATACCAAGTATTTCCATGCTACCATCAAGAATAGAAGGAATATGAATTCTATTATCAAAATAATCAATACATATGGTGTTGTCCTTACCATGTTTATCAAATTGGCTCCAGTGCTGCTGACTATTTTTCTACTCTTTATGCAAATGTTGTTCAAATTTCTTGCCTAGATTCTGAGCACTTTGATGATGAAAGAGAGCTTGTGGCTTCTCTCTCCATATCAGATGCTCCTATTGTATCTAAAATTTTCTCTACTTTTAAGGCTATCCATTCCAATAAGGCCCCTGACCCTAATGGTTTTTCTTTAGCTTTCTACATTACTTGTTGGGACATTATTAAAAATGAGGTGTTTTGGCTATACAAAGCTTTTTTTGGGGAGAGGAACATGGGAAATATTTCACTGCTACCAAAATTGTTTTAATTCCTAAAACTACTAATAAAACTCACTAAAAAAATTTTAGACCAATCTCCCTCACTTCTGTTGTATCCAAGGTAATAAGTAAATTCCTTGTGGCTCATTTACAACCTCATCTTTCCACCATTATTTCCCCTCAACAATCAGATTTTGTTAAAGGTCAAGAAATTACTGACAATATTTATTTGGCTTAAGAAATTATTGAAAAACTTGATAGGAAATGCAGGGGCGGCAATATGATTGTTAAGCTGGACATAAAAACTTGATAGGAAATGCAAAGGTGGCAATATGATTGTTAAGCTGGACATTAAGAAGGCCTTTGATATAGTCAGTTGGAATTTTATCATCAATGCTTTGACTGCTAGAGGTTTCAGTGCTAGTTGTTTCATGCTTATCAAAAGATGGTTGTCCAATAACCATTATATTTTGCTGGTAAATATTAACCCATTTGGCTTTTTCTCTGCAAAAAGGGGCATTAAGCAGGGTGATCCTCTCTCCCATACTATCTTCATCATTGTTTTAATTATCTATCAAGATTGCTCAATCATTTTCAATTGCTGCACCCACACACTCAATTCTCCCACAAGGCAAAGATGTTGGTTTCTCACTTAGCTTATGTCGATGATGTTAACATTTTTGCTAATGCCTCTAAACTAGCCATTAAAAGGTTAATGCTGATTTTAAAGGAATTCCAAAATTGTTATGGTCTGGCTTTTAATAATGAGAAATGCCAACTTTATTTTTGTAAGAGTGTCAGGATTTCTACTATAAATTGGGGGATTTCTTATACTAGATATCTTTTAACCTCTCTCCCTTTAAAATACCTTAGGTTTAATCTGTTTAAGGGGAGGAAAAAAGCAAATTCAATACTATGTCATTGACAAGATTAAGCATAAAATTACTGATTGGAGGAACGTCTTTCTTTCTAATGGGGGTAGGCTGACTCTCCTTTCTAGTGTTCTTCAAAGTATACCACTTTATGCTTTGCAATTGTTTAACCCTAAAAAAAGTGCCCTGAAAGTATTTGAATGGCTGTTCAACAAATACCTTTGGGCTGGGAGTGGATCTAAGATAATTTGGGCTTCTTGGCATGAAATTTGCAAGCCTAAAAAATCCGGGGGATTTGGTCTCAAAACTATACAACAAACTGTGGAATTTAACATGTGTAAACTTTGGTTTATGTTTAGACAAGGTTCTTCTCTATGGGCTTCTTTTACGCATCACAAATACTGTTCTTCTACCCACCCTTCCCAAGTGGCGTGGGAGGTGGGAGACTCTAGGATTTGGAAGGCTATTTTGAATGCTAGATCAGTGCTAGCAATTTTATTTTTTGGGATCTTAATGAGGGTAACCTCTCTTTTTGGAATGATAATTAGGGTATGCCTACACTTCCTGATCACACTCATCCATCTCATACGAAACTTTTACTTGTCTCTGATCACTGTACTCATGGTGATTTCGGATTTTTCTAAGCTGTGCTCTTTGGTTGGGGAACTAAATGCTTTGCATATCTCTAAAATTCAGACTCAGCCTACCCGTAGAGATCTTCCTGATTGGTAGAAGAACTCTCAATCTATATGTAAAATGATATATGAAAAGTTGCATACTTACCCTGCTTGGTTTTGGGGCTCATGGATTTGGCATAAACTTTTCTCCCCTCCAATCTCCTTCCTTCTTTGGCTTTATTTCTCCTCCTTTCTCCCATTAGATGATATTCTGAAACTTAAAGGTTTAAGATTGGTTTCTATGTGCCCTTTATGCAAGAATTTTGAGGAAGGCTATATACACACTTCTTTGAATGTTTTTTTTCTATAATTGTATGGAATCAATTGGGCTTCCAGTTTGGTATTTGTTGGACTCTTGGTGGAACTTTGATTAATTATTTGTGTGAAATGGAAGACCTATGCTGGCTTTGGGGGAATGCCCCTGGTGGTTCTTTGGTTTGTTTGGTCTGCTAGAAATAGTCATAAATTTGCTAGCTCTCCCCCTATTCCCTCTTTTACTACTTCTTATATCCTAGCCTACTTCTCTAAGGCCCTAAAGGCCTCTACTACTGTTAATCTTCTCGATATGAAGACAAGGCTCCCTTTTTTAGTAAGATGGCAACCTCCTCCTCCTGGCTGGGTGAAAGATAATGTTGATGGTAGCTGGAATGATTTATTTGCTGGTGTAGGTGGACTTCTTTGAGATCATATAGAACATTTTTGTGTTATTTTGTTTCCATAGTTGTTGCCATGAAACTTTTATTGGAAGAATGTTGGGGGGCTTTCCTTGCATTAAAAATGGTTGTATCTTTCAACTATACTTTACTTAGAGTTGAAACTGACTCTAACTTGCTTTATGATATGTAGTGGGTGCTTCTCCTCCCCACTGGAATCTTATTTGCATTCTTAAAAGAATTCCATATTTTATTTTTAAGGAACACCTAGTTTTGTACTGGCATTTTATCCATAGAGAAGGGAATTCACTTGATGACTTGTTAGCTAGGCATGCAAGTGATGTGCCTCGGGTGGGTTGATTCCCACCTCCCCCTCTCCAACTTTTGCTTACTGGTGATTTGTTGGATTTGTCTTATATCAGACATTAACTTACACTAGTTTTCTATATGCATTTATAGCTACTATATGTTTCGTTTGCGGATATGGGAGTATGGATCTTGTGGATTGTGGTACATGATGGTTATCGGGTTGACTGATGGGTTGTTTATGGCATTGATTCCTGGCTTCCAATCTGGGTTGCATGTTTCCTTCTTTAGTTTTATTTTTTTTTCTAACTCATATTCAAGCACTTTGGTCTGTTATTTTATTTTGGCTTTTTAAGGGCTTTCTCCAGGTGCTATTTCTCTTTTGCTCCTTACTTGGATGTTTTGGGTTTCTGGTCACCTGTTGCATTACTGTACTCCTTTCGATGCACTATTTGCTCAAGAAAATGCCTCTCTGTTTCTACTTTTGGCTCCTCTGTAGGAATCTAAATCACTTATTATTCCTTCATAATGGTTTTGTTTTTGTTACAATTTTGGGGGTCCTTTTTTTGGTATAATTATACATCTTGCTATACATGCATTATTTTGGAGATTTTAATGCATGCGTTTGTACTTTGGGTGGTGGAACTCTTAGGAACTCNACAGTGGTGCAGGTGTAACTCCCAGGTATTTTTCTCCTAAGGGGCTGTATATTCGCCAAGGTGGAGATTTGTGATGGTATGGCTCATATACCATATAGGGACANGAGATCAAGCCGGATGGTCATCTGAGGCGATACAGCGCGACCCGTGGCAGCTGACTCAGAAGGCGGCGTCGAATGAGGNTTTAAATATATTTTAAAATTTCTCAATAAATATATTAAATTCTAATAAATAAAAATGAATGAAATNATTTCGCTATTTATAAGTTAAAATGGTGTTATTTTTATGTGATACAAAGGATTTGGGTAGTATAAATGTAAAAAGTAAGGTTTTGGTTTTAGACATGTAAACATATAAGAATTAGGTGGCATGTATGTAAATGCCTCTTATTTATATTACTTTCTAATAATATCAAACATATCAGTATCTAACGATCTGACCACACAATTTAGTTTTTCACAGTATTTTAATGTATATTGAAGCAAAAAGAATTCACCTTATAGCCAAATAGTGAACAACATGCTCTTCTGAAAACAGAAATCTTCTCAGCAAAAACAGCCTTGTATCTGCATTAGATAAGTAAATAAGCAGTTAATTCAAATTTAAATAAAATCTAAACATTAAACAAAAAGGTAACCTTTCTTCACGCTTCTCAAGAATAGCAATTTGTTCTTTAAGTTGTGATAGCTTTTCAGGCATGTCAACATTGATTACATTACCTGCATCTGTTTAACAAAAAAAAAAATCGTTCAGATAAAACAATTTTAACGCTTGGTTGAGAAACATAACAAAACAGATCAAAATAGTTTAAGAACGGGTTAACATAAGCTCATTTCAACATCACAGAAAGTAGAGTTCAAATTTTGAGGACATATAGTTGGAAGCACCTTAAACTTAGCACACAATACCATCCAGATGCTTGAAGAAAGTATGGGGTAGCCATCTGTACAGCCAAAACCATGTGTTTTACAATTAAATTTTGAAAAAATTAACTTCAAAGGTATAAAATACATAAAGCCTATTGACCCGTTCTTAAATTTTAAATATCATCATAATGCCCAGCCAACAATATGAGAAGGGATCCCAGATATCATCAGCGCCATAAATTAGAGTAAGAGAAGAGCCACATGCGTGCTTGACCACAAAACCAAGATAGAACTGATTCAGTCAATGACAAAAAGAAAATATACCACTTTGTTATAAAGGAGCTGACGTTGTCGCCAGAGTTCCTCTTGAGACGGATAAAAGGAGGTTGAAGTATGCAATCTTAACGTTAGAACCAAGTCAGTTTCATATACTTCAACAGGATAGTGGCTCGATTACATGCTTAACCTAGACCAAACCTTTCAAACACACAAGTTCCAAGCTAGTCCTAGGCACCTAAGTTGAATAAGATTTCTACCTTAAACAACTTCGTAAATTTCTCCATCTCTTTTTTCTATATTATTATTATTATTTTTTCTTTTTGCATTTTCAATTTCTCAAAAAATATGGTGTTAAAACATATTAAAGAGTGAGCCTATGATTTTTATCCCAAGCTTTCTTATGGAGGAGAACATTTTAAATCTGACACTTATATATATACATTTATTTAAACGGAAAAATGATTTTGGTCTAAAGAAATAAATATAAAATGGTTTAAAAAGGGATTTGAAATTTAAGTGCTATTGAGGGAGAGCATTCTATTAACTAGATATGCAGCAGTTATGGTAGCTTCTCAAAAATATTCAGGAATAGTTAGGGTGAATATTAGTGATCTAGCCATCTCCAACAGTGCCTTTTTTTTCTTCTAAAATTTGTATTTTGCAAAAGAGTATCAGCACATAAAGTTAAGTCGATAATCCTTTGATCAAGGAAATGATTTGCTAAGACTGATTCAAAGAATTATTTGACATTGTTAATGTTTAGGACAAAGATTTTAAACTAAAAAGTGAGTGTGGATTATAGTGTTGAAATGTTTAACAATTTGGCCTGCTTCAATTTTTTTTTCTACAAATAAAAAAACTAAGATAATTAAGATCATTAATGAAGAAATTAAATCATTTAAAAATATTTAAAAGAGTTGAATCATAATTGAGACTTTTTGCCTTAGCGAAACAAAGCATGATCCTTGAGACTTATTCAAAGTGCAAGCCTCGAAAAAACAATAAAATCTAACAATAGTAATAATAATTCATAATTATATCATAAACTATCATCATTTAAATTAAAAAAAAAACAAAAAATAAAAATGCAAATAAAATCTATTAAGGAAAAATAAAATAATTATATGAAAACAAAAATAACTAAACTATAATTATTTATTCATGCGAAATAATACATTTCCAACTCAGTTCAAGAATACACGCAGTCAACCAACTGTTTATAGATTTGATCTCCCTTGCCCACAATCGCTCGAACTCCTCCCCACGCATGGCACGCCTCACTTGTAAACCTCCACAATCAAATAGACAAGCAACCTACTCATATAGCCTGCTCGTAGCCATTTCTCGCTTTTCTGTAAAACCCGAACATATCAAAATATAAAAAAATAAATAATTTTTATTTTAATTAAATTGTAATTTAAGGAGTTGCCTCAAGCGCCTTCAGCATTAAGCCTCAAGGTGTACGTCCTAATACAAAAAGACATGCCTCATTTAGACCATTAAAACATAGGCTTCATGGCAGCAATTGGGCCTTTAAGCATGCACTCGACTACTTTTTTAATACAAGGATCTAACAATGAAGATTTTTTTTTTTCTAGATAGTCCCGACTTATTAGTGTGGCTGATACATCAAATATATGTATTTTTAAACTCATATTCTATACTCATTTTTGATGATATTGCACTTTAATGAAAGGTATTTTTTTGTTTTATTGCATGTTGTTGATTTTTATGACTTTGAGCAAAAACAAAGCAAAAAGAATGAAATTTGGAATCAAAATAGAGAAGTTAAAAAAATTGTTTAGCGCCGACGACGCCGTTTGACAGAGAAGAATGAATTAATTGAATGGTCTCCGGCGCCGACGACGTCAGTGTCGGTGCAGACCCTGTTTCTAAAAAATTCGACGAATTTAAACGCTTTTTGAGGAGTTTTTGGATGCACTTATTGAAGAACCGACCTAAGCTCTATTTAGGGCCGAAATTTGATCAGAACCCCCCCCCTTCGAACCATTTCAAAATTTTCCACTCATTTCAGTTTTCGTCATCACACACCTACATTCCACGTCATTCCACACCAATAGTTAGTTATTGTTTTTATAGTTTTGAGTTTTTGTGATGAGTTTAAGTGTTAATTTTTCTCTAAGAATAGTTGGAAAGGAAGAGAAGTGAGAGATTTCTTCTTCCTACATTTCCTAAAAGAGGCTACAAAGANTTATTAAACCCATATTTTATACTCATTTTTTGTGATATTGCACTTTAATGGAAGGTATTTTTATGTTTTCTTTCAGGTTGTTGAATTTTATGACTTGATGCAAGAAGGAAGTAAAAAAGATGAAATTTGGAGCAAAAATGAAGAAGTTGAAAATTTATTCAGCGCCAACGGTGCCGTTTGACAGAGAGCAGCGAATTAAATTATGGAAGACTGGCGCCAATGGTGCCAGTGTTGGTTCAACACCTGTTTTTAGAAGATTCGATGAAATTGGACTCTTTTTGAAGAGTTTTTTAGGCACCTATTGGAGAACTGACTCTCGGTTTTATTTGGGGCCAAAATTGATAAAAAAAAGTGGCTCTTCCGGACATCTCATCACCACAATTCAACCTTCTACCACATTCTTCCATTTTTCATTCCACAACCATTTGAGTCCCTTGTTCTTATAATTTAGAGTTTTGCTCTAAGAGTGTTGGAGAAGGAGAAAAGCGAGAGATTTATTCTTCCTACAATTCTGAGAAGTGGGTACAAGGGATTTGCTGTGAGAAAGAGTTTTAGATAATNTCTTTCTCATGAAGTCTGAGTAGTTCCCTCTATCTTTCTCCCTACTCTGAGATATGGTGAAATGAAGAGATATAATGAATATGTTAGTTCCCTCTATCTTTCTCCCTACTTTGAGATAAGGTGAAAAGAAGAGATAATATGAATGTGCTAATATTAAATTGTAAAATAAATTGTGATGATTTTTCAACTCCAAACTTAATTTACTTTTTGATCTGGTCAATTGAATTGTTAAATGTGTTGTGAAATATATGATCCGGAAAATGGAGTATGAGTTCTACAATNAGAAAAGTGAGAGATATCTTCTTTCTCCATTTCTAAGGAAAGGCTACAAAGGATTTGCTTTGAGAAAGAGTTCGNAGGCTAAAAGGGATTTTCTTTGAGAAAGAGTTTCAGATAAGTTTTATTTGTTTATTAGTGTTGTATGAACTTACTTTTATATATAAAATTTGTGTTTTATTGTGCATAAGTATTGTTTGTTTATTATTGTTGTATGAACTTTCTTTTATATATGAAATTTTTGTTTTGTCGTATCATTTCATGAGTCTGAGTAGTTTCCTTTATCTTTCTCCCTACTCTGAGATATGGTGAAATGAAGAGATAATTTGGATGTGCCATTGTTAAAATTTAAAATAAATTGTGATGGTTTTTCAACTCTGCTCTTAATTTACTTTTTGATTTGGCCAATTGAATTGTTAAAGTATGTTATGAAACATATGATCCAAGAAATGGCGTATGAGTTCTACAACAGAGTGAGAATCATATTTAAGTCCATGAAGGAGTATATTGTTCATGGAATTAAGTGCAAATAAATAGGGAAATATAATTTGTTGGGTGTAGAATTAAAGATTTTTTAGGGTGATAGACTAAAAATCATCAATTTGATCTTAGTGTTTAAAAACGAAAGCGAGAGTTAGCCTTGAGCGGAAAGGAAGTGGGAGCTCTTGAGTGGGAGCCAGTATCCTCCTAGCCTAACCACAGATTTAGGGACTAAACCTAAGATTAGCCAATGTTTTTCTATAATCTTGAATCAGGGTAGATAATTAAAATTTNCTTCTCATGAAGTCTGAGTAGTTTCCTTTATCTTTCTCCCTACTCTGAGATATGGTGAAATGAAGAAATAATGTGGAGTTGCCAATGTTAAAATTTAAAATAAATTGTGATAGTTTTTCAAATCCGCTCTTAATTTACTTTTCAATCTGACCAATTGAATTATTAAAATATGTTGTGAAACATATGATCCGAGAAACAAAATATGAGTTCTAAAACAGAGTGAGAATCACATTTAAGTCCATGAATGAGTATTTCGTTCATGAAATTAAGTGCAAATAAATAGGAAAATATAATTTGCTGGGTGTAGAATTGGAGATTTCTAGAGTGACAGACTAAAAGTCCCCAATTCGATCTTAGTGTCTAAAAATTAAAGCGAGAATCAGCCTTCAGGGGAAGGAGAGTGGGAGCTCTGGAGTGGAAGTCAGTATCCTCCTAGCCTAGCCACGGATTTACGGACTAAACCTAAGATTAGCCAATAATTTTTCTATAACACCGAATCAGGGTAGAGAATTAAAATTGCTCCTATTTGACACAATGCATATTTAAACCATTTATCTCATCTCATTTCACCAAAAACTCATTGTAGTGGGAAATATATTTTTTTCATATTAGAAAAATTCATCACATAAACATAATTTAGTAGCTATTAATTTTAAACTTTGTCTTAAATTCTGCAAGTAGTAAATAATTTAGCTTTGATAGTATCTTAAACATTTAAAATTAGTGACAATAATTTCGTTTGATTTCTCTGAATTTCCTAGTTAATTTATCAATTCAAATTTAAATATTTCACGTGGGATCGATATTTGGGACTTAAACAGAAAATCTTATATTGCATGATAATGATACGTATACTTGCGTAGCATCTCAATCTTAAGAGCTTAACGTTATTATTACTGAAACACCACATCAAGTTTTTGGAAGAATTGTACTTCGCTGGTTAATCCAATTTCAAAATAATGGAATTTCTTCATATCTGCAAAACTACTCCCTACCATGAAGATTAATAGAGTTACAAGAGAAAGTGTGATTTTAAACTATTGCATTCAAATGGAAAAACCCATTGATGTAGAGTCAATTATTTTCAAATCTGTTATGGGTATTATTATGAATGGGTCAATATATGAACTTGGGCATCCTTTNCAACTATAAACTTAATTTACTTTTCAATCTGGCCAATTGAATTGTTAAAATGTTTTGTGAAACATATGATCCCGAAAATGGAGTATGAGTTCTACAACAGAGTGAAGATCACATTTGATTCCTTGGAGGAGAACATCGTTCATGGAATTAAGTGCAAATAAAAAGGGAAATATTCTTTGTTGGGTGTAGAATTGGTAATCCTTTAGGGTGATAGACTAAAATCTTCAATTCGGTTTTATTGTTTAAAAACTGAAGCGAGAGCTAGCCTTCAGGTGAAGGGAAATGGGAGCTGGTATCCTCCTAGCCTAGCCACAGATTTAGGGACTAAAAATTGAGATTAGCCAATGATTTTCTACGCACTTTATTAGGGTAGAGAATTAAAATTACTCCTATTTGGCACAAACATATTATGAATATTTATCTCATCTCATTTTACCACAGCTTCATTGTAGTGGGAAGGATGCTTTTCAAATAATAATCTTTGTTACATAAACATAGTTAACAGATTAGTCCTTACTATTTTAAACTTTGCATTTTTGATTTGATAATAGTTTAGAAATTTAATTTTGATTACATCAACAATTGAAATTAGTGACAGTGATTTCAATTGACTTTCTATGAATTTCCTAGCAAATTTATCATTTCCAATTTAAACCTTCTATGCCGGATCGATATTTGGGGTTTAAATAGAAATTCCATCATTACTTGATAATGATATGTATACTTGCATAGAATTCAAATATTAATTGATTATAATTATTTAAATTTTACACAATTTATCGCAACAAAAAAATCGGATCAGCTCCCTCATATTGACCCCTCTTACTAAGTGCTAGAGGTTAGGACCAACATGTGGAACTTCAATTTGAGCTAAAAAGAGTTTATAATTTCTAATGGTGAGGGTTCCTTTCTAATCCTCTAGGAATAGTCAATAGGAAATTCTTGTGGCTTGACCCAAGGCTACCAAGGAGAAAACTAGACCTCAACCTAAAGTGAGGTCAACAAATAGACCCCCAATAGGTGTGGTGTGTCAAGCAAGCATGTCGTATGTATTGGCATTGACCGACAAGATCAACAACACTAATACAAGTATCTAAGTCAGCAGACCTAGAATGAGGAGCATAATTGACTGACAGTTGCTTTTGTTGGGGAACTAGCAAGTGCACACTCGATCAAAAATGAGGATCCGGAACACTGACTAAGGATTAGAGGGAAAGGAATTCTGAAAATGACCATGAAGGTCACAATGAAGATTCAATTTCAATTTGAATGTTAGGAAACTTATATTTTAATTGCAATGGTTTGGGGAGATGGGAAGCAAAATTTTGGTACTGACCCTAAAAGGAGGATTAAAATTTAGGTACCGAGTTCGAAAGAAGGGAATCAAAATTTAGGTACTGACCCTGAGATGGGAATTTAAATTTAAGTATCAACCTCAGAAAGAGAATCATACGCCTTACTACACTTAAGGTGGTCACATACCAATCTCGAAGAATGAGAATAAGATGCCTTACTGCATTTAAGGTTGTCTTAAACCTATCCGAAAGATTTGGGTAGAGAATCAGATGCCTTGATCCATTTAAGGTGGTATTATACTGATATAAAATATTTGGGTAGATAATCAGATGCCTTACTCCATTTAATGTGGTAGATAAACCAATTTTGAAGATTTGGATAGAGAATCAGATGCCTTAATCCATTTAAGGTGGTATTAAACCAATCTCAAAAATACCTTACTCCATTTAAAGTGGTATTAAACATATCTCAAAGATTTGGGTAGATAATTGGATGCTTTAGTCCACTTAAGGTGTTCTTAAAATGACCTCAAAAGATGTGTCACCTTAGGGAGGAAAGCGTAAGGACTCATATCCAACCTAAGAGGTGGCAGAAAGACCAGATTGAGAAGGAAAGCACAAGGACTCACATCCAACTCGAGAGCTGATCAAAAACATATCACTACATTGGGATAGAAAGCAATGAGACTCATATCCAACCCAAGTGGCGACGAGGAAAATATCTGCTAAGTTGGGTCGGAAAGCGCTGGGACTCACATCCAACCTAAGGGGTAGCAGGAAAATATATAGGTCATGCTAGGAAGGAAAGCTCTGAGACTAATATCCAACCCAAGTCGTGATGATAAAAATATATGTGTCACGCTAGGAAGGAATGCTCTTGGACTCATATCCAACCTAAGTGGTGATGGCGAAAATATCTGCTACGTTGGGGAGGAAAGCATTGGGACTCACATCCAACCAAAGGTGTAGTGGGAAAATAAATGGGGCATGATATGAAGGAAACCTCTAGGACTCATATCCAACACAAGTTGTGATGATAAAAATATATGTGTCACGCTAGGAAGGAATGTTCTGGGACTCATATCCAACCCAAGTGGTGACGGAAAAAATATCTTCTATGTTGGGGAGGAAAGCATTGGGACTCACATCCAACCGAAGGTGTAGTGGGAAAATAAATGGGGCATGATATGAAGGAAAGCTCTAGGACTCATATCCAACCCAAGTGGTGATAAGGAAAATATCTGCTATGTTGAGGAGGAAAGCGCTGAGACTCACATCCAACCCAAGGTGTAGTGAGAAAATATATGGGTCATGCTAGGATGAAAAGCTCTGAGACTCATATCCAACCCAAGTGGTGACAAAGAAAATATATTCTATGTTGAGGAGGAAAGCGTTGGGACTCACATCTAACTCTAGGGGTAGCGGGAAAATATATGGGTTACGATAATAAGAAAAGCTTTAGGACTCATATCCAACCCAAGTAGTGATGAGGAAAATATATGGGTCACGCTAGGAAGGAAAGCTCTGGGACTCATATCCAACCCAAGTGGTGATGAGGAAAATATTTGCTATGTTGGGAAGGAATGCACTGGGACTCACATCCAAATCAAGGGATAGCGGGAAAATTAAAATCTCAGTACCGACTCCGAGAACATCATGAAAATAGTGCAAAGAAATTGTGGTGTTAAGCTCATAGATATGTGACAGGTGAAAATTGACATTCATTAGGGGAAATTTGTAAGATTTTGTGTAGAGTGTGAAACTCCACGAGGATTGTGAAGAAATTGGTGTAGACAAGGATATTCATGTTGCGCAAGCATAGACTATGAAACCTTGAACTCGAGAGAAACAAACTCAACAAATTTATCATTTTATTTTATTATTGTCTTTATCAAATTTAATTATCAATCTATATTTTTCAAAATCTAATTTTCATTGGTTGATTTTCAAAAACAATTTTGTGGGCACATTCAAAAATTTTCATTTTATTAAGGTTAATGTATTAAAAAATTTTGGACCAAGACACAGTCGCTTGGAAAAATAAATAACTCCATAACAATTAAAATTTTAAAAAGAAGGTTGATTTTAAGAAGTTTCACATTGGGTAGTATGTCTTCAAGTAGTGGCTATTAACCAATAGCATAGGTATTTCGCCTTGGAAATCTATAGCTAGTAAGATCCTTTTGAGTAAACTTCCTCTATGACAAATAGTCCTTCCCAATTTGATTCAAAATTTTCACCTATCTTGAGGCGTGCAAGAATAGGTTTTTTGAGAATGAGAATGAGGTCACCAACTTTGAACACCCTCTGGCAGACCAATTTATCATGAGCTTGCACCATCCTCACTTGGTAGAGTTTCAAATGTTGTTGTGATTCTAGTTGTTTTCCCTCGAAACTTTCCAATTCTTCAAGTCTGAGTTTTCCACTTTCTTTAGTTGTGATTTTGTTGGTGATAGAGACTCTGAGAGACAGTTTTTAAACTTCTAACGGTAGTACGACCTCGGACCAATACACAAGTGCGTAGGGTGTACATTGAGTGGGAGTTTTGAAAGTTGTCTAGTAGACTCCAAAGCTTCTAATAGTTTATTATGCCAATCTCTTCTGTTTTCAACCAATGACTTCTTTAAAATTTTCATAAGGGTCTTATTCAAAGCCTCAGCCATTCCATTTGCCCTGGGATAGTAAGTTGTAGAGTACCTCCATTCTATCCCATATATTTTGACAAAGTTATTGATCTTTATGCTCTTGAAGGCTATCTCGTTATCAGAAATCACTCAACGCAGTACATTGAAACAGTAGACGATTTGGCTTTTGAAAAATTACAAAACATGTTTTGTTGTAATCTCTAGTAACGGCACTGCCTCTGCCCACTTGGAGAAGTAATCTGTAGAGACAAGAATAAATCTATGTCCCTTAAATGATGGAGGGTTTATTGGACCTATTATATATGTTCCACAACGCTTGAATGGCCACACAGCAACAATTGACTGTAGCACATTCAAAGGTTGGTGTAAGACCACCCCATTCTCTTAGCTAAGGTGAAACCTTCCTATTGTATCCACGCAATTGAATATCATTGATGGCCAATAATATCTGAGTCTCTTGATCTTCACTATCATTTTGGACCCTGACTAGTGAACACCATACAATCCAACATGCACTTCTTTGACAAGATTTTGTGCTTCGGCTCTGGTTTGACTTCGCAGCCACTTCTGATCGGATGATTTTTGTAGAGGACATCATTCATTAGAGCATATTACATAACCCTTCTCGTGAAGTGTCATTCCTCAGACTTATCCTCCGCCAACTTTCCAGTTTGTAAATATTCTATTAATGGCTTTCGTCAATCTTCATTGATGTTAGCAACTGAAATCATCATTCCTTCTTCTTTTTCAAGCTTGTGTATATTGTCGAGGTCGATCCGAGACAAAACTCGTCTTCCTTGAATTGTAATGTCAATGGAATCCTTTGGTGGACATGTCATTTCCTTGGAAATTTTTGCTAGAGCGTTGGGATGGACATTATACCCCCGAGGAATCTAATATAGAATCACATTAGGAATCTATTCCAACAACTTCATTTTGTTTCGGTGGTATTCTACTAGCCTTGGTTTCCAAAATTTATATTGTCCGGAACTTGTTGGATGATGAGTTCTGAGTCACCATAGACGGCAATATATACTATATCCATCAAGATTGCTAACTCCAATACAATTATCAATGCTTCATATTTTGCTTCGTTGCCTTATCCAGTGTGATGAAAATTAGCCCAATTCTTGCTTTTCCTGGTATAACCATTTCTGATCCTTTGTCTTTTCTGGCTGAGGAAGCTCCATCAAAGTACATTTCCCAATGTCTAGCACTTGACGGTTCTACTCGCAGTATCTGCTCATCTGGCATTTCATCGTTGAGTGGGGACCCAGTTGGAAGTGGGTGTGGTGCGAGAAAATCTGCTAGAATCTGTCCATTAATAGTGCGGAAGGGGGGGGGGAAATTTAAATCGAATTGCAATAAAAGCATTGACCATCTTGCAGAACATCTGAAAAGTGTTGGTCAGGTCATAAAATATTACAATGGATTAACTTTTGATATAAGGGTAAATTTATGAAAAAGCATGTAAGGCCTAATCTTTTGGGTGACAAAACTTAAAGCTAGAAAATGATTCTCAATAGGTGGATACTTTACCTATGTCGGTATTAGATGTCTACTTAAGTAATATAGTGCATTTTCCTTACCCTCATCATTGACCTGAGCCAACAGGGCTCCGAGAGAGTCAGCAAAGGTTGCGCTATAAAGTATCAACAGTTTTTCCAGGATAGGGGCTGTTAAAACAGGAGGCGTCATTAAATATTGCTTAACATCCTCAAAGACCCGCTGACATATCTCTTCCTAAACCAATTTGGTGTCCTTTTAATTAATGCCGAAAAGGGTTGACACCTACGTAAGAGATTAGAAATAAAGTGTCTCAGATATGTAAACTTTCCTTGAAAGGAATGTAGTTGTTCAATGTTTTGGGAGGAGGCATTTCCAAGATAATTTTAATCTTATTCGGGTTGATCTCAATTCTCCGATTACAAACAACGAATCCTAGAAAATTCTTGGAGATGGCGCCGATGGTGCACTTTAAGGGATTCATCTTTAGATTTTATTGCCGTAATCATTCAAATAATATCCTTAAATCATACAAATGTTCTATTTTCTATTTGCTCTTAATGACCAAATCATCCACATAGCATTCTACTTAGTTGTGAATGAGGTCATCAAAGATCTTTGTCATAGCTCGTTGATAATTTGCTCCGGTTCTTCAACCCGAACGGCATCACTGTGTAGCAAAAGATCCCAATCAGTGTTTTGAAAGCTTTAAGTGCTACATCCTTTAGAGTCATCTTGATTTTATTATAACCTGATTATTAATCCATGAAAGAGAAGATCTCAAGTGTCAATGCGATATCCGCCATTAATTGTGGTATCGGTAATGAAAACTCATCTTTTCGACATGCTTTATTTAAATAGCTGAAGTCGACACATAAATGGATTTGTCCATTTTTCTTCTTAACTGGTAAATTATTGGCTAACATTGTGGGGTATTGCTCTTCTCTTACAAAGTTAGCCTCTATTAAATTCTTTACCTCAGCAATAACTTGTTGCTCTATCTCAAGGCACATTCTTTTGGGAGCTTATTTTACAAGGGTCATATCTTTATCCACCCTGACTTTATGAACCATAGCTTTTGTTGATAGCCCTGACATTTCAACATAACTCCAGTCAAAGCAAACTTTAAATTTTTGATAATAATTTTATCAATTATGTAGAATTTTCTCTTTGAGTAAGGAACTTATGAAGATGGGTCGGAGATGTTCCTCAGTCCCGAGGTTGATTTATTTTAATTCATCCATTGTTGACTTAATTTCCTCTTCAAATTTCTCATGAAGCATCACCAATTTACTAATCTTGAGAGTCGTCCTCTACATATAGACAATTTTCTTCCTATCTACTAGTAACAACCATGCAAAATTTTGAGTCATTGACTGGTCCTACAATATCAAATCTGAGACCTTCTTTTGAGTTAGGGGTTCGACTTTTAACATTCCACAATTTTCTTAAAAAAGTTGTAGCTTATCCTTTGGCATTTGTTTTGGCACATATCCCTATTGAATTAACTTTTGTATATAAGAAAAAAAGTAACCAGAAGGTAATTCCATTAATTCATTAGAATCCTCTTCAAAATTTACATGATTTTCAGAACTAGTAGATATGGAAGCACGATAAAACTTGATCGGCTTTGAATCATCCATACGGACTTTCTTGACCTCTAAAATCTTAACCTTTTGTGGGTAAATTGGATTAAGGGTCATGGCCTTCACATAGTGGTTGATCCGATCATACATTGACTCACATTTCATACTATGGTTTCTTCTATTTTATCATCATCATTTCTTCTTCGGAGCTTTCTTCATCAGAACTTTCTTCCATGTTAATGTTGATGGTCAGTTGAGTCCGTTCAACAATCGTGTTGGTTCTTCCTCTACCAGCTTATTCTGAAGAAATGGTAGTACATTCTCGAGGCAAAGTTGAATGGCCTTCTCTTTGTGATTCTTCTAAATCTTCTATTTCATTTGTCACAATTTCACGGGAAAAGACATTTTTGTTTGGAGGTGCTAGTAGGTGATGTCTTCGGGAATGCCCACTTCATGAACTGAAAATGGCTATAAATCTCCCTTGATTAAATGTTCTTATCCTTCTTAGAAATATTTGATGCATTGGTGTAGAGACAATGGAACCGTATTATGCTCGAGAATCCATGGTCGTCCTAGTAAAGCATTAAAAGAGGTCTCTACATCAATGATGTGGAATTTTACGGTTGTTACGAGTTCTCTAACTTTCATTAACAGTGTAATTAATCCAAGGACTCTTTCTCCCTTTTAGTTAAGTTCTCTTGACATCATTTTATCGGTTGTAAGCTCTTGAGCTTCAATATCCAAATATGCCAATGTCCGTAGACTCATTAATTTCAGTGATGCTCCCAGATTTACTAAAACTCTAGACAATAGAAATTTGTTAATATTAATAGAGATGTAGCGCGGTAGGTTGTGGTCAGTGGTACCGAGCAAAAATTCTCTATTTGTGAAAGTTATCCCCGACAATTCCTTTAACGAACAAACTTCATCCGAGGATATCCTAGCCAACTGAGCTAAGCAAATTTTGGGGTCAAGCAAGGCTTTAACTAGAGATTCTCTCATTTCTTCTGAGAGGATCAGAGTGTCATAAATGCTTATTTTGGTATGCAACCTCCTAAAATAAGCTAGTATGTTATAATCCACTTTATATAATCCTCCAATCTTTACTTGATTATGTGGTTCTTCCCCTGGCGGAGGGGGAGGTAGTTCTTCCTGAGTGACTAGTTGTTTTCCTTTACTCACTGGAGCTGACCTCGAGGGTAACACTTTCTCATTCCTTAGACTTATTTCTGTGATTTCTTCTTCCTGAGATGCTGTAGGAAAAATTTTTGGTGTCTCTTCTTCTTCATCAGAGAGATCCAAGTTGATAGCAAGTGGTGCACCGTGGCACTCGAGGATTGGTTCCTCACTCCCGATGCTATCGTAACCGGTGTTATAGATCTCTTCTTCATTCACGTTAACGGGTTCATTGGACTTACGTACAACTTGAGGATCATTTTTGGAATCGAGATCGAAGTTAGATTGAGAAAAGTTAGTTACGTTATCACTAGAAATCGTTAAAATGTAGCAAAAATCAAAATCATTATATTCATAACACCTCTGTGAGGCAAAAATATAATCATATATGGTTATGAGTTCAAGTATTTTCTTCCCTAAATCTGAGACAACCAATGTAATAAAGGTAGCCCCTATCCTACCTCCCCCCCCCCCCACGCTATCAATCTTCACGTTGTCGTTCTTCTCTTTTTCTTCTGGTTGCGGCAATTTCTTTAGTAAGATCTCCATCTTAAGCTGAGTAGGTTGTAGACTCTAAACGGTTGCCTGCACTGAAGTGGTCTGAATCTGATCTACTATCTTCTTGGATGACTTACTCCAAACTGTGCTCCATCCATCCTTCTCTGAGTACAGATCTATCGGAGTGATTGACTCGGCCGAAATCATATTTACAGAACCTTTTTAGGTTCTTTTAAATTTTCCTTTAGGATTGTTAAATTTCCTTCTTTAAAATTCCTCTTGAGCTAGTCCTTAAAAACAAAACATCCCTCTATTGTATGTCCCAACATCCTGTGATAGGGTTAGAAATTGGGATACTCTTTCTTATCGACTTCTTCTAGCTTCTTCGGTCCTGGTAAGCTGAACTCAAGCTTCTTGATTAATTTTTTGAACAACTTTAGCACAACCTCATCTTTGAAAGATTATATCCTCTTTTTTAATTTTGAAAAAGTTAGACTCGTTCTACATTGTGCTCGGTACAGTCCTCGCTGGTGTGATTGTTGACTAGACTGGCCATACTACTGTGCTTATTGTTGAGCATGCTGTGACGATTGCTGGGAACTTTGGTGAGAATGCTCTGCTTGTATCTTTATTAGTTGTTTTCCCTTATCAATCGTTGCCACTATCCCGGACTTCTTCTCGAATATCCTGGTTATCCTGGTCTTATCTGACTTCTCTTGAGAATCCATGTGCTTAAATTCCTCTTGTAAACTACTTGCTTTGTTAACAATTTCTCAAAGGACTTGATGGTGAGTTCATTAAGCATGAAATCTACTAGCCCAATTGATGCTTTTGAGTAGAATCTCAATTGCATGTTGTTCCTGTAGTTGAGGTACACATTTCATGCTAATATTTCTTCACCTCAAGATATAATCCACCAAGGTCTCGTTAGGCTCTCACCTTTCTACTACAAGATCTCTAATAGAAAAATGATGCAGCTCTCTAGTAAATCTTTTCAAAAATAACTGTTCTAACTCGATGAATGTTTTGACTGTCCATTGGGTAGCTGAGCTTACTAGTCAAATGCAATTCTTGATAGCTTGCTGACAAACTGTCAGAAGAGCAAAGCTTCATTACCTCTGATGTTTCCACAACTAGCTTAGAAGTGTGTTATATGATGCCTGAGATTTTTTGGTGTCATCGAATGTTTTAAAGTTTGGTGAAATAAAGCCCTTGAGGTAGGGCACGGCATCAAACTCCTTCGAGTAAGGTCTACCCCTTGAAATCAATGCACCACTTAACGATTGTTCGATCAATTGTTTAATATCCTTCTTCGATAAGGTTGACACAGAGATTTGTATATGCAAATATTTATGAAGTTGACACCACTTAACAATGCCAAAAACTCAATGCAGGAAGATTTATAATAACTATGCAATATAATCACAACAAAACACTTTTTATAAATATAATTTATCCATTAAAACTCTTTTTGAACTGCCAAATCTCTGTTAAATATCAATGCAAGTATATGTATCATTCAAGTAATAAAGGGCTCTAATTGAGTCCTAGATATTAATCCCACAGGGAAGTTGGAAAAACCTAAAGTAAATTATATAAATTATTTTATAATAAAAACAAAAAATGAAAGTAAAGTGCGAAATTTGAAAATTGACTACTCAGGTGAATGCTAATTAAAATGCAGATGTAATATTACATAAATTAAACTAAACTAAATACTAAACTTTCAAAAGTAAAATTACAAAAATTAAATAATGTTTTTATTGTGATAGAAAGTTTAAATTTAGGTAAGTATCCTTCCCCTTTACAATGAGTATATGTTTTGTGAAGAAAATGAAATCATTTGAAAATATATATAAAAATTGTTTTGTGTCAAATTGGAGCAATCATTTTCTTTACCCTTTTCCGAGTGCTATAAAGAATATTGATAAATCTAGAGTTTGATCCCTAAATCTGTGGTTAGGCTAGGAGGATACCGGCTGCCACTCTAGAGCTCCCAAAACTCTCTCACTTGAGGGCTAACAATCATGCATTAGTTTCCAATTGATACACAAAAAATATATGCATTTTTAGACCCATATTTTATACCTATTTCTTATGATATTGCACTTTAATGGAAGGTATTTTGATGTTTTCTTGCAGGTTGTTGATTTTTAGAGCTTAAAGTAAAAAGAGAGAAAAAATGATGAAATTTGGAGTCAAAATGACATTTTTGAAGAAATGCTCAACGCCGGCAGCGCCAACGGTGCAGAACAAATTAACGCAGAGATTTTTTTACTAAGCGCCGATGACGCTAGACCAGCGCCGATGGCGCCAAAGATGGTACAAACCCCATTTCTAGAAGGTTCGATGTATTTGGATGATTTTTGTAAGAGTTTTTGGAGGCACCTCTTGGATAACCAAACTTGGGCTCTATTTGGGGCCGATTTTCATCATAAAAAGCGCTCCTCTACGTTTTTCAATCCTCTGCTTTTGTTTTTTGCACCACATCTTTCCATTCCATCTTCAATTCAGTCTTAGTGTTTAAAAACTGAAGCGAGAGCTAGCCTTCAGGTGAAGGGAAGTGGGAGCCGGTATCCTCCTAGCCTAGCCACGGATTTAGGGACTAAACACTGAGATTAACCAATGATTTTCTATGTACTGTATCAGGGTAGAGAATTAAATTTGCTCCTATTTGGCACAATACATATTATGAACATTTATCTCATATCATTTTACCATAGCCTCATTGTAGTGGGAAGGACGCTTTTTCACATAAGAATCTTCGTTACATAAACATAGCTATAAGATTAGTATTTACAGTTTTAAATTTTGCATATTTGATTTGATAATAGTTTAGAAATTTAATTATGATTACATCTCAAAATTTGAAATTAGTGATAGTGATTTCAATTGACTTTCTGTGAATTTCCTAGAAAATTTGTCATTTCCAATTTAAACCTTCCCCGTAGGATTAATATTTGGGGCTTAAATACAAAGTCTATTATTTCTTGATAATCATACGTATACTTGCGTAGAATCTGAATATTAATTGATTATATTTAATTAAATTTTACACAATCTATCGCAACAAAAAAGTTGGATCAAGTTTTTGGCATCGTTGTTNAGATAATTATATTTATGTTTCTAAATATATAGTAAATTTAAGTAAAAAAAATTCAATAATAAAGGTTAATTCAAAAGACTAAGATATTTGGTAAAAGAGAATAAGGCTATGCTTTTCTATTTTAAGTAAAGGAATTTATATTTTTGAAGTATTAAAAATATTAAAAGATTCATGTAAGAAGAAAAGAATTAAACTTTATCTAATTTTTAAGTTATTATAAATTTGTTAAGTGAAGAAATGTAAAAAGTTTTTAACTTTAAGAAGAGAATAGTGAAGTTCAAAATCATTAAAGGCTATCCAGATATAGTAATCCTCACATACATAAAAAAAGAGAAGAAGAAAGAATAGAAAAAGGCGATTAACAATGATCCTGAAAAGTTAAAAAAAAAAGGAAAAAAAAAAGATGTGGGGAGAAGCTTGAGGAAATGCCTAATTCAAAATTGGTTTCACTTGAATCAACTTAAGGAAAAAGACTTGGACGAATTTTCTAAATTTTTTATTTGAGTAATAGCTTAATGATTAATAAAGTTTTATGAAGTTCTCTTTCATATGAATTTTCTGAGTGACTTTAATAAGATAAATTGCAATTTTTTTAAAAGAAATAGAGGATAAAAAATCTTACACTTAATTACTGAATATCCTAGCATCTTTAGTATTAACTAGAGTTATCTTGAATTTTTCTTAAGTTGTACTATTATGTTTAGAGAACTTAAATATGGAAGTCTAGAAGTTAAATTCTTTACCACAAGCCATATTTTTCTGTAATAGTATAAGGAGTTACCTTGAGGACAAGTAACATGTAAGTTTGGGGGATTTTGATACACTAAAAATATATGCATTTTTAGACCCATATTTTATACCAGGACAAGTAACATGTAAGTTTGGGGGATTTTGATACACCGAAAATATATGCATTTTTAGACTCATATTTTATACTTATTTTTGGTGATATTGCACCTTAATGAAAGGTATTTTGATTTTTTCTTGCAGGTTGTTGATTTTTAGGACTTAAAGCAAAAAGAAAGCAAAAAAGGATGGAATTTGGAGTTAAAATGATGTTTTTGAAGAAGTACTCAATGTCGACCATGCCAAGGGCAGCACCGATGCCGCAGAACTTTAGAACAACTGAAATTTTTACTCAGCGCCGACGGCGCCAAAGGTGGTTTAGCCCTTGTTTCTAGAAGATTCGATGTATTTGGATGATTTTTGAAGAGTTTTTGGAGGCAACTCTTGGAGAACTGACCTTGGGCTTTATATGGGGTCAAAATTCATCACGAAGGTGACTCATTTTCGCTCCAAGACATTCCTCCATGCTTCATTTTTGCCATTCTTCATAGTCCATGTTCATCCCACCACCATATTGGAGTCCATTAATGAATTCTCTTTTATAGTTTAGAGTGTGTGTGGTGAGATTTAGTGTGAAACTTTCTGTATGAGTGTTGGAGAAGGAGAAAAAAGTGAGAGAGGTATCTTCTTCCTGCATTGCTAAGGAAAGGCTATAAGGGATTTGTTTTGAGAAAGAGTTCCACATAAGTTTTGTTTTTTTATTAGTGTTGTATGAACTTTCTTTTACATATGAAATTTGTGTTTTGGTGTGTCTTTCTCATGAAATCTGAGTAGTTCACTCTATCTTTCTCCCTACTCTGAGATATGGTGAAATGAAGAGATAATATGATGTGCCAATGTTAAAATATAAAATAAATTGTGATGATTTTTCAACTTCGAACTGAATTTACATTTCGATCTGACCAATTGAATTGTTAAAATATGTTGTGAAACATATGATCCAAGAAATGGAATATGAGTTCTACAACAGAGTGGGGATCACATTTGATTTAATGGAGTAGAAATTTGTTCATAGAATTAAGTACAAATAAATAGGGAAATATTCTTTGTTGGGTGTAGAATTGGAGAATCGTTAAGGGGACAGTATAATATCCCCAATTCAGCCTTACTGCTTAAAAACTAATGTGAGAGTTAGCCTTCAGGTGAAGAATAGTGAGAGCTCTGGAGTGGGACCCGGTATCCTCCTAGCCTAGCCATGGATATGAGACTAAACCTAGGATTAGCCAATGATTTTTTTTGCACTGTATCAAGGTAGAGAATTATAATTGCTCCTATTTGGCATAATACATTTATAAACATTTATCTCATCTCATTTCACCAGAATCTCATTGTAGTGGGAAGGATGCTTTTTCACATAAGAAATCTTCATTACATAAACATAGTTAATAGATTAGTATTTACTTTTTAAACTTTGCATTTTTGTTTTACAAATAGTTAAGTACTTTACTTTCGATAACATCTCAACATTCAAAATTAGTGACAATGATTTCGTTTGATTTTCAGTAAATTTCCTAGTAAAACTTATAATTGCCAATTTACACCTTCCGTGTGAGATCAATATTTGGGGCTTAAATAGAATGTCCTTTATTGCTTGATAACGAGACGTATACTTGCACTGAATCCCATTATTAATTGCCTATAATTATATATATATTACACAACTTAGTTTTCATATAAGGATCAAGTTTTTGGCGTAGTAGTGTTGTCAACTTCATAAATCCTTACATATAAAAAATCAGGATCATATAAGAAACATTGCATCTAACCAAAAAACCCTTATTTTTCATTTATTTCAAAAAGAAATGAACACTTGTTGAACGTAATATCTTATATGGTAGAAACAACAAAATTTAGTCACTCATTTTAAGAAGATTTACTCATACATCCTAGATATTAGTAAACTTAGGAGTGTAGTGAAGTTTTAAATTTAAAAAGAATCTAGTGAAACCAATTTTTTATAAAGCTTCTCCTTAAGCTTCTTCTCACTTTTTTTTCCTTTTTGATCTATTTTCTTGCTTTAAGATGTAGATTTCAATTCTTAACATAAGTTTATGAGGATTATTATATCTAGATATGCCTTTTAAAATTTTTAAATTACACTGTCATCTCTCTAAAGTAAAATGCTCCACACTCCTTTGCTTTTTTAATTTCTTTTCAGAAATTTAAAACTTTAAGCTGAAAATATAATTTTATGAAGGCTCAATTCTTATCAAGTATATATCTAAATATACCTAATTCAACAAGTATATCTCTTTTTTCAAAAAAAAAAAGTTAATTCATTTTTCTATATGTTGAATTACAAACTTAGCACTAGCCTAGTGTCATTTACATAGAATTTAAAATAAGTATACTATGTCTTTTCATTCTCAAAATTGTGAAACTTTCAATTTTAATCTCAATAACTCAAATACACTAAATCATGATAATTCGAATACAGGTTATTAAGGACAAATAAATTTAAGCTTTTAAGAGATTTTTCTTACCCCAAACTTGATTTTTAAGATATATAAAAATAAAAAAATGATTATAAATGGGGGAGAAAACTGTTCAGAATTACATTTAAACACATATGTGTTTTACCAAAATTTACAGGTATACACAGTAAAGAGCATAAATGCAGTAGCAATTAAATTCAAAATAAACATGAATATAAATGAAACTACACTAGAAAATCTAAATAGTAAAATTGGTCAATAAATGAGGTACACAACAATAATACAAACTCATTAAATGAAAAGTACATCACCAGCAACAACGAGAAAATAAAATCTAGTACACTTACATCAAAAGAAAAATAAAACTAATCCTCATCCTCATCTCCTTCTTCTTCTTCTTCTTCTTCTTCGTCCTCCTTGTCAGAGTCTTCGACCATGGGCTAAGTGTGCTTCTTGGGCTGGTTATAGACCAAAAAAATATTCAATTTTTCATATATATATATATATATA